>OY015311.1:96008037-96566214 GCA_955612985.1 Cheilosia scutellata
AAAAAAGTAGGTCTAAAGACTTTAAAAAACTTACCCTAAACACTAATCCTCGCCTCTCAGGCGACACTTGGAAACTAAACACTCTATAACTTGGAAATTAAACAGAAAAATTGTACAAAAGTCCGCTATCCTCCGCATCTGAGTCCCAACTGAGTTGGCAAGGAGACAGAATCCCATGGGAGTAGTATATTCTGAGGTAAATGCATAAAACCGCAGGCGAGGATTAGTGTTCTAGGGTTAAACAGTAATGGCATAAAATGGCAATTAAATAAAGCTTCAAATGTTTTATTTCATATTGAATTTGTATACCTCTAAAAAAATCCCTTTACATACATTTATCATTTTGCCCCTCAAAAAGGGGGCGGAAGGGGTCACTTGGAAAAATTATGAAATACATGTCTATCGCTTTTAAAAAACTATGAATAAGGATCAGTTGCACACACTCAAAGTTTGGGACTCTTATACGTCTTTTATACTTAATTGTCTTTTCAAAATGCTCAAAATAATTTTTGTACCTATAATAGTTTAGAAGTTATAGCGCTTTAAGTGTTAATACCTCCAAATTAGAGGTCACCTGCCATACAATTTTTTGTTCGGCGGAACTTCAGGAATCTTCCCTTAAAGGATTATACTGCTTAACTGGGACACCCTGTATATTCCAATTCGTTGATTTTTATTAGTTTTTAAATCGTATGTACTTAAACGAACATACTAAAATTATTTTGTTACACACATTTTTTTCAAAGCAGAAGACGTCTTGATTTTTTTTTACATGAGATCACCTTATCTGGATCCACATTAATATCCGAATGAACAGAGATCATAGCAAGTGAGCTTAATCTTGCATTCCCCATAACGATTCGGGACACTTTTTTAATCCTTTTCATAGTTGAAAAGGTTATTTTCTAGCTGTATAGTCAATGGAAGCGTGGCCAAAATCGTAAGCAAGAAGTTTATACCTCTAAAGTATGTCTTGTCACACATATCAAGCAATATGAAAACTTCGATTGAAGGATCACTCGTCTATATTTTTTCGCACCAAAGAATGTACTCAGCTTTCACAACTGGCAACGAAATTGCATTATCAAAGTAACGTGTTAGCTTTTCCATTTCGATCACTGGCTCAGCTGCAGCAAGACCTGGGAGAAGAGCTTGAAACGATGGTAGAACGTCTTCGTTGACCATGAAGCTGTTCGTAAGATTTTGTATTAACGAATCTATGCCAGGAATCAGTACAGACACTCTAAAATATGCTTCAGTAGAAGGGGTTTCTTGATTAGAACGCGTTGTTTGTTTCAATGAAGTTCTTGGGGCTCTTAATTCAACTTCAAATAAGTCCTCGGCAAGTTGGGATTCGGATCAGCGGTGCCAGATTCCACGATTTATCGTATTTTTACGATTTTATGGCTTAAAACTTATTCCACGATTTTTGAGCTAAAAAAGCATAAAATTCCAAGATTTTTCAAATTTATTGAATAGGTACAAAAATTCATATGCAATTTTCCAAATATCTTCTAAAAATGTGAAGGTGAAGTAAAACCCGCCCATCTATAGTTCTGCTTAATGCTTATGCATACTGCTTTTTTAGTAAATGTACGTGTGTTGTGTACAGTCATGGAACAAACTGTGCCATTTTGACATTAACGCATTCGGCCATTATTGCCTGATGTTCTGTTTTGCTTTTGATTGAGTCGTACATTTTGTGGAAGCGGAGCTTTGTAAACTGTGTTACTATTTTGACGGTATTTGTTAAATAAATGAATTCTAAGGAGTTTGCTGCAAGAAAAGGTATGTACAAATAGTAAAGAATAACAAAATACAGACTTTCTACATATTTATTTTGATATTTCTTAGAAAAATCGAAACAAAATGCCCGCAAACAAATTGAAAAATCGGTGGTGCAAACAAAAAAGACCAAGAAAGCGACACCGATATCGGTCGCGGAGTGGATAATTGGCACCAACGGTAAACCGAAACAGCAACAAAATGCAGATTCCGAGACTGAAACTTTTTTGATGGACAATGCTTTTTCCTACGGTACGATGTAAAAACAATAATTATAAGCTGAACACTTTTTAATACATTTCATTATTTGCCATTTAGAATGTAATGTAATGTAATAATAATCAATATTACGACGAGCAACCTCCGGATATTGAATGCGAGCCAGCATCTTCTAAGGCTAAGGTAATTTACACTTGGTTAAGATGAATTTTAATTATTCATACGTACGTATTTGCTTATTAGAAACAAAAGTATGAAGCAGCATATAACATCAACTGGAATTACATTCTTGAATTCCAGCCTTGGTTAAAGGAGGTGAAGGAAAATGCTAAATACATTGCCTATTGCAGTTACTGCTCTTCCTATCTCAAGGTTGCAGCCGGCAAGAATGATATTCTCAAGCATTCAAACACCGATATGCATCAAGCGAGGTTGAAGTCCATTGTAAGTCAGCCTACAATAACACAAAGTATATTCACTAAAAGTAATGTGAACGTTATAAATGCTGAGTGCAAATTGGGAGCTCTAATCGCAGAGCATAACCTAAGCTTCAAGCTGTCTGATCACTTGGTGCAATATTTGAAAAGTGCTTTGCATGACTCCAAGATAGGGGAACGAATGTCTTGCGGAAGAACGAAAGTGACTGGAATCGTTAAGAATGTGCTGGGTAAATCGCAATACCAAAACATTTGTGCAATTTTAAAAGAATATAAATTTTCTATAGCTGTGGATGAGTCAACCGATTTGTCGACATCTAAGTTGTTAAGTATTGTGGTTAGATTTTCTAAAGATTTTAAGACTCAGGATTATTTACTTGCTTATAAAAAAACATGTGCTTCAAATTCAAAATCTATCTATGAATCTATACCTAGTTGAAGTTTTTAACAACGAACAAATTAATTACAAAAAAAATTTAATCGGATATGCGGCGGACGGTGCCAATAACATGACGGGAAAAAAAATTCAGTAGCAACATTGCTGGCAAAAGACTGCGATAATTTAGTTATATTCAAATGCATTTGCCATTCCTTTGCGATTTGCTCTTCATATGCTTGTATGAAACTTCCGTCCTATGTTGAAAATTGTGTGCGTGATATTTACAATTATATTTCAAACAGTCCAAAAAGAATAGACCAATTTGAAAGAATTACGAGTCTTTTGGAAATGAAACCGAGAAAAATACTTCATCCATCGCAAACAAGGTGGTTATCGCTAAACGCTGTAGTAGTCCGAATTTTAGAACTATATGAACCTTTAAAAATTTATTTTGGATTTGCTTCTAATATAGACCAAATCGATAGTGTTCGTAAAATACATGAACATCTTAACAACCCATTCACAAAATTGTATTTGCACTTTTTAAAATTTGTTTTACTTTTCATCAATAAACTCACAAAAATTTATCAGAGCGAGCAGCCACAAATACATAAAATGTATGATGAAGTGAAGCAATTAGTTTTTACAATTCTAGATTTTTTTCTTAAACCCGATATTTTAAAGGTGGTAAACATAAAATACCTTAATGATGAATTTAGATTGCCTTCAAATATTGTTTCTTTTGACAAATTGTATCTCGGTGTAGAAGTTCAAGACCAATTGGATTCTTTGAATCTAAACAGGAACGATGTTGAAGAATTCAAACAGACTTGCTTGGATTTCTATATAGAGCTTGTCCATCAAATCTTAAAAAGATTTGACTTCAAAACCAATTGCTTCAAAATTTAACCCTTTTAAGTCCACTAAACATCATTGAAAAAAAAGTAGATTCTTTTTATCCATTATTCAAAAGTTTTCCAAATTTAATTCTAAATAAAGATATTCAAGACGCTGATGCCGAATTTCGTGAGATAAGAAACCTAAATTTTGAAAATCTTTTTTCTGAACCTCGATCTTCAATAGATGTAACAGTTTTTTGGAAAAACGTTTTACAAACAAAGCATGGTAATGAAACTTTAGCATTTCCGTTGATGAAAAAATTCATTTTTGAAGTCTTATCACTTCCGAATTCATCTGCTACGGTTGAACGTATATTTTCGGCGGTTAACCTAAATAAAACGAAAACAAGAAATTCGTTGGCCACAGAAACCTTGCAAGGAATTTTGCATACCAAAGATTTGCTTAGAATGCAAGAGGTTTCTTGCTACGATTTGAATATAAATAGCAGCATTTTGAATCAATTTAATTCAAGTATGTATGTATGGAAGTAGACTGTATGTAAGGAAGTAGACTGTAGTAGATTACAGTAGTAAAAACATGTGTACATAATAAGTTTTTCTTCTTATTTAATAAATTAAAAATGTTATCTTTCGAAAAATTTGTATGTTATCCAAAATAATTTATGTTATAATAAATTGAAGTATAAAACGTTCTTCTGTGTTTCTGTTTTGTGCTTTTTTTTTTTCAACAAAATCGTATTTCCACGATTTTGAAAGCTAGTAATTACGATTTCTGATGAAAATCATCTGGCAGCACTGATTCGGATTGAAAAGCCTCTCTGAAAAAATCTTCGGCATTTTCTCCGATGTTCTTAAGAGAATTCAGAACTTCTTTTGTGCGGTCGATTGCAGAAACGAAATCTAAGGATTTGATCTGTAGGAAAACTGATAAGGGCAGCGTTAAACTGAACAGGTTTTTGCCGACAATGAGGCTTACTAGGAAATCACTTTTTTGTATAGCTGCCAAAAGTGTTGATGCTTTCGAAGACATCGCCCACGTTCTGCTTGTTATTTCTTTAAGACTTATTGAGAGGTATTTGAAGAGCTCTACAAAGGAAATAATACTGTCATGCGTTTCAATGAATCTTGTTTCACAAAGGCTTAGAAGTCGAGTTTTTCGGCTCTCTGGTGCGTGTTTTTTAATGACATATTTTAAAGTTATATTTGCATTTGAATGGTCGCGGAAGAAATTAGCTATTTCACTAACTACCAAGGGAATTGCGAATTGCAGGAGTTGACATGGCATTAGACAGAATCAGGTTCAAGCGATGGCTTGCACAGTGTACATAACTAGCGTTTGCATACTGTATATACCTACCTCCTTATAGTCTCCTTATTTTTATAGATTTGAATTTATATTAGAAAGTTTTAGTTTTTAATTTTTTGTTTAGCGTTTCGCTACGTGCCTAACTGTAATAATTATGAAACGAAGCAGTTTCCTTGGAACTTGTTATTTATGACTTATAGTTTTCTGAAGAGTCTTGTAAAAGTTCTTAAAAAACCAGAAATCTGTAAAAGATTTGATAACGAAATAACAATTACAAAACTTATTTTATTTCGAAAAGATAAAATACTTTATAGATATTTAAAAAAAAAGTGTTCAAGCTCCAAAGACAAATCAAAACATACAGTGCTCATAATGTAAGGACTGTACGAGAAAAAATACGGAAACAATTGCGCGGTCTGACAATACTAAAATATGACATCGTAGTACTGTTAAATTTTGATCACATGCTCTTATACTCATTATAAATAAATAAATAAATTATAAATTATTTGATCTTAAGGCCATGTGTTAACTGGGATAAATAATATTATCTTCGGATAATTTTCGATCTTGGTGGAATTTTCAGTTATCAACAATTTATCCTGCTCCGGGAGTAAGATAATAAATTATCCTATAGGCTAATTTTTGACATTTTCTTTTGATTGAGTTTTGCTAGAATATTCAAGAGGAAATAATTCGATTATTGTCAAGATTTGAGTTTGGTGAATTTCTCTTTTCAACACTTCATAAATCATAAGTGTCAGAAAATTAGCCGAAATCAATTATTTAGCGCGGCCTAATAAAGTGTAGAAATAGTAGTTTAAAAAAGTGTTAAACACAATCCGTTTCTTGCACCATTAAAAATTGTCAGGCCTAGTTTCTCTTTCCGGATTTTTTCTCGAACATGGTGGAGCAATTCGAATTTGTTATAACTAGGGCAACCGGAAGTATGCTCTAAAAAACCGTTTATAGCGTTTTAAATATGCTCTAAAAAGGTGTTATATGCTCTAAAAACTATTAAAAGGTGGTAAAATCGTGGAAAAAAACAAAAACTTTTTTTTAATGTTTTTTATTAGGTAGATATATAAAATTAGAATCCGAAAAAGAAGGAATCCTGACCTTAGAAAAAACTGATTTCTATTGCCGACAAGTGTGATCGGATTGACTTATGTAATTTTTTTTTTAACAAAAAAATTGAAGAAAAATGACAAATAATGCAAAAATATGGCAAAAATGCTAAAATATACCCTAAAATGCTGAAATATGCCAAAAATATGCATTTATACCAAAATATGCACAAATATGCCTTAACGAATAGGGCTCAAAGTTTTACACCTAGTTTTGTATAAAACACATTTCTGTATATTCAAATTTCCAATACGACCTCCAAAAAAAAAAAAAATATGCTATTGCATGATTCCGGTTGCCCTAGTTATAACATTTTTAAAAATTATTTTTTCTTGTTTTAGACAATTATATTGTAGGAAGTTGTGATCAATATCTGTGGAAAAGTATCCAGACTCGTACAAATCCTTAATGAAATAATTAATGGTCAATACCTAATTCTGGAACAATTTATTTAAAAGTTTACATATACCTAGCTATTAGAATTTAAATAAGAATGTCTAAAAAAATATTGTTTTCCATAACTGAAGAAAGGAAAGTAAAATGGCAAAACCCAAAAATAGAAGTCCATCCGAAAAATAATCTACATAATTCTCACGGCAGTTTTCCTGTTCTCTTTTGAATGTATAAACTTATTCAGCTACTGCAATTTTTTTTTTATTGTTTAAACGGTTTCAAAGATGCACCCATAAATCACAGAATCAACGCATCTTTATACCTCTCTCTACTAAACAATAAATTAGTTTTGATATCTGTCGAGCTAGGTGGCCCAAAAAGGTTCCGAAAATCGTATTGTGCTCTAGCTGTAGCTACTGACTTTGCTCAATCGAAGATCATCATAAAGGACAACCGGAACACAATTCAAACAAAACGATCAATTATTGTCACTTTGTCACCCACATTGAGAACCTGTCTGCACTCGGGTGGTGGCAGTGGTGAAGGACCTAATTGATGATGATTTCATCGCACTCACTTAAGTCAGTTTACGAGTCCTTCCCGATGATCCTCGTAGGTGGTAAGTGTTACATGCTGTTCTCAATTGACAGCCTCCTTTCTCTGTCGGCAGAGGAAAAGGAGGCTGATCCTTGTCACAGTAACATTCACTTGTGCTCATTCTGCCCCGATGTCTGACACATACCTTCGGCTAAATCATTTTTGTCATCCGCAGTCATTGATGTTTGTCGGTGTTTGAACTCTTTTGGATTCTTTTCTTGACTCTGGGAGGCGGCATCGGCGCGGCCGGCGGCGGCTCTTATTTTGTATTATCGATGTGGATTGAATGAGAAGTTCTGTTCAACCTATACATTGGAGCGCTGGTGGTCTTCGGAAAGGAATGAAATTATTTTCGAATTATTATCACAGGATGTGCGAGCTTAGAGGATTTGATGTCTCTGCTATTGTTGGTGATTGTAATGATTGTACCTACTTGTCAGTTTGTTTAGTTGATGGGGGGTTATGTGGTGGACAATTGTTGTTAATATCCCATTGTGTTTTTGAGGAACGCACAGGATGTAAGTAGTAAAGTGGAGATCAACAGTAGTGTATTGGTTGATATATAGTAGAAACCAATTGTGTGAACCAATTGTAGAACAGTGTTCGCAATATCCGCATATTCATTGGCTGTAACATGTTAGTGATTCTATAGGTTAAACCTGAAAAATGCAAGAATGGACATTTAAGAGAATGGGGATAGCGAATGTCTTTTTGAATTTTGCAATATAACATAAAAAAAAATAAAATAAATAGGCGGCGCAACAGTAGTAGACACCCAAGGCCTAGCTTCTCGCAACCATTCGTTTTGTGTGAGTTTCTATTTTTGGAACGAATGGTAGGGACCTACAATTTTATGCCGAGTCCAAACGGCTGAATTGAGAAGCTTTTTCAGGACAGTCATACTCTCGGATGTTTGTCAGACGTTCGCGAGAGGTGGCGCAGTAGAAAAAACCTTAAGATGTAATTTGTGTTTTTCCGGGGATCGAACCTGCACTGAACCAAATCGCGTAGGTGATATTGACGAAAATATTTTGTCAATCTTTGAAGAATTTATTATTCGAATCGACAATTTTTCATAAAACTTTTCGTTTTATGAAAATTTAATATTCAAAATCAATAAATTTGTTCAACTCCTGTCCGATTTAGTATTTTATTCAAACGAATGAAATTTCGTCATATTGACAAACTGAAATCGTTGTCTGAACTAAATCCCGTAGGTGATATTGAAGAAAATATTTTATTCATTTTTAGAAGAATCAGTTATTCAAATCAACAATTTTTCATAACATATTTTTAGAATATTATGGGTTTTTCATCAATTTGAAGAAATTTCTTTAAAATGTTATTGTTCGCTGTTGCGCTGGAAGTGATAAGTTTTATTCTAGAAAGTGAATTGCCAAAGTTAAGTCGGCAAAAGGAATTTATAAATTAAAATAAAGCAATTATATAAGTGGAAACGCTTGGAGGTGTTTCTCAAACACACTTGTATAAGGAAAACGTAAGTAGCTATTATAGAAATTTTTTTCAAAATTTCGTCTATGATCCTTTTACCTATACCTAATCGCAGTTAAATGAGTTAAAAAAAATCACTTTTAATTATATTATGTTTCCCAAAAAGCAACCGTGGGTCAACCGTGGGGTTTGTACGGAGGAGATGCAACAAGAAAAAGAACATTCAGGCAATGATCACCATAAATGAACCGTAAGTATTTTCCAATGACATAAAGTATAAACAAACTTTAATATTTTCAATTTGTTTAATTTTTCCAAATATAGCTAGGACCTTGTAGGACCTTTGTCCAAACCTGCTTTCATCAATTCCAAATATGACAAGAACCATCTTCAAGTGTATTCACTTATAAATATGTATAAGTATGTAAGTTACAAAAAAAATGTCAATTTACGTAATGCTAAGAAAATAAAAAAATAGTTTTTGACTTTAAAAAGTGTTTCTTTTTTGTTTTATTGTCAGTTTGGAAAAAATAAGCGATAACTGACGAAAAAATGCATGAATTTGAATAAATAAGTAAGTTAATTTGAAGAAAAACGATGCGTAGAATTTAAGAATATTTATTCAATATCAATAAAGTGAAGTGTTGAAATGAAGAATTGAATTTCAATTTAAAGAAAGAATACGTAAAAATGAAGAAAATTTCTTCAATTTAAAGAGTACGATGCGTCGAATTGAAGAATGTATTTTCAATTTGAAAAATATTTTTTTAAAATGAAGAACATGATAGAATGATGAAATTTTATCACTATAACAAATTTTTGTGGATTTAACACCACAACGAAAAATTTTATGAATTTTTTTCAAAATGACAATATTTATTAAATATAACAAAATATTTGTCAAAACAACGGACAGGAGGTGTTGACCTTATATTGATCGCCATTTCTTCAAATCCACCTGCTTTTTTGTCAAAATCACTACCAAATTTGGTTCAGTTTGGGATCCCTCGCACAGTCCAGCACACTAACCACTGCGCTACTGCAATATAACATACATATTTGAATTACCTTAAGCAACCTTAACCAAATTTGTTTTTGTCGAATACAATTCGCATGTATTTTTTAGAGGAGATAATCCAACATTGGAATATTATCGATCACGTACGTAAATGGATCCGGGAAGAGTTTACGAAATGCGAAAGGCTTTGACATATAGAGACCAGGGATGAGAATGCTGAACCCAAAAAAATGGGAAAAACCCGAAAAACCAAGTAGATTTACAAAAATCGAAGCAGATAAACAAACAATTTGTGAAATGCTTAAAATGATAAAGTTAGGTCTTCATGGGATAATGGGATCTATAGATGGATGTGTGGGCGCAGTAGCGCAGTGGTTAGTGTGCTGGACTACTGTGCGAGGGATCCCAGGTTCGATCCCCGGAAAAACCAAAATTACATCTTAAGGTTTTTTCTACTGCGCCACCTCTCGCGAACGTCTGACAAACATCCGAGAGTATGACTGTCCTGAAAAAGCTTCTCAATTCAGCCGTTCGGACTCGGCATAAAATTGTAGGTCCCTTCCATTCGTCCCAAAAATAGAAACTCACACAAAACGAATGTTTGCGAGAAGCTAGGCCTTGAGTGTCTACGGCCTGTTGCGCCACCTATTTATTTATTTATTTTTAGATGGATGTGTAGTGCAGTGACAGAAGCACATGAATAATATTCTATATTTCTATAATGCAGGACATGACACAATTTTTCCTAATATTTTTATTTAGTTTCTTTTCGTCGTTGTTCAGCGGGACAGATTTGTATTTAGAGTCAAATTGATCAATATTGTCTATTTAAATGATACTTTGAACCATAAATAAACGAAGTGGGGGTTTCCACATGTCGATTGATTGACAAAGTTTGACAGCTCTGCGTGTTTATGTCATTGAACGACACCACCGTCAGTTCATTTTCACTTATGTCAATTAATTGGCAAAAAATCGTTTGTCAGTTGATTGACAAACTTATGAACTCGATGCCAATTATTTTCACTGTCAATTATAGACAAAGTGACATTTTGTTTGACAATTCAACTATTTCCACTTGTCAATCAAATTATTTGTCAATTATTGGTAAACACTGTTTATCAATTCATTGACAAGCAATTTTTCGCTATTTCCAATTGCCAATTTATTAATTGGGACAAAAATACATCTCCCCGGAAAAGTCTTTGCCAAGGTGCTGGAAACTCGTTGCAGAGCTGTGGTCGAGGCACGATTAGGAGATGAACAGTGCGGCTTTCGTCCCGACAGAAGCACAACCGACCAGTTATTGACTGTCAGAATGGCACTTGAGAAGGCTTGGGGGTATGCTACACATGTTTACGCATGCTTCGTAGTTTTGGACAAAGCATACGACCGAGTCCCTCGAGGTAAACTCTGGAGTGTATTACAGGAGTATGGAATTGACGGTCCTCTCTTGAGAGCAATTCAATCTCTTTACACAAACTGTAAAAGCTGTGTTCGGATAAACGGCGTTAAATCAATACCTTTCACAGTGGGCGTTGGACTTCGTCAGGGGTGCGTCTTGTCTCCTCTCCTTTTCATTACTTATATGATATGAACTGGATGTTACAGCGCAGTCTTGGCGAAGAACGTTTCGAATTGGGAGATCAGAGGATAAGTCATTTGCTCTTCGCTGATGACTTGATCATCCTTGGGTCCTCTCAGACTGAACTACAGCGTGCACTCGATCGGTTTGTAGCCGTTTTTGTTGAAGCTGAGATGAAGGTTAACGTGAACAAATCTGAAGTGATGGTCGTCTCCAGAACGCCTGTTCAATGCACTCTGCATGTTAGTGGAGTCCCATTGAAACAGGTGGAGAAGTTTAAGTATCTCGGGGTCTTATTCACGAGTGATGGAAGGAGCAATGCCGAGTTTTCCTGTAGGATTGGTCAGGCTGGGTCAATTTTGAGACAGCTTGGTCATTCTGTTATTAGGAGGACTGAACTTGGTGTCAAAGCTAAGTTGTCAGTCTTTAATTCGGTGTTTGTTCCAACTCTTACCTATGGTCATGAGGTTTGGGTAATGACCGAAAGATCAAATTCATAATCTCTCCTCTACCCGTATGGGGATTGCCCTTGATGATTTGGAGTCGATGGCGGAAGATCGAGAGCTATGGAGGGTCCACTTGAGCAACGTACACCCGCGACCCACTTAATGGTTAAGCGGGCCATTGAAAATGTATGTATGTATGTTCAAAAATACGTCTATTGTCAATTTCAAATCGACAAGTGGAAACCCAACTGTAGAAATAAGTTGCTACGTAGCAGATGAACAATAATTAAAAAAGGAAGTAGATCTACTACATATGAAGTAAATTCTCATCTCTGATAGACATTAAGGTAAATGTAATAGACCCAAGACTTTATTGTAAAAGAATGCAATAATGCTTAGAACTAAAACAAAAACAACAAATCAGGCTAATCGGTGTGTGTGCAATTAGCCTTAAGCAGAGTCAGTAAAACGCTGTAAGCCTTCTCCAAGATCATTCAGGGCAGGGTGATAAAATATTAAAAGATTTGTAGAGGCTGATCTACTAGCCACAAAACTATGTTGAAATGTGAAACGTCTTGGACTTATATTCGTTATCAGGGAGTTTTTCTCTAAATTCTAAAACAAAAATTAAGTGGTTGCATTAATTATTCAAAATTGGAATTTTTTAATGCATTTCCACTGCATCTGGTAGGGCTTTGGCGACACCTAAAACGTCTTGGATATATGTATTTGTACTGAGGGGACCATTCTCTATGATTTGGTAGTAGATTCAAGCGGTTGCACCGATTTATTCCTTTTTTGAATCATAACGCATTTTTAGTTTAGTTTAGTTTGGTTTTTATTAGTCTATAAAAAACTCTTAAAGTTCGAAATTCTAAATTACATTTACAAAAATGTTTGTTTTAATAAGAAGTTTAATCTTGATTTAAAAGTATTTAAGTTTGACAAGTTCTTAACATCTATTGGGAGCTGATTAAAAAGTCGAAGGCCTTTATATAGAATGTTGTTTTGAGTATGTGATCTTCTATATAGAGGTAACCGGAAGTCACCAGCTGATATCTGTCATTGGTTATGTAGTCCACATTATTCTGTAAATATTCTGGATATATATTTTGTTTAATTTTATAAATCATTACTAGAACATTAAATTTTAGCCTTTGAATTACTCTCAACCATCCTAGGGTACTTAGCATGTCGCTTATTGGAGTATACCTGTTGCACCTTAGGATAATTCTCATCGCTCTGTTTTGGAGAATTTGTAGCTTGCGTTGATTTTCATCGGTACACATGTATATTATAGTCGAGCAGTAATTAAAATGAGGGAGAATAATTGTATTATAAATAGTCAATGCACAGTTCATCGAGATACACTTTCGAAGTCTACTTAGAAATCCCTGCTTTTTTTGATATTTTAGCACATAATTTAGTTATATGAAATCCGAATTTTAATTTATTGTCAATGTAAACACCCAAATATTTTATTTCTTTTACACATTCAATGTTCACTCCATTTATTGCAATATTTACACTTAATCCATTATAGCCAACACACATACACTTAGTTTTTGTAACATTAAGTTTCAGTCTATTTTTAAATTGCCAATTGTACATTCCTTCCATTTCTCTTTGCATCTGAGTCTCTAGGACGTTAATTTCCTTACCACAGATGTATATAAGGGTATCATCTGCAAAAAGGCAGATCTTGCAGATAGAGAGAGCTTCACTTCAATCATTTATATAAATAAGGAAAAGTAATACTCCTAATACAGATCCTTGAGGCACTCCAATAGGTACTTCCTGCGGTCTTGAAAATTCTTCATTTATTTTGACCCTCTGTGTTCTCATCGACAAATAGCTAATAAACCACTCTAATTCACTTCCTCTAATGCCATATTTGTAAAGTTTACGTGCTAATATCTTTCTATCGATGGTTTCAAATGCTCTTTGTAGATCCAGAAAGATCGCCAAAACAATGTTTTCTTTATCCATTTCCTTTTTCCAGTCATCTATTAGCCAACTCAGGGAGGTTTCACAAGAGTGTCCACGTCTGAATCCTGACTGTTCTACGCAAAGCAGTCGCTTTTCCTCAAAGAAAATGGTAAGTTGCTTACAAACAATTACCTCCAAAATCTTTTCAAAGACCGGTAACATGTTTATTGGTCTCCACTGATCAGGGCTTACACCATTCCTTACCTTTTCAACAGGAACAATATCTGAATTTTTCCAGCTCGAAGGAAACACACCATTTGCAAGTGATAAATTTATTATTTTCAATAATGGGGGAAGGATTTCATCTTTGCAGTCTAGAATTATGTTACTATTTAAGCCGAAGCAATCACTTTTTTTGTTCAATGTCCTAATAGTTCCTTCCAATGTAGCTGCATCTATTAATCTCAAACTTAAACTCACATTCGTTTATGCGTATATTATCAGAGTATGAGACTGTTGGAATATTACGGTTTATTTCCTTAATACTATTGACGAAAAACGTATTAAACGCGTCCGCTATGTCTAGATCAGATTTTAATTGAACACCATTTATTTTAAGATTGTCGAAAGCACTTTGTTCTGTTTTAAAAATTTGCTGCTTTAGAGTTCTCCAAAGACCTTTTTGGTCACCTGCCTTTTCACATATTTTTGTTTCAAAATATTTGTTTTTGGACTTAATACACTGCTGCTTGTATAAGTTCCTTGCCATTCTATAACTATTCCAATCAGATAAAGAGTTTGTATATAGAGCTCTATTATAAAGATTAATTTTATTTAATTAAGATTTGTAAGTTCTGAATTAAACCACTCTGCACACTTTTTATTTATTACAATTGTTTTTTTTTTTAATTTTTCTAACGAATCCTTAATTGCACTTTCAAAGACTTTAGCACATGAATCGACGTTGTCATTGTCCAATGAAGTTTCTAAAATATTCCTATATTCACTAACAAAGCGGTGTTTGTCGTATTTTATATATTTAATTAAATTAGGCATATGTGACTTGTGATGTTTATCAGAGCAACGTATTTATGTAAAATTCATCCGGTTGCCTTTCACGTCCAAAATTTACTGCGGGCTCTCGGTCTATAAGACTTTAGGTGGAATAGTTCCACTCTAGTATACAGCTAGACAAATCTTTGAAACATTAAGCTTTGAATTGTAGGTATGTATCGAACAAACAAATTTCTATATGAACTTTAAATAAAAAAAAAAAGGATTTAAATTTTCGTTATTAATTATGTGTTGTTTTTTTGGCAGATATTTTAGAAATGTATATTTTGTTAGTTATATGATTACTACCTACCTGATACTACATTTACATTCTACGTTTTTTGACGTTTAGGTGTTGTGAAATTGAATTTTAGTAACTTTATATTATTTGTAAATTAATTAGTTTAAAAATAATAAAAGAAAAGAGAATGGAAAGAGTCCAAGACAGATCCAGCATCATTTTAAATAATTTAATTTGTTATATCTCGAGCCTTTTTATATGGAAATCAGCAGAACATAAAGTAAAATAACCTTGTAAATTAATATTTTATTGTCGTTGATAGAAGTATTTTTTAATGTCTGATGTGTAGTATCAATTTACTATCGATTTAAACGCCCAGATATTTTATGAAAGTCTGCCATGGTATCTATCAGCTTTCCATTTAATATAGAAATTTAATTAAAGCATACAATTATTTTTAAAGCATCCGATAAACTTTCAAAAGTTCAAAATCATTCTTTATTTTTCCGAACTGGCCTTATTTGTCCTGTTATATAATTTCATAGTCTTATTAGTGAATCCATCAGATATATCGCCCGATTTTTTTTAATTTTTATTTTAATTGAAAGTATTTCCAGATTGCCAGATTAGAAGTTTCAATAAATATAAATTAAAGGAATTACATATATCGATTTACATTATTAAAAACAGCTTACAGCTTATCTGTAAATAGTTACAAATATTATTGAAATTTACTGTATAATTATACTTAAAGTTAGTAACATAATAAACCGGTCAAAAATGTTCGAAAGAGTTCGAAAAGCATAAATAAATCTATAATTGAAAAATCAAATTGCGAAAAATGGAATCATGGAATTGTTGATAGAAACTAATACTGATCTCAGAATACACAAAAACCAAGTCTAGAAAAAATTGTTCGATAAATTCATTGGCTAAATTAATTTGACTAATCACTATAATATATTTTTCGCTAGTGTTCGCAGGGAATTCCCGGATTTTAGAGATACTTTCGGTCGTCCCGGGTTGAGACTAAAATTCACAAAAACCCTAATGTAAACACCTCTTTATTACATATTTACAAAACACTGACTGCATGGTAATTTGACCTTAACAAACAAAATGTTAAGGATTAATTATTTTGAACTTAGGGCCATTGTTAATTTTAATCTGTAGTTATTCAAGCTGGTAACCATAGAATGTATTTGTTCAGCTAAATTTTAACCAAAGAAGAAAACTGGAGCAATTTAATATAAAATAGCTACTTTGATGTATTTATTTATACTTTTCTTTTATTATAAATTACTACATAAAAATCGTATTGAAAAACTAAAAAATCTTATATACAATAAAATATTTTATAAGTTTTAATTTTGTCCCGGGAACATTTTTGAAATCCCGTGTTTTTTTCATATTTTTGCCGTATGTCCCGTCGAGATGCGAGAAAATCTCGCAAACCTCTAGCTGGACAAGTGTATCAACAACTTTATGCTCATTCTCTAAGTCAACGTCAAAATAAAGAGGTCAGTATTTTGGTATAATAAAGTTTTTTGGCTTGTATTATATGTACATACAAAGTGGCGCAAAATCACCCTATATCGGAATATGTTATAATTTTGCGAATGGCGACAAATATCAATTCTAATTTGAGTTTTATCAAGCAAACAGATACCAAAAAATAGACGCCAAGAAGACATGAATCGCTATACCTACTCCTAAAGAACGCGGAATAATTATTTGGATTTATTTGCAGAATAATTCGTCGGTGGTGTTGGCGTGAATTGTGGCGCAGGTTTCCTCGTCGTTCGAGCACACACTATGACATTTAGCAGTTTGCCTATACGAGATGCTGCCAGTGGACTATTTCGCCAACTTACAAATTTGTATTTACAAGTAGTTTTTGACAATTTTTTTTTAAATATCTAATAGACAAATTCTGTTTCATCACAATTATTATTAAAGCAAATTTGTAATATTTTTCTACAGATTTTGTGGAAAAGTATACTTGTAAATACAAATTTTTAAGTTGGTGAAATAGTCCACAGTGGGCGCAGTAGCGCAGTGGTTAGTGTGCTGGACTACTGGGCGAGGGATCCCAGGTTCGATCCCGGGAAAAACACAAATTACATCTTAAGGTTTTTTCTACTGCGCCACCTCTCGCGAACGTCTGACAAACATCCGAGAGTATGACTGTCCTGAAAAAGCTTCTCAATTCAGCCGTTCGGACTCGGCATAAAATTGTAGGTCCCTTCCATTCGTTCCAAAAATAGAAACTCACACAAAACGAATGGTTGCGAGAAGCTAGGCCTTGGGTGTCTACCGCCTGTTGCGCCGCCTATTTATTTTTTTAAATAGTCCACAGGTCTGGCCGGCCCTGGAGCAGCCGTTCTGCTGAGAATATCGCAGCTGTGGCTGAAGATGTCACATCAATCGGCGGTCTTTTCAGAGAATTTTAGAGAAAGATGTTCACTTTCAAAGTGCATACACTGCATACACTGCATCAGCTCATAGCTTTCGAGCCACAATCGAATTTCTGAGCGGGTCGCTTGTTTATGTGATCGAAAAAATTGTTTATTTTAAGTTTCCTGAATTTTTGAGTCACCAGTCTATGTTAACAAGCTTCAGACTTTTAAAGTCTTCAAAGAAAATATGCGTTAAGAATGCGAAGACCTATCGCCGGAAATTCTGCCAAGAATTATGAAAATGCCATAAATCCGGCCCGAATGGTAATCAATTCTGGCGGCTGGCGGTCACTTTGCCGTTTTCATTTTCTTGACTCAAGAAAAAAAAAAAAAAAGAAGAAAAAGCCAAAGAACATCAGGTGATAACTTTTTTACTAGGTACCTTATGTACTTGCATGCCTATCGTATATGCTGAAAAGTTAGTTTTTTCTCGTTTTGAAGCCTTCATTCTTAAGCCACTCATTTTATATGGCAATTTGGGAAGTAAGTTCTCTGTACAGCCGTCAATCTCAAGGTGTTGACTGCATGAAAGTTAATTGCTTTTATAATGCTTGCAGTCACAATCACAAGCTCTAGTAAGACATTGCTTCGAACTGGAAGCTTTATCGAAACGAACGATACTTCACAGACTTGAAATTTGTAGGAGTCCTATAGAGATATTCATTTTATCGAAACTAAATTCTCTATCCCACCATAAAGCCTGTGGATTTGGTTTATACAGGCCTTAGAAAAGTTGTTTTCGAAACAATAACTTTGAAATTGCTCTTCTTTCTGTTGTAAACTTTGCTCGAAAATCCTTTTAACAGCACTGCGCTGGTACTAACATCAAAGTTAACAATCACCTGCATCCCACAAAAGAAAGTTATTTGATGATCAAATTAATTTCATATAGCCATTTTCTAAAACATATAATTACGTATCTCTCATTCCTATACAAGAAAATTACAGTTTTATATCCTATTGCTGAGATGGTAGATACGAGGTTATAAGAGGTTATTTTTCGGGCTCGAATTATTGACGAAAAAAATATTTACGAATAGGTACCTAACTAAGAGAATGAATAAAAACAAATTAAAAACCTTTAATGACCACTAGAACCCGTAAACTCGGCACTGTGATAAGAAAGACATCTGCGACAAGACGCATCTATTCTTGGACCCAGCATGCCGCACGCTCCAGAACTACTTAGCTCGTTTCACGCCAAAACCTACTGAAGGTACAAATGTCAGTACCAGACCACCGAGGATAATTCTTCCTGTGATTTTATTCTTTTTCAATACTATACTACGTTTTGATCCACTGCCGCTGCAAAGGACAAAACAGACATCCAGCACTCTAAATTCAACACCCAATCGGAACTAATTGGCCGTATAAATTCTTAGGTGTTCCATCATTTGCAACAAAAAAAAATATCTTTAATAGGGGTTCAACACTATTTTTATTTACTGTATAGGCTTGCTTTCGTGCGGTTGTATGTGTTTGTGCAGTGAAACCAGGGATACTATCGACAAGACGAATATAGAATATCCCTATTAAGATCGACTATGAGTATCCGTGTTATCCGGCTCAAATCCAAGCCCAGCCATCAGCCAACCAGCTCTGTTCGATCGACCAACAATGAAATAAAATATAGAAAAAATCCTCATTTCTCTACTTGCACATGCACATAAAAATAAAGCAAAAGGACACCGAGAAAATGGCGATTCGATATGGATAGTTTCTATGATTACCTCCAGCTTTGCTGCTGTCGAAGTGAAACATTTTCATTGTGGTAGTTTTGTGTGATGGGATTTTTGTCAACTAGCGAAATTAGATTTGGTGTCAAGCAGATGGTGTACTAAAGTAGGAGGATAGGTTCTATTATGAACAAAATTACGATAATAGATTACAAAGCGAGAGGGAGAGGAAGAGACTCGTGCCGCCAGCCAGATATTTGCTAATAAGTTAATACAGTTAATATACATCGACATGCAAGGAGCCGTGAATAGTTGTTTTAAGTTAACAGGGTTGTAATAAAGTTGGAGTATCTTGTTAATAGAGAGGAGGCCTTAGTAAATGAAGGAATCGGGAGAATCGAGAGCAGCCAATGGATGAAAAAATTACCGATTGAGGATTCCATATCTACGCTCATGACATGGTTTTACAATATTTTTTTTTCTTGTATAGGAAGTGCCATCCCTCGTCGTCCAATACTGCCCACATTTTGTAAAAGGTCGAGGTTTTTCTCTACTCGGTTGTCCCATTGGATTAGATTCTACGGGCCGGAGCATTTGTTTCCACCCGCTCTACATGTGCTTGTCATCTTAGACGTCTGATGGGCAATTTTTTGAACTGGTCAATTTTCGTATAGTTCGTCATTGAATCTCCTCCTTCAAAGCCCGTCAACGTAAACAGGGCTATAATTGTACGAAAAATCTTTCTCTCGAAGCGACCGAAAATATCTTCATCTAATTTAAATGTAGTCCAAGCTTCAGCACCATAAAGCAGGTCTGGCATGATCAAGCTCTTATGCAGAATCTCCTTAGTTATTCGGGATAGGGCACTACCTCTACTAGATATAGATATAGATAAAGATATTCTTCGTTAAATTTCTTCTGAGACGTCAGAATTTCAAGACTTAGATGGAGTTTCAAGACTAGCTTACAAAGTCTCGGATCAGGAACTTATTTGTCATATAAACTTAAACTTTTGGTTTCGAAGGTTTCGGATAGTGATTTCTGAGAGTCTCGGATATGGCCTATCAGCCGGTTTAAGTGTCTGTTAAAGCCTTTATCTATGTAGATATAGAAGATAAGCAAAATATTAATTTGATGTGGCAGAAAAAAAATATAGTTTCAGAGCATTTATTCATTTACGAGCGTAGATTGCAGTCACAAGTGTCCTAACATGGATTTATTTGAATTTTTAGAAGACTAATTTTATGAATATTCCCTGTAGGAATCAAGATCACGCTAACTGGAGAGGCGTACTGGTTGAGGGCCATGTCCACCCCGGACTGTAGCGCCACCTAAGTAAAAGTAAGTATAGGAACAGAGTATTATGCGTCTATTATGTTATCTATGCACAAAGTAAACAAAAACGGACATGTGTGTGTAGACATTGCCATTCGGTCAAACAATTAGTGGCTGATCAATTTTTCCACCAGTTAGTTTATCAGAGATTTTTACGATGCAACAGAAAACAAATCAGTAACCTTTACCCGTTGGATAGCGTTATGTGTCAAATAACTATTCGAAACTTTATCCAGAACCTTTGAAACTGTCCCTAAAGCTATTTTAAATGTGAAGATATCCATCACGCCCCGTTTTCTAATCCTGTCCACATCTATCGATGGGCTATACTTAGATTACTATAGATTAAAGTGAAAAGGCCATCGCAGCTGCACCTGCACATCTCTATACTTTTTAGATGAGATCTGTAACTATGCTTCTGAAAGAAGGGTCGCAAATTCTTGATGGTGTAGCAATCCCGGCTAAGGGCTGGTTCTGGCGACAGCACAGTACAAATTAAAAAAAAAATTAAAACAAATAATTTCAACTCAAAAGTTTAAATAAAATTTCGGTCAAAGGCCGAAGGGAATCCTTCTGGATTGGGAGTCCAAAATGTTGGCGAAAGGACTCCTTGGCCACCCACCCCATCCGTGTAGATACTATGGCCGTTTTCTCAAAACAAAAACTAACTGAAATAATTTTAACAACAGTATAATTTCCAAAGTGCTTATGAATATTAGTGGAAAAACTAGAAACAAGTCAATCGTTACAGATCGAATCCAAATTACAAGAGTTATCTATGTATCAAACAGACAGATCACATTGTTTTTCAGGAAAGTTGTCTGTGACCCACCACCAACACGAAGGAAGTTCGGTATCGCGAACAAATAGTCTGGAACTAAATAAGTGTTTGTATTCTAGACTAGCAGAACTCGTATAAGGAACACCAGGATGTGTGCGTTACTTGATAATAGAGCCTTTTGCTAACTGAGATTTCAATGTTTTTGGTTGTTTGAATTATGTTAAACGCACGATCCTTGGATGAAATTCGGTGCTATCAGGCAGGCGTTCTCTAGATTGATCTGTCTTTGCAAAACTTCGAACCGAGTGCTTCCGAGTGAGGATGAAAGGCCAGAACTCTTTCGGGTGCAAAAATAAAGAGTTCTTCCGTATAAAATTGGAAACTGCCCCTAGTCTTGGAAATGAACTATTCCACCAAGTCAGCTCCTGTTGACTTAAATAGCTCGACAATCCGCAAAATTGTTTTCTCGTGTCTCCATCAACTTGAACACAGACTGCGACTCAACTACACAACAACTCAACTACTCAACTACGCTACAATTTTTTCGTCTACAAACAAATAGTATTTTTCAGAAAAAAAAAAAAAAAAAAAATTGGAAACGTCGGCAAAATCGAAAAAAACGTCCGAAATTTAATAGAAATCGTCTGAAAATAATAGAAATCATCAGAAAATCAGATATTGGAAACGTCTGAAACAATTTTTAAAACGTCTGAAATCAAATATGTAGGTAGTACCTAATCGTCTGAAAAATATAAAAATCTTCTGAAAAATTTAAAAAGTTTGAGTAAAAGGGTATATTCATAGATGAATTTTGAGAATGCTGACGATTTATTCAGATTTTCAGACGAAATTTCAAGTTTTTCAGACGAATATTAAAAAAAAAAGCAGATCAATATGAACAAATTAGAAGATGAAAATAATTTCTTTTTAGACGAAAATGTTTTAACCATTAATGTACGAGTATGTGCAATGTGCATCTCCACGAGTCTGAATTATGACAGACTTTTTAGTCAGACATATTGTCGGCCATTTTATTTCACAACAATATGTCGTCAACGAAGAAACATCTGAAGGCGATTCTCGCTCGATTAAATGACCTAGAAAATTTAGAAAACCAGAAGTTAGCCGAAAGTGAGAGGAGGCATTGATTGTGGGTGAATCCATTTCTTCTGAAGCGGCAGCTACACGATGTGGAAGTACATTTGCTCTTAGTTCTTCGCAAAACTATATCACATCATTCAAAAATGAAAATGCATCATAATAACATAGATGCGGCTGATACACTTCATCAGCCCGACTTCTTCGATTTGTCAAATCTTTGTTTTTTCCGCTACATAAGCAGAACGCAGGGATTTGACTTTATTTCGAACATATTTTGTGTCCCTTTCGAAACATTTGGCGATTTCTTCCCAAGCCTTTTTTTATAGCCACGTATTTGTATGCTTCTGTAATTCGAGAGCTGCTTACAGTATCAATCTGGAAAAGACGAAAATCATACATAATGTACTTCAGTTCGTGCGTTTGAAGTATGAATTTTTTGCTGTCAATCGCTCAAATGTCCAATTTCAGTCAGGGTTTATGTCTGCAAAGAAGGCAAGAAATTAAGTCAGGCTGAAATGTCCAGATATATATCGTGTGCACAAAATCGCGGTCTATACATCATAACTTGAGCCTTGACTGAAATTATGACTACTGGAGACTGGGTGTTAAGTTTCCTGGTTTATCTTTAAGTCTGTGCTCAGGTCTTGCTTTCTCCCATTCTTTGCAGGTTCTCGTTACGCATCCATTAATAAGGAGGCTGGGTGAAACGTTTCAGATGACTTCTTTGACATCGGTGCCACCGGCCTTCTGGCTTCTGGACTTCAACATACGAGTAGGTTTCCTCAACCTTAGTTGCGTAGTATGTACCTACTCCTATTCTCCAAGAAATGATTTTCGTTCTTCCTATTTTAAAGTTAAAATCTCAAAAGAAAATTTAACGCAGCTCTTATATAATGCATCTGTTAATCAGGTGAAGTCATTCGCCGCACGTCCATAAGGTGGACTAATATTGAAGTGAGTCTCGAAAGTTCTGTAATTTCTGAGAGGTAAGTCAAGGGCGATTGGATGAAACTAGCTCCTCGAGATTACCACGGGGTGGTCAAATAAGAACTGTGCAGCTGATGCCAATCACTCAACTCCTTCCTTATTACATACTGCCACAATAGCAGACCCTAAAAGTTACGTTGACACAAAACGGTGTGTTATATCTACCAATATCGCGAGTGAACCTCCCGCTTCAATCTGGGACAACTTCTGATGTACAGTAAAGATGATATATACATTCCAAAATCATCTCTCTGCAAATTTGTCCGCCTAATTTATTCCAAAAAGGACTTCAGTAAAGTTGAGTAACTAGTATCTAAATCGACCAGGAAAATATTTTCTCCAGGAAAATAATTATGCCTGGGTACATCCTGGATTCAGACAATCCTATTGCTCTTGTAAATTGTTTTTTTTTTTTGAAACAACCTAATCAACTTACACCATTGGTGGCCCGGTGAATAATTCTCCAGGACTTAAGTCACGCCAAACTGCGTAATCTAATCTGAAAATCCAATAAACCTCATAAATATTTCACAACTTCTAACAATGTACTTGCATGTCGAATGGATGCCTTTATGTGCACAATTCGCACCAATTTTTAACCTGTCTCGTGTCAAAAAGTCATTTTCGAACAAAGCATCCATAGACAAGAAGAAAAAAAAAATACAATCCTTGCGAAATCCTCACAACATGTGACCCTGGCGGATTTGTGGGCGTTTACTAGACTTAACCACCGGATTCTTACTCTAATCCAAATTAAATCGGATAACAAACAAAGGAATCTAGATTGGATAACCTCTTGTCGTTGTTTAAGAAAAAAAAAAAAGTATTGAGGAAAGGATTTCTATACGTCTTTTCTGTATATTTTCTTATTTTGACCGTGTGTGTTTGTGTTATGATAGAAATATCCACTTTGAGAGGCGTTACCATCGAAACGGAAGCAGGGCAAATGTTTGTTTCTCTTTCAAACGCCCGTGGTGATGATCACATAACCTTAAAAACGAACAAGTGCTAATCGGGATCAGCTGAGGTGGTGGTAAAATATTACACAAGGGTTTATTGTGTTTAACAACATCGATATATCATGGCTCAAGGCAATGGCTGAGGTTACTTACGATGGTGGAAATATCCCTCAAATTACCTGCTGAGAAGGATTTCTGATGAGATTAAAAATACAAGTTTTGGGTGACTGTGTGTATTATAAGATTTAACTCGCTGATATCTAAATAAGGGAGAAAATGAGTCCATGAGTGGAACTCGCCAGGACATTTTTTTAAATTAGATTCTTATATGAACGGTTGCCACACGCAATGAGTCGGATGGACACAACATTTTGCTTTGACAACTTAGGGTTAAAATTGTCGCTACTCCAAAATTAAGTACAAAGATATTTATGAGTATTTGCCTCAATAACAGTTAAAATTAAATTGTATACCTTCGGATAGGACCATATCGTCGAGTCGTTAGGCAGCATGAATAAACAGAAGTCACAATTCCTTCAGAATCGTTTGCACTATGCATGCACCATATTTAGAGGAACCATAGGATGCCCCAAATAAATGTATAGGTAGCTTTAAGTTAAACTAAATTCAGGTGGCAGTATACAGCGAGTGCAGACACACTTGGACCAAAGTAGGTCCATTGTGATACCACAGGATCTATTGATCTCAAAACTAAAAGTAGCGATATGCATTTATAGATTCCCTTTCTTCGGGAGAATCGACAGAGTTATACCAAGCTCTGCAACTATCTGCAATGTCTCTATGGACCTCCACCAAAATAAAGTTAATCCTGAATTATTCGCCATCTATTAAGAAATAAGCGGCAATTATATGCAGTTTTAGAACTCAAGGTGGCATACTCCAGAGACTTCATCGCTATTGCTAAAATATTGGAATATCCCAATCTCGACGATATTACATTGAACCTCAGCCAGGGGCGGACTAAGAGGCAATGGCACCCGGGGCGATAAAACAAGACTACACCCCTTAAAAAATTTAAGAAAAAAACACGAATAAAGATTTTATGTAAAGGTGCTTTAGAGCTTTTATTGCACTGAATGTTTCGATTAAATCATTAAAATCTATAATTTTTGTGTGCTCATTTTCGATTGAAAATATAGACCGATTAGTCAACCTATTTTGGTTTATTGTTGATCGATAAGATAAGTCTTAATTAATTTTAATTTTGAATAGCTTCGTTCACACCATGCCACTGAGACGCACATTGTTAAATAAATAAATAATCGCCAATGACAGATTCGGTAACGAGTCTGAAAAGCTTCAAAATGCAAAGGCTGTCCAAATTTCGGCATCTTTTAAATTTATTTTTGCAGCTACCATGTGACGCCGTATTCGCCCGATGTCCAATATGATACTGTTGTTTAGCTCTGTAAATGTCGAGGTAAGCATTGGAACAACAGCACTCAGTTTTTCTTCCATTCCATACAGCAATATTTTTAGTTGAAGAGCTGAGAAAACTAACGCAATGTCTTCCATGGCCTTAGAGCTTAGACCGATGAATAAGTTCAGTGCAAAATGTATCCCGACATTCTAAAATGGATCTTCGTGTTACTATTCCAACGTCAAACCAGCATCTTGAGCCTTTTGGCCTGGCATATTTCTCTTCTTTTTTGTTCTTCCCCGCCTTTCAATTGAAATTTCTAGCCAGAACATTGTTCTCTTGCGTATATTATGGCCTCTTTCATGGTTTCATCACGATGTTCATGAAGAATACTCGCGACCGCCTCAAGTTTTAATACACTTTTTTCTAAGCTGAGCCCGGATTTTTGCAAGTATTTCTGTGCTGCATCAACTTCTTCCAAAAAAAATATCACACCAGAATGAAAGATAACACAAAAACGTAAAGTCTCTTGTATCCAAATTTTCCTTTTGAGGATCACAAAGGAGTTCAAGAGTTGAAACTACTACCCAATATCTTCGCGGAACTGCACCCTGTTTCTTTCAATTGTCCGCATTTATTTGTTGTTTGGATTTTATGCCCACTTGGATTTGGACTTTATTGCACTTTTAGTATGAAAATGACATAAAGCCCAAAACTCGTTTTATTGGTGTAATGTGCAAATTATTTATTTTTTTTAGTCTGCCACCCGGGGCGGACCGGTTCTCCTCACAACCTTGCATCTAATCTAACCTAACCTTAGAGCAAAGATAGATAAATAACTAGATAACATATGATAGAACTCATTTTGAGAAGTTCTAGCGTTATGTCAATGCACACCTTCGGGGTCCCGAAGAAATTTATTTGGATGGGTGTCGTGTATGACCCTGGAAAAAACGCGATCCAATTAAAGTTTTTGTTAGTTAATTTTAACTTTTTTAAATAATCTGAATTTTGGATATAAAAGCTTAGTCCATGAGACTGTCTTTATCTAGTAGATATTTAACAATCTCCTAAATAAATACAAGATATTGTTTTATGTGCCTATCCTATGTCAATGGCATTATTGAGAAAACTTATGCCCCTATTGGCGCCAAGGCCTTCCGTTGGTCTCAAAAGTAAACCTTTAGTTTTTGTATTACTGGAAAGATTGGGCAAAAAGTGCGCTCAATTCTAAAAGCCTATAATTTTTAAAAATTATGTTTTAAGAAAATTAATTCGTATTTAATTATTTTTTAAAATGAATTAAAAAAAATACATAAATATTTCTTTCCCTTTTGAACGTCTGAATCGAGAAACTTCCGCAGAACAGTATACAGTAATACAGTAGAAGTTCGGAAAAGTTGACCCTCAGAAAAGTTTACTATGCAGAAAAGTTGACCAAATCTTAGCTACCATACGTTACCTTAAAAAGTTGACTTTTGGTCAATTTTTTAGAGCGTGACTCTTTTTTACTTGCATTCGGTTTTTTTATTATATCAAATTTACACAGCAGCTACGCATTCCAAAGAAATGTATATATGTACATATTTCCATGGCAGCTGCGTGCCAGTTACAGATTTTTTAGATTATTACTGACTTTTTCTTACGTGTAGGTATTGTCCTTTCGCACATTTAATTTTATTTGTTGTCCGGTAATTAACTAAATTTTGACAAAAAAATGGCACAATGGAACAATATACCTACTAATTTTCTACAGATCTTGAAGTGTCCAGAAAAGTTGACTTTTCGGAAAAGTTGACAGTTTAATTCTTCTATTATACCGGCTATATAGTTTTTAAACAGGTACCAAATTATATTAGTTTCATGGTTTAAAACTGAAAAAAAAAAAACTAAAAATATCTAAATAAAACTAACAAACCATAACAAAGTCCCATAAAGCAATAACCTCATAAGGATACAAATGTGCTTAATAATACCAGCCGCGCAACCATTCCATATTATTATTTGTTTCTCTTGATTTAATATATTTAGGAGTAGTGGTCGCTTCATCTGGAACCACCCCTAAAATTTCAATTTCAACTCGAAAATAAAAATCAAAATCAGTAAGCCAATATCGTTCCCACATCGGAGTCCATCCAAATCGCACGCCACACCATAGTCACCACACATCGAGAAAAAGTGAGGCAGCCAGCTGCAACATTCCTGATCCCTCCCATTCTAAATGAAAAGTATATGTGTGCTGTGCAGCTCTTTTGTTCGGTACGGTTTTGCACGCTTCACGCTAATTTAGCTGAAATGTCAAATAGCTGACGACAAACGACGTCAGAGCAGGACATGCACATTATGGGGCTATATAGATTCAGATTCATTTTTAGGTTGATAGTTTTTTGGTGCGTTACCCTCGCTTTCCAGTTTCCCATTTCCCATGAACATTCCTTGTGTACGTCCTATATACATGGAACAGGATACTGTGATATCCGCTATACTTGGCAATATTTAATTATCCTGGTTCTCATAGGAACTATATAACCCCGAACCGAACCCTTCAACCAAGCGGTAAGCAGCACCGTTAGCTATGAAATCTAAAAAAATGTTCGAACGAAGAAACGGGCAAAGTAATTATCTGAAGAATTGATTTTTATGTTAGTAGTGGTTGTGATGGCAAAAGTGTGCACAGTTTTGATTTTTGGCACAGATTCGTAATGGCTGCTGAAAATCTAAATGAAATTGGCTGTCTTTTGATGATATTTAATTCTTCCCTTGCCAGACCAGTCCGCCATTCCTAGGACAACGTTCGTTGGCATAGGGTGGAACATATCATAAAACTTAAAGTTAATGACACATGGAGATGGTTTATTTGTTTCGTTACAAGTGTTATGTATTCTTCGAAGATATGCAGTGCTGAAGTCTAGATGTATCTAGTTAGTAGCCGGTCGATTTTGAACTTTCGATTGCTTGTAGCAATATTACGGCAACATATTGTACCCGAGATATAACACGATTCTGATAGTACGATACAATGGATGGTCAACAATTAGTGAAGCTATACATAACCACCGGTTACTTTACTTTCACATCTATATTGCGTTGGTGGGAAATCAGGTCCTTCGGAAGTTCGTAATTTTTTGCGGGGTGCTCAAAAACTTAATCGACTCAAGGTCGCCTTTGATAGCGTATGTAGGGACGAATTATATAAAGCCATGTCAAATTTCGACATCCCTGTCAAACTCGTCTGTCTGTGCAGAATTACGATGGCCATGGACCATGGAACCCTTTGATGTCGAAAAGGGTTTAAGACAAGGTGGCGTGTTATCATGTAACTTATTTAA
Source organism: Cheilosia scutellata (assembly GCA_955612985.1). Lineage (NCBI taxonomy): Eukaryota > Metazoa > Arthropoda > Insecta > Diptera > Syrphidae > Cheilosia > Cheilosia scutellata. The sequence goes on from OY015311.1 coordinate 96,036,874, forward strand.
AATCATTCCTGAATTGTAGGGAACACAGAAGCTAAAATCAGACAGAGGTAGGTACCATTTTTTAAAAGTCCGTTCAACTACTTGCATATACAGATGGAATTGACAATATTGGGAGAACTCAGCGAGCTGTTAATGGCGCGTTTGCAAGCATTGGAACGGAGGCGGCAAAGATGGCTGTTAATGAGGATAAAACGAGGTATATTATGCTGGCATCGAAAAAGGACTCTCAACAGTGGACATGGACAGATATAACTTCTAAGTACTTAAAGACTTCTATACAATTATCTCGCAAAACAATATCGGCGTAGAAATCAATTGAAGAATCACTCTTGTCATAATCGCTGTTTCTTCGGGCTAAGAACGCATCTAAGAAGTAAAGTCCTCTCTCACAGAACCAATGAAATATTGTACAAGAATTATTCATCCCGGTCCTTCTGTATGGTGCAGCAGGACGGACCTTATCGGAAGCTGATGAAAACCTCTTGGCGCGCTTTGAGAGAAAGATTCTACGAGAGGCCGTGGTACACCCTGGACCGTAAGCGCCATATTGATGCATTTGTTTCCCAACAATTACTCGTGGGTTTCTGAACCCCAAATGCGACAATTTTAACGATTAACGAAGCCATCAAGATGAAAATGAGTTTCATCACTGAAGATGATTTTGTTCGAACAAACCTTCATTATTTTTAAAATATTGCTCAACAATGAAATTGCGTTGTTCTTTCGTATAGCGTCAGCCTCAGCTGTCACATTGTTATCTTTTTTTTTTACGTTGGCATCACTGTACTATTAAATGGCGCAAATTTTGCTTGAATTAAGTGACACCCTTTATAGAAATTGTTGGTATATTTATTCTATGGTCAGCTGTATAAGGTTTGCTCCACAGATATTCAGCATTATACAGAATTAAGCTAAAAAAAATAATAATAGACAATGTCGATTTTTAAAGAACGGGATTTTGTCCACAGGCGGGCTTGACTGACTAACATACAATGTACAGACTAAGCCACTGAATCAAAGGGGCTAAAATATTGACAGGACATTCCTCTAATAACATAGATTACCGCTAAGAGAACATTTTTTTAAGCTCCACCTCAATGGGGGTGAATTAGGATACTCTATGGCACTAGAATGCAAGTCAAAGCCCTCACAAAAATGTAATCGAATCTATTATTTTCACCGGGGTTGCTCGGGGAGAAAAGTGTCTTTAAGAAGGGAAGCATCTTTTCCTCAAAGTATGCTTTCGGTCACCCCTCGGCTTTTCACCGAAAACAAATCGCGACCTCTCTTTTTCGGTACCAAGCAGTAGGACGGAGTGCTTCAATCAAGCTCTCTGCACCAGTTTCTGTCATGTGGACTGATCGTCAAAAGGAAATAAACGGGAGGCAGACTGCTACGGTTACCCCCATCCTTTTCCAAGAGAAAATCCTACCACCGACTTTTAGTCAAGCAGCTAAGCAGACTGATTCAATCACCCACTTCTGCCACGCAGCACCAGTTTCTCTCCTAAGTGATGGCCGTGTCAGAGCCAATAGGCAGGAGGTAGACTGTTACGGTCCAGTCCTCCTCCACCTTATATAAGATTTGACTGCTTCAGTCACCGCCAAAACCTTTCAACGAGGTAGGACACCCAAATCCGCAAATAGCAACAGAATTCCCACTGTAAAGCCCGGCACATAGAACCGCCTTCGGATAAGTTTACCCACAAGCCTGGGAATAATAGTACGGCTAAATAAAAAAATGTTACCTTATGAAATAGGTAGATATCTACATACTTAAGATACATCCACTAACAGGAGGACAGACTTCTTTCGATTTTCGTAAAAAGAAAACGCCGACAAAATATACCTACTCGACAAGTAGGTATACTTATACAGTAATTCGTACTATTTTTCACTGTAGTAAGATACGTCTAGACCAATTCCAAAGAGTCTATGAAAGCACTTTCATCCTGTAGGTATAATAAAAATAATTTCATATTCTAGATCCCCAACAAATTATCCTTTACACATCTCATAATTCTCATAGTCATAATACTGGTTTAAAGTGATCCTCAATGAGATGCACTTCGACCAAAAATATGCAAACAAATACTATTTTAGAAAAAAAAAATTCTAAACGCCACAAAAACACTGACTTTTGATTAGTTCTCAAATATCAACGACCTAATTTATATCCCACACTCAAATAATCCTCACCAAAAGACACACTAAAAGAAAAAGACAAAAATTAGAAGAATAAATCCCCAGATTGAACAACAAAGAAACACCTTTCAGTGCCGGCGAGCTGCGCAGTGGCACACTTTACATTGAAAATCTGTACCACCAACAGCCGTGCATATCTCTCCCTCAGGGATGCTAAATTACTTTTCAACTGAATCCGCCTCTTCATACATCGCCCGAAGATACTAGCTAAAACAGAAATAACACAAAAAGAAAAACGGAAACCTCCACGCAGATTCAACACAAATTGCCGAAACCCGATGACTTACCCCGTCCGCCCCCAAATGGTAGAAACGAAGTTCTCAACATTGTCGACAACCGAAATGGCCCCATATAGTACCAAAGTGACCAACAGCCGCGCATCAGGAAAAAAAAAATTCCATTAGGGATTATAACGAGTTCAGGATGAATGCAAAAGCGCAGCCGGTCGCGCAGTAGGCAGAGAAGAGCTGCACCGCGTGGAGACTGATGCGATATTAATTTTTCTTTAATCCAGCCACAAACAGAGAGACCCCAAGTACAGAGGACCATGATCATCGATATGTACCTCCTCTTTCTGCCAAATAAAGAAAATGAGAATAGTCCCAATGGAATCTCAAAATCAAACGACGATCCATCACCAAGCAGAGGGAACCGAAGACGAAACCGAAGAAGGCGAAGATAAGCAAAAAAGAAAACATAAATTCCCTGCGCGCGGAACTTGTGTTTATAAACTTAAAGGCTGTAATCACATTAGCATCAGAGCCTTTAGTTATCACCTGTAATGCCGACGTTATGCGACTGACGGCGATCTGCTCGAGATATTCACACGACCATACACACACGCGGGCGCGACTTCTTCCCCCTGAAAAAAAAAAATGTACAAGAGCCAGAGTCAGATTCAGTAGATATAGATGTACCGCATATAGCAATGAGAGGAATTCGCCCGATCTTTCAGAAAGCTCAGACCTCGTATACCTATGTCGGATGTGTTGATATCCATTAAGGAGGAATAAATATCCGATCGGTTTTTTTTTTTGGATCTTCTTTTTAGCAGAGTTGGACAAATCATAAGTTGATCGACGAATGTCCAACACAAAAAAAAAAAATTAAGAACAGGCCACATTACAGATGGTCAGCAGCACCCACCGCCACTATCATGCCGTGCAATCTCAGCGTTCTGTTGGTGCCGGTCAATCTTCCTAGTTTACAATCGTAGACAACTTAGAGCGAGGAGATACTAATCGGCCATTATCGTTTCACCAAGTGCAATATGCAAATCGATCGCACACGTCCGTATACACTTTGAAGACAGCCGACAAGGCAGTGATGACGAGGGGAATTGACAACGATCAGGCTGATCGGCCAGTTTTTTTTTTCTTCTCATATTCTAGATAAGGAGGCAGAACAGGGAAGTGGTCGTTCAAAGAACTTACTCGGAACTTTTCTCTCAAACGCGGCCTTCAATTCATCTAAGCAGAGTGCAGCCGCCACCACAGAGTATCTATCTACGTGCAACAGAGAGATATAATTCAAATTTCTTGAGGCCAGATACGTGCGCAAATTCATGTTCGCGTACGCGGTGTGCACAGGCACACTCGCCGGACGATCTGCCTTTCCAGGTTTCCTTCAACGACTCTGGCTGCTGTTCGGTTCTTCAACCACACCACACACACTACACAATCACTGAAGACGTAACAAAATGATATTTTTTTTACTCTAAGAGAGCGGAAAAATGAGGAAAATTATTTTATAAAATTGCTTGATCAGGGATCACAAATTGATTGTTATTTTGAGTCTTTTGATCATGTTCCGGACCCGATCGGTGGTGGCCGGTTAAACAGAGACCACAGATAGGCCTGATGTTGGTTGGTATGGTATCCGATGCGCGAAGTTTTATTCCGATTTGGCTACGTCTTTCTGGACAACGGACTTCGTATCTTTTTCTCTTCTTTGTATCGTTTCTGTCTTAATATTCTCCATGCGCGAATCATGGAGAGATAGTAAAATTGTTGCAGACTACCGTACCCATGCGAAAATAATTTGTATATAGATTTTTGTGTTTACTGGAAGCCAATGTTATACTTGAATTTTAAAAATTGTATAGTCATTAGAGATTTGTCTCCATTTAAGAGACGGATGTACCTATCTGCATTGCTGAGTATTTACACACATAAAGGTCGCTTAGGATTAGATATGTCATATTTGAAGGGCCATCTGGCAGCCTAATTTCTCTGCCGATTGTATATTCCCATCAATTTCTTGGATCTTTTTACCTCGGGATCTGCAATCAAGCTACAACTGAGCACGACTGAGTATGAGTAGGTCTTAATTGATGTTGGAAATGACAAAATTATTCATTGAGTCTACGATATTATGTAGTAGTCCATGACTTGGGTAATTCTACTCAAAAATAGCAAACAATTTCGTACAGGTGGGTGTTTAGTAAAGCTGTAAAAAATCGCAATCTGTTGAGTATTGCAGTAAATTGATTAAATTTGACTTCAAAATCGAAATCCCAGTATTTTTTGAAGGCTCAAGTAATGCAATCAGTTGAAGAAGTCAAAAGACTTGAAGTCAAATAACTGCAATACTTTTTGATTGCTTGAATTCTTTGAAGTCTTTTTGATGTCTTTTTTATTCTTTGCATTCTTTTAGTCATTTGAATGCATTCAATGTTTTGAAGTCTTTTGACTGCTTGAAGTCTTTTGACTGCTTGAAGTATTTTTATTGATTTGAAGAACTTCAAAAGAACTACTTAAGACTTCAAAAAATACTGGGACTTCGATTTTGAAGTCAAATAACTTAAGTGAATTGTTTTGCTGAAATAGGAATAAGCAATCAAATGACTGCGACTTCAGCGAATGCAATACTAAAGTATTGCAGTCTTTTACAGCTATGGTGTTTAGTAACTTTTACTCAGGCTGAAAAAAAAAACAATCAGCAAAAGGAGAAAAACTGGCATACCGTTTACGAAAGGGACCTACCAAACCAATATGCTGAGTCCGATACGCTGAATTGAGAAGTTTTCTTAAGACATTTATGCTCTGGAATGTTTGTTATTCTTAGCGAAATTTGGGACGGTTAGTGTTTTTCTGGAGGTTGCATTTGGAACCCATCGATCAGTAATCCAACACATTTGCTCAGAGTCCACAGCGCACAGTACAGTGTTTGATCAGTCTTGCTAAAATGTCTTAGAACTATTAAACTTTTGTTTATCATAGGTTTTTATAGTAAACGATACGCCAGTTTTTCTCCTTTTGCTATTAGGTACGTACAGTGGCCAGCATAAGGCTGTGTGGGGCAAGGAAAGTTTTGTATCATTCCAACGGAATTTAAATGACCTTTCCATTGATGCCAAAATTTACATGAAGTAAGTTCAAATTATAAGCAGAATTAACTTTAGTTTTGTCAAAATACTTATGCCGGCCACTGTACATTATACTCACTTCTGGAGGATAAATGGAATCATATTAATAAAGAAACAAAATAACCAATTAATCGAAATCATTTTGATTACGTTCACGGTTGAAGATTTAAGAGTACACAGTGTGGTTTGTCTGACTGTTTATACCCGGTACCACACTGTGGTGAGGGATAGATAGATAGATATTTTATTTCGTACATACAATTTACACTGGTAGTTGGTAACCGCACATTTTACAATACAATAATTTGATAATGGTAATCTTTCTATTGGAATATGGTTTTATTTATTAATAACAATTTAGATAACAAAAAAAAATCCAGTTTTGAGGAAAATACGAGAAAACCCCAATTCAAACAAAAAAAAAGATAAAGGTTAAAAAAAAAAAAAAAATTATTATGGTTGACTAGATTGATAAATAAATAAATAAATAAATAAATAAATAAATAAATAAATAAATAAGTGAATAAATAAATAAATAATTAAATAATTAAATAAATAAATAAATAAATAAATAAATAACAAATAACAAGTAACAAATAATTAGTAATATGTAAATAATAAATAAATACATAATACAAAAAATTAAACACTGAAATAAAGATCAAACAGTGTACATTGTATACTAATAAATAGGAATCATATATAACAAAAATAAATATTAAACAGTAAAAAAAATATATATATATATACATATATAGGACCAAGTACAAATAAATATTAAGTATTTAATTGGTTAACGAGTGGATTGTCGGCAAAACTACATCTTGTTAAGAATGTGCCTATTAGCTTCCGAATCCTATAAGAAATCAATTCAACATTCGCCTTTTTATGGAGCTCTAGAGTTGAATGCCTCCATGGTAAATTGAGCATCATTTTTAGTATTTTATTTTGCGTAACTTGCAACTTTTTAATATGACATGCAGCAGAGTTGTGGAGTGGTGGCATCATTGGACCATTTTTCTTTGAAAATGAGGCTGGGAACAACGTTTCGGTCAACGGTGGACGTTACAGAGCCATGTTAACCGACGTTTTTTTTTTTTGTACTGAAATTGAAGGTGTTAATCGGCAGCCCCGGAGCTGCGATTTGACCCATTTGGACTTTTTTTTTGTGGGGAACCTTGAAGGACCGATGTTATGCCAATAATCCGTGAGCCACAGCCCGAAACCATCAACACCAAAGTCTTGGAAAATTGGAGTGACAGAATGCGCTACTGCGAAGTCAGCCGACGCAGCCATAATACATGGAAAAAATTTAAATTTGTTCATTTTATTGCATTTTTAAAATGAAACTTGTATTCGGCCCACCCTTAGTTTGTACCTATTTTGAAGACTTACAAAACTAGATCTTTTAGTCAGCTTAAATAATATATTTCTCTTATTATACCCGGTACACTGTGGTGAGGGTATATTCACTTTGTCATTCCATTTGTAACGCCCATAAGGAGGCGTTGTAGGTATGACAAACTATATATATTGTTGATCAGCATCACTTTCTTAGTCGATCTAGCGATGTCCGTCTGTCTGTCCGTCTGTCTGTCCGTCTGTCTGTCCGCACGATTACGGCCGTAATTTAAGAGCTATTGACTTGAAATTTGGTACGTAAGCTTTTATCCACTAAACTGAGGCTAAGTTCGAAGATGAGCAAGATCGGATGAAAACTACTACTACCTCCCATACAAAAATATCAGATTTATATAGCTTTTTGTGTTAAAAATTAAATTTAAATATCTACAGTAAAGATAGCAAGTTTAAACTTTGCACATATTATTTTAATAATATTTAAAAAAATTTGACAAAAAATGAGCTTGGTCGAATAAAAACTACCCATACCTCCCATACAAATTATATAATTTTTTAATACTAAAATATTTTTTTTTTTTACAATAATATAGTACCGGGTATTTGAGCTTCGGCATAGTCGAAGATAATTGTCTTACTGGTTGTTTATTTCCTTTGTTACTCAGTGATGTTATAAAAAGATATTTTGTAGATTTTACAATTATTTTCGGTTTCATAATATGTATATAGTTGTTTTTTAATAGGTTAATAAATAGAGCGTTCTTCGTACACATAAAACCTTCAGGTTATCAAAATTTAAATTTATCGAAATCATAATAAAGCAGATATATTTTGAAAATGCTGTATAAATTAATTTAAAATATGTCAGATATGTTTTTGTTTCTAAAATTTACCAGTTCCTAAATATGTACAACAATTTCCCATATTTGAATATTAGAAATTATAGAAATTAAGTAAGTAGATACGCATTCAATGTTTCAATGAAGAATTTCATAAAAATCCCTTAACGCGTTTGCGAGATATGTAAAATTTTATATTGAATACACACCAATTTTTATCAACATCGTACTTTCGACTTCAAATTCAAATTGAACACAAGCTGATGGGGAACGCAAATTTTTACTGACAAAAAAAAAAAAATATCGAGTCGACAAAATGCCGAAAAAAATACCTAGATTTTTGGAAGATCACCGAAAAAAATCTCGAAATCAAAAAAATTGTTAAAACCAAAATCTCGAAAAAAAAAATTATGAAATATGTCTTTTCGAGATTTTGTAAAAAAAAAATGCGATTTGGTGAAATTTCAAATCCTTAACTTAAGGTGACGCTACAGTCCGGGTTGGACCTGGGCCTTAAAATCCCCTAAAATATTATTTTTTGTCGCCCTTGCTCGGTGATTCCTTTTAGTTTAACTTAACGTAAAATGTAAGCACTGTTTCTTATAAGCTCCATGGATGGACAGTTAAGTGTTACTCAGCAGAATCGATAAGATTTTATTAAGTCCACTCCCCCTACATACATAATAACAATCTCTCCTTCGTTCGTTCCCTTATTCGGGAACTGCTAGCTGCTATGTATTTGAAACATATTTGTCTCATATATTGTGTTGCATTGTAGTGCGTTGTGTCCAAAGCCCTTTTGGTCCGATCGCGTTATACTACTCTATGGCACAATGAAATGAAACAAATATTAGTACAAACATGTACAACGAAATTTAAAGAAAAAACAAAAAACGATTGAATACATTCAGTTTGGATGCAACACAACACACTAGACAAGTGTGCACAGTCAGCGACACAACACACCAGTACACCACACGTGACACGTTACAAGTCTGGTTCTGGCTTTAAGTACTTAAATCTGTGAGAATCAAGAAAATATTCCTTCTCCGTGATTCTCATGAATTCGCAAACCTTTTTCTATGAAAGAAATATTTTTTTTTTTTAGAATATTTTTCTGTTAAAATTCTTAAGATAACCTTAAGATAAAATTTATGGGGCTTAAGCGGCAAGTACTGTTTCAAATGGTGCTTCACCTTCGTTGCACAAATTTGTTCATCAATAGAAGAAAGAAAGTTCTTCCATTGGAATAGACAAACACTTCCTTCTGAAACCTTCAACGATTGGGCGAATTTTGAAGAGCTTGTCGAATTGAGGTGCAGTTTTGTCTGTTATCATCTTTGAATTATCATTGAAATGCAGTACAGATAGAAGTTTTTCAAAATGATTTACCGTCATTGTGTTTTTCACTAATTCTATTCCAATGTCTGTGTCCCAATAAAGTCTTATGTTTGAAAACTTACCGACTGATGATAGGATAAGAATCCCGAGATATTTTAGGATATCATATTTCGTAACGGAGAATGAATCACCTATATTTTTGGATTGTGCGTATAGATTCGTTTCTTCCACAATTTTGGATATTACTTCGTCGTCCATAAAATATCTAAAAAACTCGTAAGGTGTCTCAAGATTTGTTACTGATGGTGGTAGTTCAGTTGAGCCATTAAATTTTAACTGGTCAGCAGGAATACTTATGTTTTTCTTTTTCCACCGAAGGGATTTTTTATTCAATTCGTAGTTTTCACTTTCATTTTCATCAGATGCATTGGATGGAGCAGCATTTGGCTCATTCTCTAATAAAGGGCATTCTATTTCCATGAAATCTTCATCTCCCAGAAGAGCTCCTAGCAATTCCTCGCTAAAAATATCGCCCGCACTTTCCAAAGGCTCATCTTCTTCACACTCATCGCTTTCATTATCATCTTCACTGCCGCTAGGTATTTCTGCTAGAATTTGCAGAACTTCTTCCTCAGAAACGGTTTTCCTATTACCAGAAGCCTTACAAACACCGAACATCTATAATCAAATTGTTATAATGTTATTGCATGGTGTGCCATATATAGCACAAACAATTTTGTTGTCATTATAACTAATTGCAAACTTACTGTGGAATATTTTATTCTTTTTACTGATTTATGCACTATTATTTTAGTAGAAAACAATTTTTAAATTCACCAAATTATAATATTCAATGCACACGATGGACTTCACTGAATCGATTTCTACTGACAGACTTAACCTGATATGACCGTTACGCAAAGGTGTTTTCAATTGAATATTCTAACGGGACCAAAATAAAAATAGCATCATTGCATTAACTGAATGTGCCATATGTGGCACTCGATGCGTTTACATAAATTTTTTTATTTATATGCCAAATTATCGGCAAGAAACCGGTTTGTGCCAGATATGGGCCACTATGCATTCAAAGCTAAACTATTTAGAAATCTTTCTTTGGCGTGAGAACTTTACCGACTACAACACAAAGAAAGAACGTGAAATTATAGATACAGGCCTAAACTCACGGGCGAGTCGCGTCGGCAGAACATACAAGATCATACCTATAACCACTGGCATTCATTCCCAGGCTTGCCAGACTGTTTTATTTTGCGATAACTTAAATTTGTTTGCGAACATTTGCGATATTTCGTTTCATTAATCATCACAACAGAAACCTATTGTTTTTTTTAGTGATCTTTCTTTGCCAGCAAGTAATTTTGTATTAAAAAGATTTGTATTGATATTTTTAGCAGCCAAACAACTCACAATGGACCAGTAAAAATAACTGGCCACGGTGCTATTCTGAATACATTCGGGACCCGACGAACCATATCCCTGCTTAGTTTGATAAAAACGTCTAAGTCTCACTCATGATATCGAATGAACAAATCTTGTAGACAAGTGGTATAACATGAATAGCAACAATGCACATTGCACATTTGCCCAAAACTGTATTTAAAACACTCTAAGAATTTGATCTCTCTTAGTGTGCCATCACTGTACGTGTACATTGTCCTATCAGCATTCACACAAAAAGTCTTGGCGGTATTTAAACCCATTTTTGAAGGATGAAAAGAAGACCATTCCCATTTTCTCCATACTTGCCGGGGTCTCTCTCTCCAAAACGTAAACTTAATCTGGGAGCCTTCTAAAGCAACGACCTATAAAAAAAATTGCCTAAATTAATGACACACATCAACAAACCGAATAATTGTCGAAGGATTACTGTTTTTTTTGCCGAAACGCTTCTCAACCTAACCAAAAAGAAAAAAAAAATATTTCTTGGTTATATTTTTTTGTTTTACATCTGTTTCTATTCCTATTTTTAATACCAACCTAAAGACGGTAAAAAGTTCCATCACAAAATTTCATTCGCCTAGGTCCCATCGTTTGCACGCTATCGTGTTTTCAACAGACAGACAGACGGCCATGGCTAAATGGATCCAGCAATTGATCCTGTTCCAGAATATATTATGTAATTTATGGGGCCTGCGGTGACTCCTTTTTTGAGTTACAAATGTAATGCAAAAGTGAATATTCAATCCTGTAGAGGACATACAAATCTAGCAAGCCTGATCATTCCGTGTATGTCGAGTTTTGTTCCGATAGTAACTTTTCTCCACATTCAAATATAAGTAGATTGAAACACTTACGAGAAAGTGTCGTTGTTTTATATAGATCTTGTAGGTTCATTAGGAGTTAGGAGCACCCTGTATTACCATATTATTAAGTGTCAATAAACGTAAGCTGTCATCACACCGTTAATCGTGATGCCAGTCTGTTGTCTGCACTCAACTACGAAACAGTCGTCTCAGTTGTTAGTGCATCGGTCTACTAAGCAAGAAGTTTGTGGTTCACCATCGCTCAAGCACCAATAAAATTTTTAAAATTTCATGCAACCTGCAAATGAGGCCGTGTGGACGGACAGTGGGCTTTCCGACTTGATCACGCTAGTGTGTCTACTAACATAATAATGTGCTTACTTACTTACTTATGTGGCGCTATGGTCCGGTGTGGTCTGTTGACCTGGGCCTCAACCAGTAAGCCTCTCCAGTTAGCTTGGTGTATGGCTAACGGCTTCCAAATAGTATTCCAAATTTGGATGAGCTCCCCTTCCACTTGACCGCGCCACCTTAGACGAAGCATCTACTAGGTTGTCCCTCTGGATTGAAATTGAAGCGTCTTCAGTCCGGAGCGCTATTGTCCATTCGCTCTACATGTCCTGGCAACCTTATAGACTCGCAAATACTGTACTCGTACTGTATATCGTATATAAAATTTGATAGGCTGAACTTTCGTATTTAGCTGTAGCTCCGCCGTGGCGTAGAGCATCATTCCTTTCGCTATTGACGAAGAAATCTACAAAAAATTGTTTAAAGAAGAAATAAAGAGACTGCCGCCGATTTAATATTCGATGCAACACCCGCCTTTAAGCCCAGATCAAACCAATTAGATAACACATTCGATTAGGAATTTACTGAATTCATGTCTATTATAATTATTTTAATGTACATAGCTCCTTAAATTACAACACCTTCCCCATTAATTTGAATCTTAACATCTGGTACAAGCACAGTACAGACATCATTTTGCCTGAATCCTGTCGAGGTAGATGGCATCTTAATTTTTTGCATTGCTGTTCTTCCAAAAACTTCCCTTCGGCTACAATCTTGACTAAATCGACCATCTGCTGAGCTGGAGCGACGCTTTTTTAGTGTGTCCGCCAAACTAAGTTGTTCCTAAAAGAAGGTTTGAATTTTAACTAGGCAACTTTAACATTACAGGAATAGACATCTCATAGAAAAAATTTGTATTATCTACGACTCCTTTTTCACTCGCACTCGGATCGATCAAATCTGACCAGTTAATCAGGCGATATAATATTAACTTCTTCTTAATAAGTCTTTAATCTTCTTGTGTACTTGAATTCTATCAAAAATGAAAATGTAACCAAAACCAAGAGTCAGCATGGCCAAAACGTTCAAAGAGTTAACTTATTCGAGTGTGTTTACATTTTACTAGAATCAATCAGATCCGATCGATCAGAGCGTGAGAATAGAGGGTCATTGATCCACTTTATTATAAATGAATTAAAATCTCATTATAATCAGTGACATCAACTTATACTTACATCTTTTCGAGAAATTTGCATCACATGCACTATTCCCTGCTGTTCCCCCAACTTATTTGTCATTGAGCAATCAATTTTCTTGTTGTATACAAAGGACATAGATGACTGTGAACGTTCGAGTAGCTGATGTCGGTAAACCACTGGAGGAGTGTTAATATTTAAATTTCCCAAACGTCGCTCCCAATGCTCTATTTGTAGAGTTACGCTGCCCATATTTGGTGGTGATTGCGCCAAATCCTCAGGTAGATTCGTATTTACAGCAGCGGAGGTGTTACTAAATTCCATAATGCTTTCTTCGCTACCAAATATCTTTAAAAATTGTGATCCTTTATTCATTTTAGATAAATATGATAACCGATTAAGCTTGGAAATGAAGACCTTCATGAATGAATGGCAATTAATGAAATTTAGCTTACGTGCTTTACAAAAATATTTAGTTTGTACCAAATAATATATGTCCGCTGGTTGGATATGCACTTCAAAATATGTATTCATACTGCGAAACGATATTTTTCTTTTGACAATAACCAGACCCACCCGGAAAGGGATCAAAGGAAGCTCTTCGCGATATGCTCAACATATAAAATTGGATTAAACTCCCTCTTAATGGACACCCCTGTTATGTGGACGATTCCCTTAAGTGGAAAAGATTTTGTATTATGGTTGGCTTTCGTTCGAGATTTGTTCTTCTTAAGTGGACGATTCTATTAAGAGGACGTGAACAGTATTTTTACATGTATTTGGTAAAAATATTCTATTAACGATCTGAGTAGGATCGCGATGGGACCTTATGGTGCCTAGTGCCGTATGAGACATCTCTCTCATACCCCTATTTAACCTAACCTAACCTAACGATCTGAGTAATTCGTATGAGAATGAGTATTTTTGCTTTACAAGTTCGTTGTTTATATTCAGTGCCGGCTTTAGGGGGGCGCCGCCGGCAACTGGAGGGCGCTGGAGTGTACGCGCGATAGCTTAACTTCTCTGAATTTGAATACCTATCTCTACCGATATAAAAACTAAATATGCTTAGAATAACGGGCTAACGGGATACATTTCCTTGAGATGTTTTATTTGTGGGGAGGTCCCAATAATTTTTTTTTTCTTAATTGAGCATTTTTCAAATTAGTAGCGCGATTAAGACGGATTAAACGTAGACCGGGTTAAGAGGCTGTTGATGAACCAATAACTGATAAAAAAAATGTTTAAGTTGATTTTTTTAATGCTTTTTTGGACACCGTACTTATGTCTATGAGGGTAAGATATCAACAGATGCAAGATTTTTCTGAAGCGTGGAATTTCTTTTTTAACATAAAAAAATCATAATAAAGAAGAACTCATGTGACATTGTTCTGACCTGCAATAAAAAATCTTTAAATCTGATATTGATCTAGATTTGTTGTGCGATTAAATTTTAGCTCTACAACACTATCTCGAGGACAATCAGGCAAGGCAACATAGGTAACTATCGAGACATTAAATTTTATCAAAAAAGCACAATCTTCAAGAGTTATATCCCAACACCAGGATATCGCTCCGTACTCTGTTAACAATACCAATACCAGTGACCGTTGCAAGTGGTGACTTGTGAACGCAGTTTTTCTGAACCAAAGTTGATAAAAACGTACTTACGGTCTACAATGTCCCAAACAAGATTAATGCCCCTATTATGTAAGACAACTCAACTTAGTTGAGTTGAGTTGTCTTCAATTCAACTCAACTTTCACACAACCCAAACTAACTAACAACTTATAGACAACCACTACCATCTTTGTTGTGTTTTGACAGACAAATTTTCTATCAAGGTTGTGTATTACAATACGGACAATACCGAATTTTGAATTAAATAAAACCAAGTGACAACTCAACTTTAGTTGTAGTTGTCTTACATAATAGGGGCATAACTACTTTGCAGTTAACTGTCCATTGAATATCAAATAGCAGAAAACCTAGATGTCTTATCAGAGAATTTGCTGACAAAAAGCTAGAAAAATAAGTCTTTAGTTGTTTTTTATAATTTTTTTCTTTTTTCATTTTCATCTAAATGTTTCGTGACTACATAACTGAGACACCTTTCTATTAATTCAATAATAAATATGGTACATAATTGAAAATACGTTTTTTTTTATACCCTCCATAGGAAGGTATATTCTCTTTGCTATTACATTTGTAACGCCAAGAAGGAGTCACCGGAGACCCCATAAATCTGCATCAGAATCACATTCTGAATCGATATAGTCAGGTCATGCCTGTCTGTCTGTTGAAAACACGATAACGACCAAACGAATTGACTAAGACGAATGAAAATTTGTGAGAGGACTTCTTTTGGTATTGAAAATTGGCTATGTCAGTCAAGTAGTTCCAGTACCTCCCAGACAAAACCAATACTAGATGCGAGTATACTAACTCGCACAGAAAATAATTTTTTTTTTTACTTGTTTTAAATTTGAATGAAATATAAAAGGGCGCCAAGTGCATGACTCGCCCGGGCGCCTAGATCGTTAAGGCCAGCCCTGTTTATATTTTCTACTGTAACACCATTCGCGTGCAAAAGGGTGTTGGGTATCTATGTACCCACAGCTCGTAGAGAAAAATCGGGATCGCGACTGCACTTTGCGCATGTTAACAGACATTTTCTGCTTGTTTTTGTTCATGGAATACATTGCCGAAACCACAATGATGATACCTTGCCCCAGTTGACACATTCGGCAGGACAAAGCCAAAAAATCGGAATTATCTCTCCCAATATGCTCCATCTGGCAACATTAGTTGGTACATTTATGCCCAGTTTCACAGTAATCACTTAAGTATCCATTTTCCCTCTAATTCCACTCAAGGGTCGATTTCTGTTTCATAGTGCCATATGGCCATATCTATACCTATTGTATAATAATAAATTATTATAACAAATTATGTTGCATTGTGTTTGTAATTAATGTTCTCTGTAATGCGTGAACCGATTTTGATTCTGAAAATTTCGCCTGAAAGGTAACGTCAATAACATGGATTATAAGTACATACGATCTTTGTATGTGTATTGGTTCATGAGTTATAGGAGCGTGGCACCACCCCAGTGATGCCAACTGAGGCATAATTGTGCCTTTTAGGCATAATACCAATGCTTGAGGCTTTGAGGAATAATTTTGAGAAAAAAGGCATAATTTTTTGTGAAGTTTTTTATAATCAATCCGTAAAAATAAGTTGTGAATTTAGTAAATCTGTATTAATCAAAGTCGCTTCACTAATTTTCATTTACCACTGTTCGTCGTGCTTATTTTCCAATTATCTACGAGACTCACTAAACCCAAACAAGAAATGTGGTATGGTATATAAGGGCGGCCGCACATTGGATACGAATTTGTATCGTAAGTAAACGTATGAATACTGGTCGTACGAAATCAGTGCGATTTTGTCACTATCGTAGAACCGAATAATTAATAAGAGATGAATTCAGTGAATTTCATGATATTATTATGGAAGACTTACTAAGTATATAATGACCCCATACTGTCCGTATAAAAACCAACTTAATATATTTTCACTGCTTCATTTCAACGCACGAAAGTGTTTAAGAATTCCAAAAAGTTCGGATTGTTTTCGGACTTGTCGGAACTACACGTACGTTACGTATACGTACGACTAACATCCAATATGCGGGCTCCCATATCCATAGTACTACTTAGAAAGTCGGGATCGTTCGTCTGTTTTCATACTTGTGGCCTATTTCACCAACTTACAAATTTGTATTTACAATTATTTTTTGTAAATTTTGCTAGAAAAATAGAAAAATTCTGTTTCACCACAATTATTCTTAAAGCAAATTTATAATTGTAAATGCAAATTTGTAAGTTGGTGAAATAGGCCACTGATCGCACGAGTCAAATTTGTACGAAAACACGTCCAATAGGCTGACCTTAAATTTAAATTTTTCTTGTTGTACCATTGCTGGCAAATTTTAAAAATCAATTTGTAATAGTTTATATTAAAGATGAGTTCAAGTTCAACTGATCGCGATGAGTTTGGTGCAGGTCCATCGAACAAACACTGTCTTATGTGAAGTTAGTTTTTGTTTTTCATAATTTTAGTTACAAATCTACACATATTTAAGTCTTAATTATTGTTTTTTTCTTAACTATGTGCCTACTTATAAAAGTTTAACACATAAATTGAAACTTTATTCGTTCTTTATCTTTTTGTCCAAAAAGGCATAATTTGTTTGAAAAAGGCATACTTTTTTTCGGAATGAGGCATAAAAACTTCGATCCGGGTTGGCAACACTGCGACCACCCGTACAAAAAAAAACCTTCAAAATCGTATATCTCGAAAATCGATTGAGCGCAGCGCATCGTTTTCATGACGGATTTGTACTTTTGTATTTCCAAAAACGATTCGCTGCATTCAAAAGCGATCTTTTTTTAGGTGATATATTGTTTGCAAATAAAAAATAAATCAAATTCTTGTAAAGGGAAAAAGTTGCCAAACTTTGGGAAAAATTAATGGAAAATTTGAGGTCAGAATGAAAAAACTGGAAATATCCCTCGGTTCACGAGACGGTCGAAATTGTCGTATCGCTTTCAACACGTTCCGCCGCGCATTTGGAATTAGCACCAAAATAGATTAATATCTCTATAAAAATGTAGACTTGATTAAAAAAACAGAAACACCTTTATCTTTTATTTATTTACTTATGCTATTAATATGCAATTCGCGTGCACGGAGGACTAATATCTAATTTTGCTGAGTAGTAGATATATCGGAATTTAAATGTAAACATTTTTAGTCGATCTTCGTCTCAACAAAAGCAATATTTTTGAAGTTGTCATTTTTGTCAGTTTTGGTTACTTTGGAAGACAATATCTGCTCAAATTTGATTTGTTTCTAATAAATTCAGTAGTGCAGAGTTTTTGTATTTACTATACATTTTTTGAAATCAAATTTAATAATTTGGTTTGCCTATTTAAATCTGTAGTATTAGTATTAGACAATTTGTTTCTCCCTTTCTACAAATATCACCTAAGATGGCAATCACAAGTGCTAAACTAAAGGGTGGTCCAACCATAATGCAAGATGTTAATTGTGAGTCAAACCTAAACGTCAAGTTTTTTGTCCAACTTAATTTGACATTTCTTTTTTTCAGTGTTTGACAAATTCAACCATGAACAATTGAGCAGCGCGTTAAGATTGTTGAAGCCTTTTACGAAATGAGCGTTCAAATCAAAATGCATTTCGTGCACTTCGTGATTTTTTTGGTCAACATAATCGACCAAATTTGTCCACAATCGGGAGAATTGTGCGAAAATTTCAGCAAACCGGGTCTGTAGGAAATGTAAAAACACCTCTGCATGCTGGTCCAGTTCGTCCTGCGGAAAACATTGCGATGGTTTTGTGAAGGGATCACATTAGCGACCACTTATCGTATCAAACAATTAAAAATTATTTAATTGTTCTCTTCGTAACTTGAACCCTAATGCCACACGCCATATCCCATAGCATACAAATTATGAGTCAAACGACCAAGCATACAAAAGTATGTATTAATGAAATCAGACCCCTTTGAATGAAACCTCTTGCCCATGCTGAACGGTAGCACAGTGCATACAGTAGATATGTATATGAGCATGAGTATTTCATATCAGAACAATGTAAACAAAATAACGTATGA
The DNA here is from genome assembly GCA_955612985.1 of Cheilosia scutellata. Classification (NCBI taxonomy): domain Eukaryota; kingdom Metazoa; phylum Arthropoda; class Insecta; order Diptera; family Syrphidae; genus Cheilosia; species Cheilosia scutellata. The sequence continues at coordinate 96,055,439 of OY015311.1, forward strand.
AGTGACGACAGTCATCCGCGACAGTCACACGCGAATATGCCGAATTGGCAATATGCGACCAATGCATTTATTTGGGTCACAACAAATCAATGTAAACACGCGGAAATGCCGCGGATATGTGGATATTTTTGTTTATGCAGCATTTATAAAATTAGTATATAAGACCGATTAATTTGAAATAAAGACCACTCCATATTTGGACGCCAGACTAACCACAGTATTTCAATTTAGCAACTCACTGAAAGCTGGGCTGACTTTATGCGACTAAAGTTGCATTTTTCCCCTTTTTTTCTTTCTATCCCCAATGAGACCACTTTTCCAAAATTGTCCGTATTTACCCCTTTTCTGTATTTTGAAAAAATACAGTGGCCGGCATAAGTATTTTGACAAAACTAAAGTTAATTCTGCTCATAATTTGAACTTACTTCATGTAAATTTTGCCATCAATGGAAAGGTCATTTAAGTTCCGTTTGAATGATACAAAACTTTCCTTAACTTTAATAACCTACTTTACGAAACTAGTTCACAAATAATTGGGATCTGAATGCATCCTTTTTCTATCAGCTATTGTCCTATTGTCATAAGTTTAGCCATATAGCCATAACTTCCATGTTCAAGGCACAATAAGATAGAACGAGAGGAGAATATGCGTAAGCCATTTTAACTTTAGTGAATTTAACTAGTTTTGCGTTTTTTTTTGTGTGTCATTTGTGGGCAGATTAGTATTGCCCCTTTTTTTATTCTAATCCCCTTTTTTTTGCGACTTTTTCAAAATCTTCGAAGTCAGCCCTGACTGAAAGTACTAGGAAGGTCTGCCTTCCGAACTAACACCCATCGGAGGCAGTTTTCTGCTTTAAACGAGAATTCGTTAATACGGCAACTCGCCGGACGAAGTCAGGGAGTTTTTACTAACCATTACAGGCCCAAACTTTGCAGTTTTAGCTATCGCGAGATGATAACGAATTTCTTGTTGCCAGAAATTGAGGATATGGACCTGGACGATATGTGCTTCCAACAGGATGGTGGCACTTGCCACACACCTAACGAAACAATGGCTCTTTTGCGTGAGAAATTCAATGGCCACGACGCGTCGTGGCGATGTTAATTGGCCGCCACGATCATGTAATTTGACATCGTTGGACTTCTTTCTTTGGGGATATTTAAAGGAAAAAGTGTACGTCAATAAGCCAAGAACAATTCAAGAGCTAAAGGATGAGATAATTCGGCACATTAACGACATTGAACCTCAATTATGTCTCAGAGTCATTGAAATTGAAATCGGATAGAGGTATGCCACCGAAGCCGTGGCAAGCATTTGGCCGACATTTTGTTTCACACATAGGTAATTGGCATAGATCCTTCTATCATAATAAAAAATATTAAGATAATTCTCTGAAAACTTTTGATTTTATTTACAATTAACATCGTGCGTTTTCGTTGGACCACCCTTTATATCGATTCAAAGAGAGCAATAACGTGGGAAAATTCCGGTTCAGTATTAGATTAGTGTCATGAACGTCATAAAACACAATATCGTCTATGTCCCCTAAAAAATCGTGTTTTTTCCCTTTTGTTTCCAATATCTTTTTCTCAACCTGTACATGTATACATTTTGAACAAATTCTTAAAACTACTTCAACTCCACTTTACAAAAATTATAATATTATTAAATAATTATCAGCAGGTATGTTTGACAATACAAAAAAAAAAGCCTTAAAATATTTGTATATACATTTTACAGTACTTTGCTTAAACTTAAACATTAAACTAGATACAAAACCTAAACATCAGTCACTTGTCGACTAGCCGTACTGGTGGTAGTACTATTAACAGCATCACTGCTACTTTCAGTAGAACTACTTACATTAATTCTAGTATCACTAATTATTGGTGTTGTATGTGTATCTATATCCGTTGGAATAGAATGACTAATCACAATTAAATTTACAGGATAACTACCATTGTTACTATTACTACTACTATTATTATTTCTATTTTCGAAATTACTACTATTCACGTTAGATGAATTTACAATCGTATGATTATTGGCAGTAATGATTCGTTCGTTTGCTGGCGATACTGTTGACGATGGTTCACCCACCACATAGCCATAGTACTTGAGTACATCCAGTTTGCACATCGGACATGTGCGATGTTCAATTAGCCACGGATCGATGCAGTTCTTGTGAAATTCATGTCTGTAAATTGAGTACGAAAATTAAAAAGGCTTTTAATGAATCAGCTATAATAGTTGTACTTACTTGCACGGTAGAATTCGTATGCAGTCTGATGATTTGTATGTTTCGATACAGACGGCACAACAGTCATTATCACCGTCTTTGTCGATACCTCTGCCGGTCTTTGTGGGAATTTTCATTATAGCACGTTTTGTTACCGTACATAGGTGGCGCTGTTTGTACATAGAATGAATTATATTAAAATGGTTTACAAAATGGTCTACTTACAGATTGTTTGTCCTTGGACTGAATATATCTAAATCGCTGAATGTAGTAGAATAAAAGCCAAACAACGGTTATAATCAGCAGGACTATAAACGATATTGAAACGAAAAGCATCGATGCTCTATAAAGAAAACACAAAATTGTTTATATATTTCATGGTCTTTTGCAATTGTTTTAAATTTTTAACAAGAGTTTATAACCTCAATGACAAGCTTGATAAAATTGGCAAAAAAAAAAAATGAATGACACGAACTTGTCAATGCGATATCTTATATATTTGTTCGGAATTAAATTTCAGTCTGTACATCTGTAAAGCTCCTAAATTTAGACATTGGCCTACATATCAATACTGCTCCATCGAAGGTAATTTAAACTCAGTTCTTTAATTAATGCGTAGATACTAGTAGGTAAAGTAGGAAAAGAAGATCCTGTCCTGCGTAGAAAGAAGAGGGCAGCTTCCCAGCTCAAGGAGATCGAAGATTTGTGTGATTGTAATAACATCCGGAGGTTTAAAAAAAAAAAAGAACTGGTTGATGGCTACAAAACCGGAATGCAGGCTCTTCGAGACAGCGAAGGAAACCTAGTCACCGAAGCGCAGGGAATAGTAGATGTATTTAAGCAGTGTTTAATGGGCATCATGTAGAGAGAGTGATAGAGGGCAAGAAGAGAACCAGTCAATGAAGAACTAGTTCCACCACCCAGTATAGAAGAAGTTAGCCTAGCTATAATATAAGCTTAAGAACAACAAGGCCGCAGCCTCTGATGGTTTACCAACGGATCTCTTTAAATACGGTGGTGATGTTTTGGCAGGGAGCATTCACCGAATCATCAACCAAGTATGGGTGGAAGAAAACATGTCCGATAACTGGACTATCAGCTCCATATGTCCCATCTACAAAAAAGGCGATCCTATGTCTTGCAAGAACTATCGAGGCATATCCCTGCTTAATGTTACATACAAGATCCTATCCAACGTACTGTGTGAACGTCTTAAACCGTTCTGCAACACACTAATCGGCACGTACCAGTGTGGCAGATGGACTATAGACCAAATTTTCACACTGAGGCAAATACTGGAAAAGACCACCGAATTTCAAGTCGAAACTCACCGCACCTATTCATCGACTTCAAAGCCGCGTATGATAGCATACATCGTCAGGAGCTCTATATGGCGATGGCCGAATTCGGAATCCCGGCAAAACTGATTCAGCTGTGTCGCGTGACGCTGGAAAACACGCGCTGCAACGTGCAGTTTAGAAGCAGCTCCTCCGAACTATTTCAAAGATGTCAGCTATCATGCGACTTCTTCAATCTTGTACTGGAGCAGATAGTGCGCAGGGCATGTGTCAACACGGAAGGCACTATCTTCAACAGGTCCGTCCAGTAGCTGGGCTATGCGGACGTTTGGTCGCTCCCATGCGTGTCGTGATAGAAGCGTTCACGGCGATTGAAGAACAGTCGAAATCCGTTGGCCTTGAAGTAAATGAGGACAAGACTAAGTAAGTACATGCTATCAACAAACAAACAAGCATCTGTCCACCGCCTTGGACAAAACGTCAATATGGATAGCAACAATTTCGACGTAGTTAAGGAGTTCACCTGCCTCGGAGTAAACATAAACTCCACGAATGACACCCTAGTGGAGATCCGGCGAAAAATTACCCTAGGAAACCGTTGCTACTTCAGTTTGACAAAACAATTTTGTTCGAAACTCGAAGGACGAAAGGTGTGTTCTACAAAACCATTATAAAACCCTTATCCTGATGCCAGTTCTGCTTTATGGCGCCGAGTGTTGGGCGATAAGCAAGAAGGGAGACCTGATACTGGGGTCCTTCGAAAGAAAAAATACTCCGGCGGATTTTTTTGGTCCTGTGTGCGAGAAGGGCGAAGGGAAGAGAAAACACAACCGCGAACTCTATGAGCTGTACCAGAATGTGGATGTAGTCCAAAAAGCAAAAACACGTCGACTACATTAACTCGGCCACATTGAGCGAATGGACAATAATGCTCCAGCTAAGAGAATCTTCGAATCCCAGTCCTTAGGTTCGAGAAGACAAGACCGAACCTCCGTTTCAAAGACCAAGCCACCGCGGATTCCAGAGCGCTTGGTCTCGAAAACTGCAAGCAGCGTGCCCGGGATCGTAGATGATGGAAGGTTGCATTGTTTCAGGCAGAGACTAATAGGTTAGGTATTTCTAAAAAGAAATAGTAAGGATTGCTTTATGACAATGGCTAAAAAGTTCGGTATTTGGATACTAGGACACATGGAATACAAAAAATGACGAAAAAATAAGGTAAATAGCAAAAAATGGACCTGCATCACAGACCACCCTGTGCCCACCAACGAATACAATAAAAAGTACTTTCAATAACCGACTAAAAGGTAAAAAGTACTACCAGACAAACCGAAGGTAATAGATAAGCCAAAAATGGTCTACCGAACTCAGCAGTCAGTCACAGGATTCCTTCGAGGCACTTACGTGTCAGAAATCAGAGTGCCGCTTATGGTTGTGGGTGTACAGTACATGTACGTAACTTTTAGTAAAAGGCAATGTCTGTGAAATGTGCAACGAAGACGAAGAAACAGTGTTGCACAGGACAACATCACCGAGGTATATTTTAGATTGAGCAGCACACTTCACGAGTACGCCGCTTTTATATAGCAAGTCGCAGATTCATGGATCAGCTCTAAATAGAGGACATTCGAACAAGCCCACTTGTGGCTATAGGGCTACAGTGATCCAGGACAATATACAATTCCTCTAATCTACAATTTATTGAAAAGCGACTCTCTACTAAAGCAACCACGATTTTCTGGTTTTTGTTTAGTTTATGTTTCCGACGAAAGTCAGTCCGCCCGGGAGCTTCTTAGATCGGGTTAAAGCCTCTCAATATACCAGAAGCAATAGTCAAAAGAAATCAATCTGCAACTGACTTCACTGTTAGCTTAAAGATTATTGTAATAACTGTCAATTTAGGGGCTAACATAAAAACTCATATTTTGCCTCGAGGCTAACTCTACAAACGTCAGGGAAGCAAATCCATCAAACATTTAACCCTAAAGCTGAGTATCTTCAAAAGAGGGATGCTACCATGAAGAGTATTGGAATGAATAATTGAATACCCCACTAGGAGGAAGAGTTTCGGACATAAAGTCTAAGATTAAAAGGTAATCTCTAACTCTCTAACTCTTGGGAAGGAGTATTTTGAGTTGAAGTATGACGCTTTTCTCAATGAAGTTGGAAATCTTTCAGATATGGATTCTATCTTAAGAAGACATACTTTTGTTAGTTCATGGAGCCCAAGTATTTGTGATACTTTTTGACAAAAAAAAATGTTTACAAGATTAACTTACTCGTTCATCACGCCTAGTGGTCGATCTCCACTTCTACCTCTGCTAATAGAGGCAACTACTTTAAACCCCTGGTCTAAAATAGTGGCCATATCTTCACCAATCTCTTGATACGTCAACACAGCAGTTATGTTACCTGTTAAATAAACAATGATTAATTTATTATATAAATATTACATATACGTTTGTGATTTAAGGTTGCTTCTAATTTCAAAGTCTGGGAAGTGAATATTTCAATTATTTATATTTGGCTCAACAGGTTGTGTGAAAAACCTATTTATAACTTCTCACAAGCATTTATTTGTGTGAGTTTTATTTTGTGAATGATATCTCAGGACATTTTTATACTCTCGAATATTTACAGATGTTCGCCAGACGTGGCTGCCATAATAATGCTCAATATTTTTTTTTGCACTTTCATTTTCCAATTTGTCATTAGAAACATTCCGCAAATCAGTTGCTTTTATTCTACAAATTGAGGTTGTTGGCATAGTTGTAAAAAATGGTTTTGGACTCATCTTGTAACCCTTTAAACATTTTTTTAATACCGAAAATATACACGTACAAGATATTGTCAAAAATAGCAAGTATACGCCACAGGAAGCACGGAATGGGCATTTCAATTTTGTTGTCACGGAAATGACAATTTTGTTGGGGACAATTATCAAATACCTTCCACATAACTTTTTAAATTCTCCTAAAATAAATTTACTGGGCCCAAGTTCCCGTTGTCCTTTCTTCTTCAAGGCTTCATAAATAAAATTAGGAAACAGGCTTACATTTTACAAATAAAATATATTGTTGAAGGGATGTACAACTTACGACATGCCATGGTAATGATAATGACATTTTTGGTTTTTAAGTTAAAATGTCGGCATTCCTATAAATTTATATTTTTATTTTTATATGACGTGTACAAGTACAGTACATGTTAAAAGAGTTTCTGCAGAAGCGCCTCACACTCAAATATTAAAAAAAATGCTTTTTAGCCTATAAATGTCTGACTGCAGAATATTAATATTTTGAAATATTGACCCACATATATGTAGATACATATATTTAGAATTGCTATATTTTGCTTTTATTTTTAATTATTTACTTTTACATAAATAAAAATCTGCAAAAAAAACTGATAGGGAAATCTTCTAAATATATAAAAATGAATTGCTGTTCGTTAGTCTCACTAAAACTCGAGAACGGCTGGACCGATTTGGCTAATTTTGGTCTTGAATTATTTGTGGAAGTCCAGGGAAGGTTTACAAGGTGAGAAATTGGACAAAGGGGCGTGGCACCTCCCATAACATTCAAAATCTTATATCTCGAAAACCACTGAATCGATTGAGTTCAAATTTACATATAATCTTAGGTATTGGCCCAGGAGTGCTGCTATGAAAATTGGTAAAAATTCGACAAAGGGGCGTGGCACCGCCTAAACAAAAATTATCTTGAAAACCGCCGAATCGATTGAGTTGAAAATTATGTACAGACAATTTTAGGTATTGGCTTAGGAGTGTTGCTGTAAGATTGGTCAAAATTGGACAAAAGGGCGTGGCACCGCTCATACAAAAAACATCTTCTATGGGGTGAAACTCGATGACTCGATTCTGTGAAAGTTTGATAAAAATTGGACAAAGGAGCGTAGTACCTACCGTATAAAACAATATACATTTTAAATCCTATTTCTCGACACCCATGGGAGCTAAAGTGGGTGGGATTGGAAAACGGGCCTTGGCACCACCCTTACAAAAAAAGTTATTTAAATCACGGTATCTGAACATTGACTGATTGAAGCATTTTATAAAACCTGGCGGGACTGGACAAAAGGGCGTGACACCTCTCATAACAAAAAAATACATTTCAAACGTTATTCTTCGACAGTCATGGGAAGAAATTTGTTTAGACAATACAATTCGTGGGCACACGTCCGAGGAAATATCGGTCTAAGTACACGGAGTACAGAATCAGTCTGGACACATTCGTTAAATAAAAATCAAATGAAAATGTTCGAGCAGGCAAAACAACGTTTGCCGGGTCCGCTAGTATTAAATAAATCTGTGTGTATTATAAGTTCAATTTATTTATAATGAATAATGATTAAGAAATAGTTATATTGTTACGGTCATCATCTTGTATTACTTACGATCTTTATCCATAATTTGCATTTTCTCTAAGCTCGTCACCGGTTTGTCATTAAAAATTATGACTCCAACAGCACCTCTCTGGGCTACACGTCTCACCTTATCCTCGAAGTTGCATTTACCTCTTCGTACTAAGGCTATCCACGGCTCATCGGTGGGGAAAGGATCTCCTTGTGTACCAAGAATCTCGTCATCGCATGCCTTATCATCGTAAACATCGGATCTATGGCTTACATGTACAAGTTGTCCCGTTACATTAAATATCTGCCCTTCCCCATAGCGTGCGTTCTCCTTATCATCGGAACAGGTCACATTTTCCCCCTTATTATTTATATACGAATAATTGAGAAACGCCAATATGAAATTATCCATAACAATACGCTCCTCGATTTTTGGTACAGTCGTTGTTGAGTTCATCGCTTGTAAGTATCGCTCAAATTCCGTATTCACTTTTGTCATGGCTTGGACTTGAAAGTCCGTGATCATGACGAACAGTGAGATTACAGAAAACAATAATTTCCTGGACTCCATCAGTCTTTTGTTATTATATAACCTTTGGGCCAAATATCAACTTAAAGATGTTATTTATCCGTTAACTTTGATGGTACTCCAATATAAAGCGCTTTGAGGGTTGCATTGATTTAATTTTGTGATGCTATAAAATTCTGAAAATAAATAAATAAATAAATAAATTAAAATAATACAACAAGTAATTATTATTGTAAGTATATTATTTATGAATTACAATGCACCTACGCAACAAATCGATTCTCAGTTGAACTCACCGGGCGAACAAATAGTAGAATGACAAAACGTAGTAAAATTCTGGTGGTGTAGTTTTACCTAGATGTAGATTGGAAAATATTCAAAAATTGTGGTCGATTTTAATCAGGACATCCTCTAAAGTGCTGAAGAACTATCTTCCAAAGTGTTTTATTCTACTACGAGTAGTGGTTGACACAAAGTAGAGGAGTAATATTCTATGCAACCCATGTCATCACAATAGCTACATATATCCGTGTTCCTTAAGCCCAATCTCATAGAATGCTTGCTCAGAAGCCAATAACCAGACTGTATTTTCTCACTGTTTTTGAACTTGATCTGCTTAGTCTTATCCATTCTACGAAATGCTTAATAGCAGAGTAACAACATACGGAGAATGGTGACCAGGAGTACTCCACAGGGAGCGTCATATCTCCTGTCCTGTGGCTCTTAGTGGTCAATCAGATCCTTATGGCTCTAAAGATAAAAGGGACAAAAATTGTAGCATACGCAGACGACATTGTAATCCTAATAAGTGGAAGCTACCTCCCCACTATTAGCGAACTCATGGAATCGGCTCTAAAGGAATTATCCTCGTGGGATAGTTTCGTAACACAGAAGAAAGAGCAAAGAAATCACTATGTGCCTTCTACGCATGCAAAAATACTGTTGCGAAGCTGCTAATCATCATTGTACCCGAAGCTATGACGTAGCAACCACCACGACCTACTCTACAGAGCAGACCTTGTTATTTTCCTACGGAACACACCTTCTTCTTCTGTCAAACTGCCCAAAACGTCAAGCAACCACATGGATTATTAGCACAGAAGAGCTGTCACAAAAAAAAAAATTTAGAAAAAATCCTCTCGGGAACCAGAAATTAAGTTAAGGAAATAAAGTCTCCAATTAAATTGAAACTTGTGCATTTTAATTAACTTTTTCTCATTTTCGTAGCAAAGGTTGGCTAAAAATCTTCCCCACCGAACAGAAACGCAACACTGGTGTCAGATGTGGGGTAGATTTTCTTTCGTACCGAAAGATTACCAGGCGAAATAATGGCGCCTCCAACAGACGAGAAAAATGATGAGCAAGTTGACGTAAAACTTCGCACAATTTTACAAGAATACGTCACAGACCAGAAACAATTTTGGGAGAATAAATTAAGCCTGTGGCAGAAGGATCTTAAATCGCGCGACGAAGGGATTGAAAAGCGAGTTAATGATTTAGAACGCACTGTTAATGCTCTATCGTTTACACATGCTGCACGCAGTGAACCTCAATCGTCACCAAAAGATTTTAGCTGCGATCACGTGAGTCTTCCAACAGCTCCCCCGACACAACTGAAGGCGACGAATTTGCAACCTGTTCCTATGGATATCACCGGCGGAAGGCAAACCGTCTCCGAAGATGCCCGGTCACCACCACCCCCCACCATGGTTCATTCTACGGTACCGAAGCCAACTATTCCTTGTACATTGCAGCCATATGATGGCTTCGGCTCTTGGTCAGACTATCATCGACAATTTGAGATTGCTGCGAAGTGCGGAGGATGGTCAATCGAAGACAAAGCCAACGTTCTGGCAATGAATTTGCGTGGTGAAGCACTCACGGTGTTAAGCGCATTGCCAACCAATGTCGATCCGTCCTATAATGTGCTTACAGAACTTCTTAGGCAACGATTCAGCGGGGACCACAGATCGAGTTACACCCAATTTCGTTATCGAGTTCAAGGACCTAAGGAAGGTGTGGCCGAATATGCATTAGGGCTCCAACGTTTAGCAACCTCTGCACTTCCACAATGCCCAGATGTTGTAGTTCAGCAGATTATGGTAAGCCAATTCATCGATGGACTTCGAGATGAAAGCCTGCAGAATTTCGTCACGGTTGGTCGACCACAGTCTTTATCGGATGCTGTTAATTTAGCAAATGAGCTGAGTTCACGAAGCGTTCGCCGCGGCAGAGGGGTTATGTTGGCAGACGCCAACCAACCATCGACTTCAAAAAACTATCAGGCCTAGACAGCATGGGGCGGTTGTCAAATGGCTCTTCTATGAATGCCCTCAACAAGATAACTGAAATGAACCAAATTATCCAAACAAGTAATGACATAAACCAGAGAATAGATAATTCTTCATGTGAGGCAACATGTTCATTCATGAACCACGACGGGATGTCTGCCGATGGCGGGTTTGGATTTGCAAGCCCAAATAGTCTCTCGGTCGCAGGTTTTATCAGCGGTAAGCCACTCAGGTTGGTGGTCGATTCTGGGGCCAATGTGTCCATTCTGCCTAGCATATTGGTGCCACAACGTGCAGAAATTGTCAACCATCCAATTACAATAACTGGCGTATCGGGAGAAGGTCGTAGTGCAGTAGGAAAAGTAGAGTTGGAAATTGTCTTGATGGATATGAAATTCAGCCACGAGTTCGTCGTGCTAGATTCAAACGTCCCTCCAATACTCGGCTTAGATTTTTTGGTCACCCAACGTTGTCACCTTGACTTGGCAGATCTGTATCTCGAAATACGAGGAAAAAAATGTAATTTAGAGGTTCCACATGTAGCTCGAGTTTGCCTACTCACCATGAGTGATGAGATGAAAATACCTGCAAACGCACAATGTGTACTGCAGGTTCCTACCGTGGGTTGTAAAGATGCTGTTACTGCTCTCGTGGAGCCGTGTGTAGATGGCAATTTACCTAAAGGGGTCTTGCTCGCTCGGACTATAGTGGACGCTACCAAATCAACCATTCCAGTTAGATTGTACAACACCACCACAGAAGATAAAGTGCTCCCCTCTGGACTTGTATTAGGTCGAGTGGAGGCTGCTGAAGTGTGCGAAATACCAACTGACCAGCAGGAAAGCCGCAATACAGAGCTCGAGTTTGATATGTCGGAACTATCTAATGAAGAAAAGGACCAATTCCTGTCCTTGATAAATAAATACCGTGCTGTTTTTGCTACAAGTCCTCTCGATTTTGGACGAACTCATGCGGTCCGTCATAAAATTAATACGGGAGATTCTAAGCCCATCAAGATTCCAGCTCGGCGGGTTCCTCTGGCTAAAAGGCATGAAGCGACAAAACTCATCGAAGATATGGCGAAAAGAGGAGTAATTGAGCCATCATCAAGTCCATGGGCAGCCCCCATTGTCCTTGTCAAAAAAAAGGACGGGTCTACCCGTTTTTGTGTTGACTACCGACGCTTGAATGATGCCACCAAGAAGGATTCTTATCCATTGCCCAGAATAGAAGAGCTTTTTGCATCATTAGGGGGATCAAAGTGGTTCTCAACGCTGGATTTGCAAAGTGGCTATTGGCAGGTAGATATGGACCCGCAGGACAAAGAAAAGACAGCCTTCTCGGACGGACAGGGCCTCTGGCAGTTCTGTGTTATGCCATTCGGACTTTGCAACGCTCCAGCTACTTTCGAGCGACTAATGGACGCCACACTACAGGGCGTTTGCTGGCAGAATGCATTAGTTTATCTTGACGACATTATCGTCTATTCGCATACTTTTTCAGACCACCTATTACATCTAGAAGCAGTTTTTCAGAGATTACAAACAGCAGGTCTAAAATTAAGCCCCTCCAAGTGCGCATTTTTTAAGCAGAAGGTGACCTATCTTGGACATATAGTTACTGGCAATGGACTTCGAACAGATCCGAGGAAAGTGGACGCCGTTCGAGAATGGCCGCAGCCAAAGTCTAAGCGCGAGGTACGGAGCTTTTTGGGTCTTTGCTCATATTACCGCAAATTTATATCCGGATTCAGTACCCTGGCCAAACCTCTATCAGAATTAACGGAGGAAAAAAGGCGTTTCTCTTGGGCGGAAGGATGTGAAGTCGCATTTCAGGTGCTTAAATCTCGTCTAACTGATTCACCAATATTGTCTTTCCCAACAGTTGAAGACCCTTTTATACTGGATACTGACGCTTCCAATGTAGGCATCGGCGCTGTTTTATCCCAAAAACGAGGAAACGATGAAGTAGTTCTGGAGTATTATAGTCGAACATTGCACCGGGCCGAAAGAAACTATTGTACTACAAGGCGAGAGTTGTTAGCGATCGTGCACGCCACCAAGCATTTTCATCACTACCTTTTCGGGCGCAGGTTTCTTCTACGGACTGACCATTCATCTCTTCGTTGGTTGCTAAATTTTAAAGAACCTGAAGGACAAATGGCGAGGTGGTTAGAACGGTTACAACTTTATGACTTTGAGGTACAACACCGCCCTGGAAGTAAGCATGGAAATGCGGATGCGTTGTCAAGGAGGCCTTGTGGGAGTTGTCTGCATTGCGATCGGAAGGAGTCTTTGAATTCACGGACAGAACAGGTGTTGTTGACAGGCATTACATCAAGTGGGCTTTCGGTGAAGCAGGAAGAAGACGAAGACCTCAAGCAAGTGCGACATTGGATACAGGTTGGAGAGAGACCAAGCCGTGATACAATTATGGGTGAGAAACCAGCTGTCAAATCGTACTGGTCGCAGTTTGATTCGTTCTTGATGAAGGACGGTGTTTTGTTTCGAGCTTGGACCTTGAAAAACGGCGATAAAGTAAATTTACCTGTAATTCCAAGAACGCTTGTGCCAGAGATTCTTACACAATTACACAATTCACCAAGTGGTGGCCACTTAGGTCAAGGTAAGACCCTAAATAAAATTAAAGAACGCTTTTATTGGATAGGACGCACTCGAGATGTGAGAAAGTGGTGTCAAAATTGCGAAAACTGTTGCTCAAGAAAAGGACCTCGCCGAAGAGTTCGCGCTCCTCTGAAACCATCAACCGTCGGTGCCCCTTTCGAGAGAATAGCAATTGACGTCTTAGGGCCCCTTCCATGTTCACGTCGAGGCAACCGGTATATAGTCGTCGTTATGGATTACTTTTCAAAGTGGCCGGAATGCTTTGCTCTACCGAATCAAACGAGTGCATTAGTGCTGGATGGGCTTATCGAGACAACATTTTGCAGATATGGAGTGCCGCAATTTCTTCATTCTGATCAGGGGCGAAATTTCGAGTCGGAGATCTTCACTAAAACAATGCAGACACTGGGAATTGAAAAAACTCGAACCACTCCTCTACACCCTCAGTCCGACGGAATGGTAGAACGATTCAACCGAACGCTGTTGGACTTCCTAGCTAAGTTTGTGGATCGAAATCAACACGATTGGGATGAACATCTGCCGTTAGCTCTGCTTGCATATAGATCTGCGACCCACGAAGCAACAGGGTTTTCTCCTGCTGAGATTTTTCTGGGGCGACAGTTGCGTCTACCGGTTGATTTGGAGTTTGGACCAACAAATGAACATTCAACAACCCCCCCAGAGTATCTGCAGCATCTTCAAGAGAAAATGGAAAGGGTACACGAGATGGCTAGGCAGAACCTTCAACAAAACGCCGAGAAAATGAAGACCAGGTATGATCTTCGAGCTAATCTTCCCTCTTTTCAGGCTGGTGATGAAGTATGGCTGCATAATCCCAAACGACGGAAAGGCGTATCACCAAAGTTACAACGCGACTGGGAAGGGCCAGCAAAGGTAATAGAAAGGATGAACGACCTCGTTTACAGAATTCAGCTACCCGGAAAGAACACAAAAAAAATCGTACACATCAATAGATTAGCTGCTTACAGGACTCAGATGGAACCTTGAGTCTTAAGGAGGGGGTAGTGTTGCGAAGCTGCTAATCATCATTGTACCCGAAGCTATGACGTAGCAACCACCACGACCTACTCTACAGAGCAGACCTTGTTATTTTCCTACGGAACACACCTTCTTCTTCTGTCAAACTGCCCAAAACGTCAAGCAACCACATGGATTATTAGCACAGAAGAGCTGTCACAAAAAAAAAATTTAGAAAAAATCCTCTCGGGAACCAGAAATTAAGTTAAGGAAATAAAGTCTCCAATTAAATTGAAACTTGTGCATTTTAATTAACTTTTTCTCATTTTCGTAGCAAAGGTTGGCTAAAAATCTTCCCCACCGAACAGAAACGCAACAATACCTTTGGTAAACGCTGGGGTATGCGCTCTTATATAATCCATTGGATGTATACAGCAATTATAAGACCCATACTTACTTACGGATCCATTGTACTGTGGAAGGCAACCTATCTCAATAACCTATCCAAGGTACAGAGATTGGAATGCAGCAGCATAACGGGAGCAATGAGATCAACACCTCAAGCCGGGCTGGAGATGATTCTAAATCATCCACCCCTGGGTGAATATATTTGCAGCATGGCAGCCAAGGGAGCCATCCGCCTAAAGGAGGCAAAAACCTGGAAGCACAGCTCCTATGGGCAGGGCTCCATAATTCAAAAATACTTGAGTATCGATCTGGCTAGAAAAACAGACTACATGATTCCTTACTAGAGCGACAACAAAAACTACTCTACCTACATACCCCAAAGACAGGATTGGATTACTAACACGCACCCAAGCGTACAAGAAATACAAATCTAACCCGACGGGTCAAAAATGGAATTAGGCACAGGAGCCGGAGTATTCTGCGAGTCCTTATGTATAAATGATTCGTATAAACTCCCAGATGAATGCAGCGTCTTCCAACCTGAAATCGTCGCCATCCACAAGGCAGCAAGTACCATATCTACAAAGAATCTCGACCCTTCTAAGATTACAATCTTCGTAGACAGTCAGGCGGCCATTAAAGCACTAGACAGCACAACTATTAAAGCAAACAGGCGAGAAATACAAGGTCACTCTCTGCTGGGTTCCCGGACAAAGTGACATCGAAAAAAATGAAAAAGCAGACGAACTAGCAAGAATTGGGTCGGCGCTTGATACAGTAAACATCACTACATCAATAGACGTCCCAATTAGTGTAGCTAAAGGAAATATTGACCAAAAATCAAGGGAAAAAATTAAGACCACCTTGTCTAACAGCCACTGTGTTATATCCCGTAACCTTTGGCCAAGAATCGACGAAAAAAGAACAAGATGTATTCTGAAAATGTATACTGATAGGCCACCATAGCATTGGTACCATGGCCACAAGACTGGGCATTAACTCACCAAACTACTGCAGGAGCTGTCAAGACATAGAAGAAACGGAGACCATCAAACACCTGCTCTGCGAATGCCCAAACCTTCAAACTAGTCTACTCAGATATCTGGGAGACAAACTTTTCGGAGACCTAGAGGACATAGTGTAGGTACCATTGACGGACACAATCAGGTTTGTTAAAAGTACGGGATGTTTTACTTAGTACACCAACTCCGCCAAGGAACAACTCCAATAAAATGAACATTTTATCCGCGACCAAAACTAAAGGATGACAATGGACCAAAAGGCCCCCGTGGTAGCACAGCACTTTCAAAGCTGTGCACTTCCCTCAAACCTAGGTACTGTTTTTTCAATGTGAGAATAGGAATAGAATAAAGTTGCGAATTGCCTATTGGCAATTTCTAGTTGCTTCTGGCTGCAGTCTGAGAGCCGCCTCAAGTGTTAGATATTCCTGACATTTCAATGCTTTCATGAACATAAGTCTACAACAGAAAATAATTTAGTTGTTTCAAACCGACACGTTGGAGTCCAATTCTCGAAAATCACATTCTCCTCAAATGTTGATCTCAATAAATGTGACTTAAAATTGGACATTCTAGTTGAAGTAGCTGGAAAGTGCACACTCAGCTTGTTTTTTTAACATACAATCCGCGCCACTTGAATAGCAGAACCCAATGGCATATTGAAACAGGCCTTTCCATATGTACTTTTACTTTCCATATGTACTTTTTTGAATGTCATCGAAATGGCAATGGTTGATACGTCAAATCTATGGATCGGGATAACAATATTCGACTATAGGACTGTTTTTTTCCACACCTATCTCAGTGAAGTAAAGTAAAGTAAGAAAATGTGCAAAAAACAGTCCCCAACTGGTTCCCAACCACTTTTCTGAGCAGTCGGTTTTACCCCTGAAAAGTTAACAGCTGGCATTGCTGTCAAAATGGCCATCAATGAAAAATTCAATTTCAAAATCAAAATCCTTCTGGAAAAAGGAGTGATTAACCTTTGAACGCAAAAAAATAATGATTATCAATTTCAATACAGAATATTTACTTCTTCTGCTTACTTTTTTCTCTAGTATGGTCAAAACAAAATCACGAATTATTGCCAAAGAAAAAAAAGCAAAAACACACGCGGGTGTGTTTGTTAGGTGAGTCCAAAAGAGTATTCACGCAAATTCTGAGATTCGATCGTATCGAGTATTCCTCGAATTTAAATTTTTCACTCTAATGAAGTTCTCACAATCTAAATTTTGGGGAAAAGAAGTTCATTACCAAATGATTTCATTGTATGATTTTTATTTCGAAATCAGCTGTATAAATATTTTAACTGTCAGATTGCAAGTTGGTTTTGACTTTAATTTGAGAAAAGATGGCCTTAAATATAATATATTCTTGGAGGAAGAAACAATCAAATTGAACAGAAAAATGCAGTAAAAATTAAATAAATGAGCATTTTAAATTGTCCTTGATTTGTTCATTTTGATTGCGACATGCGATTATTTACATTTGAAATTTTTTTCCTTAAGACGAACAAATGTTGCTTCCAATTTTATATTTTTTATGTAAATTTGACTGTAAACATTTTTTAAATAAAGATTTAGTTTTAGACCGATTTTGCCGGCACCGATCAGCGGTCGGCGTGTGTGCCAGCAAAATGCCGGTGAGCAGCCGTCCACTGCCACTGTATCGCCGGCAGTATCAGGAAGTAGTGGCGTACGTGATTAAATACACGCTTGCACACGCACCGATTTTTTGCTGACAATTCCATTCGACTGCTCTCGCTTCATTCAGTGTGTGAAATTGTAGGTGCATACTGCGTTTAAAACTAGTTTTGATTGTTAGACCGGTAAAAATCCGGTGAGTGTGCTAGGACCTTGCTACCGGTAAAATGTCGGCCGATTTTTTACTGGCCGTCCAAAATCGGTGTGTGCGCAATTAGCCTAAGCTAACCCAAGCCATCGAATTAGCTTGGAGCTCGATTTCGCTAAATTATTTGGCCAAATTGGATGTGTGAATTTTGGAGCAGAAAGGTGGCTCAAAGCACAATTGAACATTTTTTTTTTAATCTAACATACTCCAATTACCTTAAATGTATAAGTAATGTTTGTGTTAAAAAGAAGCAGAATTCTCTAAAATGTTTTATTCAAAATTAATACCCCACATTTTGCCCGTTTTTAGTTAACAATTTTTTTGTTACTACTTAAAGCTTTAGTTTTAAATCTTCCTTCTGGTCAAATCACAACAATCAAATTAACTTTAATTTAAAAAAAATTATATATTAATAAATATATTATTTATAAATTGTATACACACTTTATAATGACTCTAAACGCAACAACCTTATTTATAAAAATTATACTCAGTTGTATAGAGCCAGCATAAGCTGAAAAATAAACGCTTATACACTGCCTAACTATACAGTTGTTTAGAAGCATATTATATAGCGAATTGTAATAAATAAGGCTGTAAGTCTCTAGCATGCTTGGTTTGGGACCAGTGGACGATAGAAACCCGTCCTTAGGGGGTGTGCTATTCAAGAAGTGGCGCGGAGTGTTTTTTAAATAAAATAATAATCTTATAAGGTGTAAAAAAAAGTTGTTTTTTCTAGGAAAATCGAATCACATTCGTTGAAATAATTCTATGGTCAAGCTCAGTAGGAGATATATTTATCTAGCGGCGCATATTGTTAAAAACTCTCCCAATTAACACAAAGAATTACGATTGTGTTGTGAATGCCCATGTGCAATTCACGAGCAATACTTTTACTAGCAACTACTCATTTTTTTAATTTTTGTTTGTGCAGTAGCGGTAGCTTTGTTACCAATTGCAAACTTTATATTATTGATTGTATTATTGTTTTATGGTATTGGCTCGATTATAAATATCAACTTTTTAATCATTAGGAAAACATAGATATACTACACATACATGGAGCCAAAGCCACCATTTTTCAATAAAATACAACAAAAATTTTGCGCAATGCACAAAATTTGTATCTATATTTTTAAAAGTTTCGGTTCGATATCCCGAAGATTGTCCTACTGTTGTATTTTTGAAATACAAATGCAACATTTTAGCACCCGATGTAAAAGCACAATAATTGTGATCCAAAAATACATGCAATGTAGTATTTACAAATCCAATCTATTTTGGTTCAGTGGATTTTTTTTCTTCGGCACCTACTTCTTCCTTCTTCTTTGTGTGTTTTTGTCACTTCTTTATTTTTATATTATGCAGTACTTTGGACTCGGGGGGCTTTGGGCTAATACTAATACTGCAACATGTTATCGAAATCGGATTGCGTTTTTTCTACATTGGTTGTTTTGTTAAGGTGATTCTTATTTTGTTTGCTTTTTTTTTAGCTTCCAGAAGTGGTGCAGGTGTATTTTCTTTGGAAGCCAATATGTTGAAATACCTACATCGAACAAAATATTTTTAATTTATTTCCCTTAAACAATTTGGGGATTATTTTGCATATTTTGGGGACTTATTTCATCTTAGGTTATGGGGTTTTATTTCACAGTGAAACTATGCACCAATTTGGGGTGTTACTTTGTTTCCCGATTGTGAAGTTTCATTTGGGGGTTATTTGTCTGTACCTACGTTACAAGTCGGTTAGCGCTGTAAAAACACAGATCGACCGAAACATTCTCATCAAGTATTATGGTTCTTTGGCGCATACCAAAATTTAAAGCTTTACGACGAAATTATTGGAGTAAAACTTGATTAGATTCCAATCGTTTCTTACTTATACATATATACAAAATACATGTCTTCTGTTAATACCAAATGCGCAATTATGACTATACAAAGAAGGCATTAACTTTGGCAGGTAGATTTGTTTTATCAGTAGATAAGCGAATACAGAGCCGCTATCGAAATAAAATAAAAATTAATTTTGTAGCTTAGGAAGTAAATAATTATAACTTGTTATAAAGAGTTTAAATGACTTGCTCTAGAACTTGATACTTTAAGCAAGGCGCTCATCGAAGTGTTGTGGCAGTTACGTGGTGACCAAGTGTCAGGTGGCATAGGAGGGGGAGAGTACAATAACTTAGGCGCCGAAAATTGATAACGGGGTTTTATAGAGGGGTTAAATACATTTTTTACTATGGGGGGTTCTATTTCACTTCGTTTAGTCGGGAGGGGTAATTTAAAAAAATAATGCTTAAAATGAAAATAAAATGGTGCAGGGAAATAAGCCCCGGGAATTAAGTCCACTGAGAGACTCAGTTTCCACCTAGTGGGAAATAAAACCACCATCGTGAAGTGAACTTAGTTCTCATGTAAGGTAGGAACTATGTCCACTTTCTTATGGGAACTTAGTAGGTACACATTCAACAATAAGAAGAGGGAACTAACTTCCAACATTTAGAATTGGACAAATCGATTTGGAAATAACGTCCAAAAAAATGCATAACGCTCAAAAATAAACAACAACATGAAAATTAAGCCCAAAAAGAAATTGCAGTTTAATACGTATTGTGTTGTGTTTACAGTCAGATTTGCAGTATGTACGAAATTGGATATATTGAACCTTTTTTTTAAGTAGAAACATCCAACTACCCCAAAATCCAAGTGAAAATCCAAGCGGGGGGTTGCAGACACCATACTTATTCCACTGTTGAGAGTGAGAATTTACTTCACTTTAAAAGGGAAATAAAACCACTCAGAGTTTTCGGAATTTATTTCCCACCTTACATGGGAACTAAGTCCACTTCCCGAAAGTGGTTTTATTTCCCACTAGTTGGGAACTGAGGTGGGTGCAGTAGCGCAGTGGTTAGTATGCTGGACTACTGTGCGAGGGATCCCAGGTTCGATCCCCGGAAAAACACAAATTACATCCTAAGGTTTTTTCTACTGCGCCACCTCTCGCGAACGTCTGACAAACATCCGAGAGTATAATTGTCCTGAAAAACCTTCTCAATCTAACCGTTCAGACTCGGCATAAAATTGTAGGTCCCTTCCATTCGTCCGAAAAATAAAAACTCACACAAAGGAATGGTTGCGAGAAGCTAGGCCTAGGGTATCTACCTGGCTGTTGCACCACCTATTTATTTATTTTTTTTAGTTGGGAACTGAGACCCTCAGTGGGCTTAGTTCCCGGGGACTTATTTCCATGCACCAATAAAATAAAGGGTGTTTTTTTTAGAGGTGTACAAATTCCACAGCCACTGCTAGCTCGAATGAAGCGCAATTGTGAAGTCCAATTTTCGACATCTTTATCAGCAATAACACGTCCAACGTCTCTGGCTTATCGGCATCGAATAGTGACCTCACATACCCCCAAAGAAAGTAATCTAAAGGTGTGAGATTACAGGATCGTGGAGGCCAGTTCACATGTCCATTACCCGAAATTTCCCACAATAAATTGATTGTGTCGTGCGCCGTGTGGCATGTTGCGCCATCTTGTTGAAACCAAAGCTCTGTCACGTCAATGCCATTCAACTGATGAACAAAGAAGTCAAAAATCATGTTTCTATAGCGCTATCCATTGACGCTAACATTCTAGCCGACATCGTCCTTAAAGGAATATGGCCCGATGATTCGACCACCAGCCCATAAATCCCACCAAACAATCAGTTTTAATAGATGTAAAGGCGTCCCGACAAAGGCTTTTGGGTTTTCTCAAAATTTTATGTTGAAAATGGGGATCAAGCTGACTCATTCACCGAACCTACGACGCAAATAATGGTCACGCGGTTTTAACTCTTGCACAAGCTGAATCTTATAAGCTTTTAAGCCAAGATCTTTCCGTAAAATCTTCCACAAAGTGGATGGGCATAGCTTCAATTGCTGTGCAAGATGGCGAATCGACTCATTCGGATTCTCCTCAACACTGCTCTCCACAACGGAAATAACTTCTTCTGTTAGCACTGTTTGTCGTCTTTAGGGATGGGTATTATCCACTAGAGTGTACGTGGTGCGAAAACGATTCATCGGGATCCATACGTTATCCCCTTTTCCAAAATCCCTTATTGGACATAATCTCTCTTTTTTTTTTTCTTCTCTTTTTCCAAAATCTCCCGGGATGAAATCCCCTATGCCAAAAATCTCCCACAAGCAAACTAAACTTTGCATATACCCCAATCGTACAGTGACCACAAGAAGAGGGGTTGCAGTATACGTATCTCACTTTTTAACACCATTTTTGGGTATCGAAGCGGCAGAATTAATGACACCAAATCTAAAAATGAAGGATTTTTTCTTAGTTCTTAATTTATAAAAAAAACACCCTTTATTAAAAAAAAATGGCATCACATTATGTACAATAGAGGACTGTAGCATTTTTCAAAGTAAAAGCACTTAGCAAATGCTTTAAATCGGTATGAATAAAAACTTAACTTTGCTAAAGTAAGTTCGAAAATTCGAACAAGGCATTTACTTCACTGCATTGTGTCCTTCCTTCCCTTGCAGTTTCTGTCAAAATTTGAATTTTTTTATTTTGAATTTGAAGTTAGAATTAGAAAAACGATTTTTGATTAAAAATTAACAAAAGCTTAAGTAATTTAATAAAAAACAAGTAAAAGTGTTATCATCGGCCTGGCCGATGCTTTGATACCCTCCACTGCATAAAAGTCATGCAAAATGTTTGCCATGCCATATTGGTTTGGTATAGGAGGTACCAGAACTACTTGACCGACATAGACAATTTTCAATACCAACCTGACGACGGTAAAGATTGTTTGGTTTGGACGCTATCGTGCTTTCAATAGACAGACAGACAGACAGACGGACATGGCTAAATCGATTTAGAATGTGATCCTGATTCAGAATATATATACTTTATAGGGTCTCCGGTGAATCCTTCTTGGCGTTACAAATGTAATGACAAAGTGAATATACCTTCCTGTGGAGGGTATAAAAATGCACATAAATACAAACAAAAAAGTAAAATCTATGGCCCGGGACGGGAGGTGAATGATGAAGAAGAGTATTTGGAAGAGCTTAATGGTACGCATAAGTGCATAACCTATATTCGATTACAAATTAATTGTTCTGTATTTCTGCTGACGATGAGGAATTTCCATCTACTTCTACCTCCAATAGTAACCAAAACGAGCTGGTATTCGTGCAAACGTTAGAAGCAGTAGGAAAGATTTAATTTTCTGAATATTTGAAAGAGCACCATCCCGTGTCTCAAGATTTTCTTCTAAAAAAGTATTAGCCAAGTAATCCACATTTCGACGCGTGAAACGATACAGTTGCTTAAAGTTTTTATCGTAACCAATTCTTCTTAGCTTATACTGTTTTTTTTTCACGAACGTTAACAACAGTATGTAAAACAGGTAATGTGCCAACTTATGGCATCCATTTATTTTTGTTTCCTTCTCAAGCAAAAATTATTTTAACTATAATTATAAAAAAAACACTGCAACTCACAAGACTAAACTGTTTTTGTAAAAAAATGTGCGCGCAAAATATTTAGCAAATGCTCTGAGTCAACAAAATAGCAGACTCGGAATTTTCGTAGCAATTGCTTTGTCTTCCACGTTTTATTCATACCAATCTGAGTAAAAGGTCGGTGGCGCCGCTTTTCGAAGATGTCAAAACTTGGAGTTAACTCAAATCAGTTTTTATTCATACGAAGCTTAGCAATTGCTTCGATTTTGACATTTAGTCTGAGTAAAAGCAATTGCTACGTTTTATTCATACGACCCAATGCATTCCACAAACGTGCTACTCCGCTTATGTCTTACCCCCGGTTTCACAGTGAATTACACTTTTAGTTTAAACTTCAGTTTAACAATTAAATCGGTTTCACAGTTTCGTTTAAACCTTCGTAGAGTTCATTCCACAGTTTAAGTTAAATGACAGTATTCTGCCGTTTAAAGCTCAGTTAACTTGACACAGTGACATTTTAAAGCGGCCGATTATCAAAACCACAAATCTTTGACGTTGTTTTGAATGTTCTTTGAAAGAAAAGACAAGGAACGATTTTTGGAAAAGTCGTATAAAAGCTAAGTACTGTACAATACCTACTGCCAAATACTATTCATAATATTTAGTTAAACTGAGCTCAATTGAACTGAAGTTCAGATAACATTGTGAAATTGAGCGCAGTTGATCTTCAAATTTAAACTCACTTTTAGGTTCAGTTGAAGTTTAGTTTAAACTTCCACTGTTAAACTAGGGGTTAGTCTCTTTATTTTTTCATATAGGTACCTACATCCAAAGGTAGGCTTAGGGAAAACTGATGCAGATTTAACAATTGACGTATAGCTATGCTAAAAAATTATTTCTGCATTAGCAGTTAGCTATTTCACCAGATCGTTCCAAATTTTAGTTAGCCCAAAATTAACTGGGGTCCCCCTTTTGCTATCACGATTTTTTAAAAATATCGTGTCGAATAGCTAGTCATTGAATTGAGTAATGTCTAATTTTAGTTCAATTCAATTTAACCGAATCCGGTTCTCCATTGCTATCATGATTTTCCAATGATATCAACTTACTAGACAGGCTCGGATCTCGGATGGACCTTTATTTCGAAAATAAATCGAAATGGGTACCTATACAATTTTGTAATATTTTTTATAGCTCATAAAATATTATAATATTTATACATTCAGATATAATATCTATCCCCTTCGACTACTTACCTAACTTATAGTCGAAATACTAAACCATTTTAAAATTCTTATCTTTAGATTGCGGTATTTAGACTAATTTTGACAAAACGAAGCACTTGAAATGTTAGAAGATTATAAAACCAGTGACTTAGATAAGATTAAAAACTATAAATACACACCTTTAAATTTATGGCCAACTGTATGAATATTGTTGCTGTTTATTCACTCAAAAGTTATCTGCAAAATTTAGAAACCATCTGGAGAGCGATGGGATTAATTTTTGTACCACGTACGATATAACACTTGAAAGTTGAAACTCTTAATCCAAAACATTCGTTTGATAACTTTGAATTCAAAAATGTTAAAAGCGATTATTTATTGCTACGCGGCTATAAAAAAATCATTATCTAGTATGTAATGTATTCACGTTGCATTTTATGAACTCACAGTAGCGAATAAAATTTACTATACATTGTGAGCTATATTAGAAATGATTTAGTAAGGCCCAATCGGCCAACATTCAAGAATCAATGAAAGAAAGGGGACTGAACTTTTGAGGACAGTTTCTTGGAGAACTAGTGAACGCAGTGGCAAGTATATTTAATCATTTTCCAGCTTATCCAAAAGAAGATGCCAACGTGAATGCTCCATAACTCCCGATATTGCACCAAGCACCGACTGCAAGGACACCAGAGAAGTAGCTGCTCAACATTCTCACATTTTCTGGTTCCGTATATGATCTGTGGAAAAACCCAAAACCAAAATCGATTTCTTTTTTTGAATCATAGGATATTTTCTCTTATTGGGAAGGCGAACCAATATCCCTGCAAGATAGATATTAGTTATCAGTTCCAAAGTTTGGTTGTCCTGTACTGAAAAGAGTTTTGAAAAGTTATGTCCCCGTTGTTGTCATGTATTTCATCAGTCCTAACTTATAAGACCGCCTATAGACAAGTCGTCGGCTGAGTTCTATCTTGTCCAATGTCCATTTTTTAAGTTGTTGGGAAATCGATTTTTAAAGTTCAGGTTCAAAGTTTTTATTCATTAACCCTGATTTTTGTCCTAAAGCAATTTTTTTATGAAAGCTCAGAATATTTCATATATAATGAATATTATATTTTTGTACTTAAAGTATCTGCGAATTAAAATAAAATCAAAATGTACCATTAAGTCATTTTGGTTATTGGACAATGATGTATGGGATGAGTAAAAGTTAGTTCACATAATGTATGAAATTGAACAAAAAAAAAAGTTATATTGAACAAGATAGAAATAAAGAAAACGAAACTATGAAAACAATGTAACTAATAGTAATATTGAACAAAAAGTCTTCTTAGTTTAGTGCTTATTGAACACACTAGATCTCTATAACTTGAAAACTGAAGGAAATAGAACAAAACGGATTTCACCAAACGAAAGAGTGTTCCCAAATTAGTAAGACTGCATAAGTGCATACCTAACTCAATTTCGCCAAAAATGGTTTATTGGACAAGATAGAACTCAGCCGACGAAGTTTATAGAGACAAGCTTTACAGAGCAACAATGTCTTTGTCTAGTTTTAGCTTAATTGACAAATATAATACAGAATGGATGGTGTGAATTAAAGCTAAGAGAATACTAATAAGTGTTCTCGTTAAAAGGGAACACCTAGTTTGGTGTGAAAAAAGTTGAAGTTTGAAAACAAGTAGAAAATGTTAAAATTCGTTAGTCAACCGGGATAATTATTTAAGATCCTGTATAAAATCGAGTTTCATAATATAAAATGGTTAAGCCAGGGATTCCCAGGGGTTTTCATACTGCGACTCCATAGAGAGGTTGAGCAATTTTTGCGACGCCCTTCTAAAAGCACATAGATTTGTGAATAGAAGCTGATCTTGTTGAAGATTTTTTAAAGGGTTTTTCAATAAGGACGGATCGACGACGTTGAAATATCGTCGTCCCATATTTATAGCAATTTTGTAGGTTGACATAGGTTCATCTAAAAATGCGCCTCGTGACTAAAGATGATTTTTCGGTCAAAATTGGGGTCCTCTTCAAAACACTCCGAAGCCAAGTCAGCGAACAAACGGCTATGGTGATTAACGTTGAGCTCCTGGATTAGTTGGATATTGTAGTGGCGTAAGCCCAAGTCTCGATGCGAAATTCGCCAAGTTGGAATCTGCGATTTCTTCCGCCTAGCGAGGAACTGACTACCTCGGGCTATTCTGTATACTCTCGTGGAGCGCGGTAATCCTCCCGACCAAATCTGGCTGGTAACGACCAGTGCCATAAACCAGTGAGAATAGACCACCAGCTTCGGCCAAAAATGAGAGATCCATAGAGCCAGTTTCAAAAAGTTATTAGGTGGTTAAATATGTGTGCCATGTTTAAGTAAATGGAGGGCGAATTGGTCACGTATACACTGGCACCTAATAACATTTACAGTTATTTCTGTGGTACAACACGTATTCACAGATAGAAAAAGAGGCGGCGCTACTCATTTCAAAACTGGCTCTATGGAATTCTCTTTTTTGCCCGAAGCTGGTGGTCTATTCTCTTGTGACCAGTGCCCCAGGGTGTCGAGACGCACAGTTAGGGATCCCCTGGGTTAAGCAATCAATTTCTTTCCGATATTCCTATGAAGAAGCCCGTGGTAGTGTCACACCAATAGTTGAGAAGATGAAAATATTCATAAGACCCTGTATTCCAAGATGAATTTTTCGGATTCATAGATACACTGTAAAGAAAACAGTTTCGAAAGTGTGTTGTGCTATCTATACCTACCAAATGTTGCGAAATTTCCATCATCGTTGGAGGAGATGAAAGAAGCAAAAATATAAAAAAAAATTTCAATCCAAAAAGGTTTAAACCTTTTGTGGAGATTTACCCGTCTTAATTTTCTTTTTTGTTCTGATCTGAGAGTTGACATGGTACTTTGTTTCCTTTGTTTCCAACGCTAATTGCTTTTTAATTTTCCTGTCTAAAGTGTGTTTTTTTTTCTAACAAACAAAAAAAAATAGTTGGCGCAACAGGACACCCTAGGCCTAGCTTCTCACAACCACTCGTTTGAGTGAGTTTTTATTTTTGGGACGAAAGGAAGGGACCTACCTATAATGTTATGCCGAGTCCAAATGGCTGAATTGAGAAGCTTTTTCTGGACTCATCATACTCTCGGATGTTTGTCAGACGTTTGCAAAAGGTGGCGCAGTGGAAAAAAAAAACTTAAGATTTAATTTGTGTTTTTCCGGGGATTGAA
The DNA here is from genome assembly GCA_955612985.1 of Cheilosia scutellata. Classification (NCBI taxonomy): domain Eukaryota; kingdom Metazoa; phylum Arthropoda; class Insecta; order Diptera; family Syrphidae; genus Cheilosia; species Cheilosia scutellata. Next base: position 96,082,987 of record OY015311.1, read on the forward strand.
TTCGAATCTAGCATCCCTCGGACAGTAGTCCAGCACACTAACCACTGAGCCGCAGTGGCCCATTTTTTTCTAACAAGGAAGGATAAAATTGTAAAATGTTTATAACATCCATTCGCATACCAAATCTCTTTCTTATTGACAAGTGGTCTACGATTTCGTCAAGATATTTTTCTGCCAAAATCTCATTTTCTATTTTTATTTTCTCTTAAGCGACTATTCAAACTTAACGAAATTTAGTTTTATTTTGACTAGAGTGTTCCTTCCTGAATGTTAAGGGGACACTCGCACTCAGTTATTATTATTTTTAATAGAAGAAGAAGAAAAGGAAGAAAGTCTGTTAAATAAGTACTTACTAGTTACTACAATAAAATGAATCTACATTCGGTTTACATTAAAAGAATAAAAATGAGTTTAGTTTAAATGGAGCAAAATAGGATGAGCAAGTGCGCATAGGGAAAGATGGTGCGGAGTAGGAAGAGAGAGCAGTAAAGGGGCTACTTAGGCGAATAGAGTGTCCAACGCAGGGAGGGTAAGAAAAAGTTCTCGCAATCGCAACGTCAACATCATCTCGCCGTGGAAGACTGGCATGGTTTTTTTGTTGCACCGACCAAGGGTCAAGTCCCACACCCGGCGACGAGCTAAGGAGGAAACTTGCATGCCAGCAACGACCCGAAGGCAAACATCGGTCTCGCAACAAAATGACACGATCGACAGGTCCCTTTTACTTTTTTCTTGATATAGAGGGGGCCTTTAAAAATACCGAGACTTGAGACTTATAATATAATATAATTGCAGAGCTATTACGCGACGTTTGCTTCTTCAACAGTGAGGGACTTTAACCCTATCGAAGAGTTGATTGAAAATTACCTACTTTCTTAGGTTAGGTTAGGTGGCAATTATCCATTAATACGGAGTAATTCAATTAGATCAAGTAATTTCCATTGTGACACCACAAGCAGAGTCGGTTATTTCCACTACTCTTGGAACCATTTCGAGTTTTGGAACATTTCCGTATTTTGCTGATATCCGTTTCGGCAATATCAGCAAGCCCCCATAGAGCAAGTATTGTCCTAGAGTTTGCTTTCTGATCGAGGATAGCGCCGGGCAGTTACATAGTAGGTGGAAGGGTGTTTGCTCCTCCTCCTCATCCATGCAACTGCGACAAAAGTCATTTGCGGTGACTCCAAGCCTTTCTACATGTCTTCTTAGTACACACTGGCCTGAAGAGTTCCGATGTGTGTTCTACTGACGTTCAACAGGATTTTTGTCCTGGACCGACTAATCCCTGGCCATGTCTGTTTTGTATGGTTACAGGTGTCAAGATCCCGCCATCTCTCGTTAGCCTGTTCCAGTGCTAGTGTGGAGATGCTGTATCTTACAGTTTCAAAGGGCACATAGGGCTCTCTCTCTACTAGTAGAGAGTTCCATTTTCCTGCCTTACTTTGCTAATTCGTCTGCGTTACCTGCTATGTCTCTATGTCCAGGGACCCAGCACAGCGTTAAAGTGAACCTCCCCGAGATTTCATTTAAAGATTTACGACAGTGCATGACCAATTTGGATCTTAATATTGGTGATACCTGTGATACTGTCTTAGTCTTAGCTAACTCTTATATAGATGAAGAGGTTTCACCCGCCTTAATCTCCTGATTACATTGTCAGTATTTAAAAGTTCGGTTATTTCTCAGTTAACATGTTTGAGTTGAGTATCTAAATTTTAATTTTTTAACAAATGACAAATGTGAGCCAGTTCTCTTTGGCTCGGAGCATTGAGCCAAAGTTGAAATACGTGACCCAATTTACCCAATTGGGTACTTCAGCACAACGCTGCCCCCAAGTTCAATAGCATTTTTAGCAGCGCTAAATATTTGGAGCTGAGGCTGGACAGAAAGCTTTTATGGAGTGGAAATATTGCCGAACGCGCTAATAAATCCATAGTAGTTCTATATTCCTGTGGGCTCCAGATGGGGCCTTCCACCCAATAGAATTCATTGGCTTTGTACTGCGGTTATAAGACCGATTATTCTATAATTCCTCGTGATGTGGTGGCTACACTTGAACAATGGCTCCAATCTAAAGGTCTTAGAGAAGACTCAGCGCTTTTCATGCTCTACAAACTATGCCTAACTTACTTCCACTATATACGTCTTCAGTAAAGAATATGCCACAAACGTAGCAATCAGATTAAGACAAAGGAAATACTGGAGAGGGCAACCGACTGGACACCCTTGATCCCCATGCCCTTTATCACCAATTACCTGCCTACGAAAATCAACTTCGAAAAAGGCTTCACCCATGAAATACCGGACAGGAATCAATGGGATTCACAAAATGTCCTACACGACAAATAACTGTCAATATTCACAGACTCTGGAGGGAGTTGGCGCGTGGGGTATTTTCAGAAGAACTGAATATGGGCCTCTCCTTTTGTCTTCCGAAACACTCCAGTGTCTTCCAAGGCGAAATAACAGCTATTCGACAAGCTACATACGACTGCACAAGTGCAATTTTTTTACCATCTGTTTAAGTATATTCTAATTGCCTGTTGTTTTTTTTATTGGAAAACAAACTAAAGCGATTAGGCCTACTGGGGATACCCTTAAAAAACGCGCATATAGCAAGTTTAAGATGGAAACATCTAGGATACTGTGATACTGCTATAGGCTCACCTGGCAAGCTCTGGAGACAAAAAGATCCAAGGAGTTTTTCTACTTTACTAGGTACTAAGCGAGGTGTCTTAGGTTCAACCCCCGGAAAAATACAAAAATCCGAATACATCTCAAGGCTTTTTCCAGTGCGTCACCTGCACCTCTGACTTTCTTTCTCAATTTAGGAGATTCATTCCATTCGTGACAAAAATAAATATTGACTCAAATACACGAAAGATATGGATAGGATATCTGTTTCAGATAAGCCACCGAATTGTCATGGGAAAGAACGTTTCGTTTCCAAACCATTTCAATTTTGACACAAATCTTGAATATTAGTTTAGTATTTGCGGTGAAAGACTGACAACGAAAAAAGGAAAAAAACCGTCCACTTTGCCTTCTCATGAATATTTTGTTTTGTTGTCGATTTCACTGTTTCCCTATCTGCCAAAATGTCTCTCTATCATCCATTGCTTCTCTGTGTGTGTTGACATTATCTACTAATATACCCATGAACATAATATATAACAGAACAGAATGAGAATGAATTTTTATGGATTGCATTAAAATGAGAAAGATATCGTTTCAGTTGCTTTCAAAAACATCTCATCTGACTGATCCGGGTAATAATCAAGTATCTAAATTAACATGATAAGTAAACAACATAAATTCACAATTCCGACCATATGCAGTTTTCAATGCGATAAGGATACCCCCAGAGAGTGAAATAAAAAATACAAGTCTCTTCTTCAATATGTTAGGACAGCAGATTGCGCAATGCGCATGGCGAAGATTTTTCTTGTTATTTTTATTTATGTTTATTTTTACATAAAAAAAAACAGTGCAACTAGGGAGGTGTGTATTTTCGATTTGTTTGAACAAAATACCCACAGTAGCATGCACTTCAATTATTTGAATAGAAAATATCCGTACTTACTATTATGCTCGTGATTATGTATCTGGTTTGCATTTTCATATTGATTTTTCAAATCACACCGTAGAATTTGTAATCGAATTTTTCATTTACTGCTATCTGCGATAAAAACTTAATTTCTTACAACTTAATGTGTTACAGATTTCACAAAACAATAATGAAACTTTATTTAAGCATATCCTGGAAGAAGCTGGTATCAAAACTGCACTAGTACTCGTTAGTGCATAATCCAAAAACAATAGTAGATACTAGATTACGTATGAAACCAAGCAAAAATCGTTTTTTAATTTAATTTACCAAAGTAAATCACTTTCGCACAACCCGAAGCCGATACGTATCTATATTTAAAAATAGATACAGGAAGAAATAGCAGTCCGGAAAATGAAACACCAAAGAACGAGCAATTGAATCAAGTCCAGATTGAAGGAGCTCTATATACGATTACGATATGCTGCAAATTTATTTATGTTGTTTCTCCGAGCACGACAAATATACGATACGGTAGAACCAGACCAGAGAGAGAGACAAATTGCGACTGACAGCAAGACAAAAGAACAAGAACAAAACAACTGAAACTGACTAGACTAGGAGAGCGAATGAGTAATGTAACGAAATGACGTTTGACGTGAAGGACGTACTACGTACACGACCGACGCGACGTAACGTTTAGTTTTGCTTATTTTTGCGCATGTGTTGACATCGATGTAGAGTAGGTAGCTGTAGAAGTAGTATAAAATTGATGCTGTCAGTTTGTTAAGTCAACCCAAAGTCAACCTGCTGTCACAATTTTGTTGATGCTGACAGGGGTCGGCGTAGAGTTAGCCCGCTAAAATGCTGTGGCGCCCAATGGAACTCTTATGTCGTTTTCGGTTGGTCGTCCAAAACCGTCCGGAAAAACTCTCTGCGATTCTGAATTCAAATCCAGAAGCAAATTTCTCTTCTTTTCAGTAGAAGAACTATCAGTTGAGTGCCAATCCAACGCTTTCAGAAGCGTTCAGATTGCTTCCGGACGGTTCTGGACGACCAATCGAAAACGACATTAGCTTTTCTTTGAAAGCGGTAAAGTAGGAAAATGTGGAGCTGGTAGGTAGTATACTAGGTTATGGTTTTGATCGTCTCACGAGTTCAAGAGAACACAGCTATTATTAAGCCTTAAAAAAATAAATAAAATTGATATGTTGACGAAAACCAAAAAAAAAAAAATTAAAAAACAAGACAAAACAAATCAGAAAAAAAATATTTTAGTTGCACAAAATCTCCGTTTTAAAGCTGTCAAGATTGTTTTTGACTACTTCAACAGATGTTTGTATTTTCAGACATTAATTTTCTGTCCAGCGGTGATTGGATTTATCCGACGCACGGCCGGTGTTTATTTGGTCTATAGGACTATTCACATGAGTGGTGCATTTAAAGATAATTAATTAATCCATTCATTAATCCATTAATCCATCAAATTGTATTAAGAAAACAAGTTTCAAAAGAGTTTAAATAACGAAATTTCCATTTCCAAACTTTTTGCCGCGAACGAAAACACCCTTTGTTTGGAATTGGAAGCAAACATAAGCACAAGTTCAGTGCGGCGACAGTATGAAACCTCTGCTCGCCATTGCTATTTTTTACATAGAACACAGTGCCATCTATTGTAGAAACATTGCAACTGCGCAAAATAAAGATTTTTTCAAATTAGTTCGAACTTTCTATAACAGATGGCACACTCAGCACTCAAACAAAACCGCACGAATTGCTCGATGAGTGTTTTCGCTTCTCTCCACCGTGAACCAAAAGAGCTAGTGCTTATGTTTGCTTCAACGATTGGCTGCTAGCAGTCCATGTATAGTATGTTAATGATGCTGGCATACCTACAGACTGAGGACAAATCATCTGTCAGCTGTCAAATTCTTCCTTTTTTTGGCTCGAAATAGTTTAGAAAATTTTGTCCGACATAATATGCGCATGATGCATGACCTGACCATGCGTACTAATAAAATTGATAATAAAGTAGCTTAACTTTTTTCAAATTGGACAGATTTGTAGTGCAAAAGTACCCGGATAGACCTATATTTCCTCCTTGAATCCAATTAGAACAATGGCGCTTTAACGAGACATTACTGAAGCCGATACACACATCATCACTTCACATAGTTATCATAGACATGACACATGAGCATGCGGATAAACCACATTACTTAATAAACGTCTGCAGCGCTTTCATAATGCATAGCGGCCGATTCTCTCTGGTTCTATCGAAAATTTAGAAATGTTATTTTGTCAGTAGCGGCACCTCGTGTTCAGGTTTTCATTCAAAATGTGGGTTTGGCTCTCAGATATGTGCGCCTCAGAAAGTTTATTACAACCGGTTGCTGTATATACTGCTTCCTAACTTTGAGCACACTTTGAAATATTTTTAGCTAAATTTGTCCTAACTATGCATTTCAAAGTGCGTCGGAGGTGACTTTGCTATGCCAAATATTTTTATTGCGGAATATTGTTGTGGTGGATTTGAGTCTACCACTACCTTCATTCGGAGTTCAATTCGATTCGAATTTATATCAGCGCCTGTAAGGAAGGTACGTAGAATCCAGCGGCTGGACACTTACATTACAGGTGCAGTAGCCTGTAATTTTCATATATTTACTTTAGCATTTGAGACAACAAGAAATGACCACATATGGACACATGTTTTATATGTACCACTATGTACAATTTTGTTACATATATTCGGTCCATAACAAAGGGGTAGGTATGTCAATTGGGCTAAATAATTATCCTCGGATAATTTTCTGACACTTTTGGAAGTGTTGAAAGAGAAGTTCACCAATCTCTAATCTTAAAACCAGTTTTATCGAATTTTACGCTATTAACTAATTGAAATTCAGTGTTATATTTCCTCTTCAACATTCTAGCAAAACTCAAGCAAAAGAAAATGTCAAAAAATTTGCTTATAGGATATAATTTATTATATTGCTCCCGGAGCAGGATAATCCTTTGATAGATGAAAATTCGTTTTCCATCACGATATAGTGTCGATAACTATCTGAGGCATTTAGCCCAACTTATACACGGTTTAAGTCTCCACCATTTTAGCTCGCGAAAGAATTGTTCGGCGCTAAATGTTGACATTTCCGCAACAGAACAAATTGTGAATTGATTGATTTGTAGAGTAGGTACCTACTTGAAAAACGATGTAAGTGAGTAGGCAAAATGTGGAGAAATAAAAAAAATATCCATTTCCCATTAACATAATGTGTGAGTGGGTGTCATCTATTATGTTTTATAACAAATTTAGCGAGCATTTATCTGTGTAAATCATACATTAGTGAAATGCTCAGTTTTGTAAAGAATACAGAGATCTTCTGCGAGTTTTAAAATACTGATGCAGAGTGAATATCTTCATTTTAATTATTTTTATCGACTTGTATCACCTTCACTTATATTCTGACCATTTTTTAATAACATTCAGACTTCAGAAATCTCTTCTCCAGCGTGAATTAAAAATCTGAATAATTTCGTTAAAGTTTTCATATTTCTGACAAAATTAGAGTCCAATTTTGTGTTTAGCAATTTTACAATATCAATAATCTTGATATTTGATTTTTGTCAAGTGTACTCATATTCGGAGGTATTCCGTATCCGGTTTGAAAAAAGGAGCGAAATACTCTTTTGGTTTCTATTAGGACTACTTTTTACTACAATTCAATTGGAATAAAAATACAATTACATCCCTAATTTTAGAACCACCGAATCGCCTGAAAATATGCAATAATATGAAAATAATTCACCATCCACAAAGAAAATTTGACATATGCGCCCAATTTCACTCACCACCAAACGCAAAATGCGCTGTTTTGGCTTTAGAAGAATTTTTTCGACTTGTTTGCGAATTTTTCAATGGTATTTTACTGCAAGTAATATGAGTAAATAGGTATCAAAAATAAAATTTAAATCTGAACTCATAAAGTAATTCAGCTAAAAAAATATAAATCCTAGTGTAGGTACCGATACCGACCGAGATCACACACTATCCTAGAAGTATCCAATTACTTGCCATAAAGAAATTGGGACAATTTCTGCTACGTACCTAATAGTATGCAGCACAATTTGCAACTTTTTAAATTTTATGGGACAATAATATAGTACATCAGGGCTCGTGTACCTGCACGTCGCGGGGCTCGTGGTGCTATCGAAAGGGTACTACAAGTTAGTTGCTTTGAGCTCGATTTGAAATTAAATTTCTCTCATTCGCAAGTTCAGGCCCTTATCTTTGATTGTAATCCACTGTTTCTAGAAATGCTTGTATACCGTCTAATATATTAGAGCGATGTAGCAAAACCGATTCCAGCCGGTACTCGTCAACTTTCAAGTGTAATCAAAATTTACAACACAAAATGCGCCATTTTTACTTCACAAGTGCAACGACTTATGTCACTTTATAAGCAAGCTTCGGAAACCGTCGCAAAAAGTAACGGCTTAGCTATAAATATTAGGACTAAATGCATAGTATTAGTCAACAAACTTAGCTGTGTATTGGCCATCCTGTTCACTCTAAATTGCAGTTTGCCAGCTTGCTGATAAGTTTCTCTCCAGCTGGAGTCTGCAAGAAGTTGTCCCTCCAAACGGTAATTCCAGTTTATGTCCACTTGGAGTTTATTCCAAACCTAGAGAAAGATGCATTGTGCATAGAGCTTAAAGAGGATGAGCTAGCTTACCTTCTCCTTAGGGTTGAGTACTTCATCCCGCGTTCCCCTTTAGCCATCCACGCTAAAGTCAAAGCCCTGCGATGCTATACAAAATACTCGTCATCCCAGTACTGTTATATGGTGTATAAGCATGGACCCTATCCAGTCGGATGAAGGCTCCCTTGCTGTATTCGAGAGAAAAGTCCTACGAACGAGGTGGAAGGAGACCTCCGACTGCTTGGAGTGCCAAATTCGCTTGGTAGCGCCAACAAAAGTAAAAGTAAAGCAGAATAAATTTGTATTTCCCTTTTTTAAATTGCCAAACTTACGCAATAAATAAAACTGAGTTAAATTTCAAATACACATCGGTTCTATGTTCACAGTCTCGTACAAAACAGACGATAAAAGTTAATCCGAAGTTTAACTAAACGTTCGTTCAAATTTCACTGTAATACAATCACTGTTTAAGTACCTACTTGGTTTAAAGTTGCTTGCGAGTTTAACTAAACCAGAGTTTAAACTTGCACTGTAAAACCGGCTATAAGAGTTTGAGCTTAAAAACTAATAATTAACAAGAACGAAACGAGTACCTAGCTGCAAAATTAAATAAAGGTTTTTTAATTGAGATGGGTCGACGTTGGTCAGGGGCGTAGCGAGGTTTTGAGCCGTGGGGGGTGACTTTCATTGAAATGCCGACTTATTTCAGGAACTTGCCGACTGTATAGAAATCATGAAAATCGGCCCAGTGGTTATCGAGTTATATCTAACGTCAACGAGTTTCACTCCATAGAAGATGTTTTTTGTATGGGAGGCGCCACGCCCCTTTGTCCAATTTTGACCAATCTTAACAGTAACACCCCTGGGCTAATACTTAAAAGACCATTCACACAAGAGCGACCAACTACCTACGATCGAACGACTATTCGCAAGCTTTGACAGTCCGTTCACCTGAACACTTTAAGTTCGAACGAATGTTTAATTCGCTAGTTTGTGGAATGCATATTAAATGATGTGGATTGCGAATAAACTTTGAAAATTCGCGCGGGTGTTTTCGTTCGCGGCAAAAAGTTTGGAATTCGAAATTTCGTTATTTAAACTGTTTATAAACTTATTTTCTTCATACATTTTGATTGGATAATTAATTATCCTCCTCTTGGGCCAAACACACGTTTGCCGCGAATTGTTAAAGTTCGCATTCCACATTAATAAGCCGCGAACTATCGAATAACACATTCCTTCGAATTTAACCTCAAATTAGAAATGCCAACCGTCCTTTTTACAATCGAATCGAAACTCGATAAATTTTAAGGATTTCAGTCGGCAAAATTCAACGATTCTGACCGTTTTTTAAAATCGAATCTAAACTCGCTAAATTGTAAGGCTCTCAGTCGGCAATCTCACCGATGCCAAAAATTGTAAACTCGCTAAATTTTAAGGATTTCAGTCGGCAAAATTCACCGATTCCGACCGTTTTTTAAAATCGAATCTAAACTCGCTAAATTGTAAGGATCTCAGTCGGCAAATTCACCGATTCACCGATTTTAAGGAGTTCATCTGAAACCTTTGAAAATGCCGAATTTTGTATACATTTACAAGTTTAAAAACCTATACCTAATGGAAATCCAAACTTAAGACCTAATTTTTGAAAATTTATCGTTGATTTGCCGACTACGCCCCTGATGTTGGTAGACTGTGGCGGACATGTTGTTTTGGTTGCGTCAGTCTAATAATGGTGCTTATTATTCAGTTACTGATGCCATATCTCCATGGCACGTTACACGATTTTGCAGCACGTATATCTACAAAACTCAAAATGATAAAACTCTATTTTCAAAAAATAATAATTGTATTCGTCAGTGTAAACGTTATGGCAGACTCAGTGGCCCTTCAAAGTCGACTCTCCAACGTTTGGTGGCCAAATTCGAGACAACCCGTTTGGTAAATAAATCAGTCAACACCTGTATACCTAGCGTAACGACTACAATTATTGGCACCCCCAATTTTTGACCCAACTATTGGCACCCCATCATTCAACAGTGATTTTCTCAATAACCCTTTGTTCGAATAAGTCAATTTATTTTTTATTTTGAATTTGCACATTTTTCTCATATTTCTGTGTCTTTAGTTTGGAGACATTCCTTTCCGTTTCTGTTTTATAAGTGAAAGTAAAATCACGTGCGACAAAAAAAAAACAAAACTTCAAAATTTGCAATGTTTTGGTTAAGGACCTATAATTTTGTAAGTTTTTTTTTTCACTACTTCCTTTTATATTATTTAAGAAAACTTGATTTATTTACTATAAGAATGCATTAAATAAGTCGTTTGTAAATATATTTTGTTAAAAAAGTTATTGTTTTATTAATAAAAGGGGTGCCAATAATTGGGTTAAAAAAAAACTGGGGTTCAATTATTGGCAGGGGGATGCCAATAATTACATCCTATGTAGCTTCAATTATTGGCACTGCCAATAGTTGTACTTTTGTGAGTGCCAATAGTTGTATCATGCAACCGTTATTCATTGATTTTTGTGGTAAATGCGTTTTTCTGCACCAATTTCCGGTTTGTTCAGAGCAAAAAGATCTAACATCTTATATGATATCCATAGGTACATAGATATTACTTAACGGTAAATTTAGGTTGCCTTTTTTGAAAAATACATACTCTTTACTTTTACTTTCTTCTTAAATTCTACAATGATTTAAATAATATTAAAAACAAAGTTTGGTTTGTTTCCTTTAAAAAATATTAATTTTATAATATGTACTTATTTAAATTAATTAAATTCCCAACGAAGAAAATAATATTTTTTGTTTATTTGCCTTAGGAAAACATGTTGTTTTTCTGTTTTAAAGAGTGCCAATAATTGTAGTTTTTGGGGTGCCAATAATTATGTCAGGGTGCCAATAATTGTGGTTTTTTGTAAGCTTTTACTAAATTGGCATTTTAAATATATTTTCAATAACTAAACCGTTATTTATAAAACTTAATCAACGAGGAATTTAATAATTTATACTTCTGTATACAACAGATTCAAATAACTCTATAAACAAAAATGTTATAGTTGATCAAAGTTGAAATTTCCTTAGGGGTGCCAATAATTGTAGTCGTTACGCTACATCAAAGAAATTCCAGATCGGATCGACCGTGTACATTTCCGCGGCCCGTGAAAGTGTACAGGAGAACCCGAGGCGGTTAATTTCTCGCCGTTCACAAGAAAATTTCAGGAATTGTATGTCTATAGGGCCTACACGCGTACAGGAATCAACTGATCCATGGGATCGAAGTAATGACCCTAGACAACGTCGTTTGTTCGATGAAGAAGACCCCAAATTTTGGCGAAAAAATATGTTTAGCGACGAGGCGCATTTTGGATGAATGAGAATGACTATTTTAAAAAGCTAAATTGACGTAAATTGACGACCCGCCCTTATTGGAATCTTCAGTAAGATCAGCCTCTATTCATATAATATATGAATATATTATATCCGTGCGTTTAGAAGGGCGTCACAAAAATATTACAACCTGTAGATATAGAGAGACGCAGTATTAAAAAGATTGCAAACCCCTGATATACGTCGTCAATTTAACACGCAGGTATTCTATTTGAATTTATAGAAAGAGTAGTACAACATACTTCTTTTAAAGCAACAGGAATTAAGGACCGCTTTGGAGGTTTTGTAGTGAATTGTCTCGAAGGTATTCTTCATTTTAAATTACGTACAGTCCTTACGCGATACTAGCATTGATTATGGAAACTGTTCGTTAGCGGCTAGTGAAGGACAATGCGCCCCAAAATAGGTAAGTACATTGCCCCGTCGTCGCCTAATTGCATTGTAATTTTTGCAAATGCCAAGATGCCTTTTGGTAGGTAGTTAAAACAAATTCTTGAATAGTCCTTCTTCTTAGGCCAAAGAGCGCACAGAAGCGGCAAAATTGGGTTTAGTAGTGAATGAGGGCAAAACAAAATACATTCTATCATCAAGAAGGGACACACAACACCGACGAATCGGACAGAAAGTCACGATAGACAGCTATAACTTTGAGGATTATGTCTACCTCGGCTCCGCTATAAACTATAATGACACCACAGCCGAAATCAAACGAAGAGTTACACTTGCCAACCGCTTTTTCTTTGGACTAAGAAGGCAACTGACTAGTAGGTAAGGCCTTGTCGAGAAACACTAAAGATATCCTAAGACCCTCATCATCACAGTTCTGCACTATGGCGCAGAATCATGGACGTTAACAAAGGGATTTTGGTCATTTCGAACGCAAAATTCTTCGAGTGATTTTCGGTCCCGTTTGCGTTGACGGCCTTTGGAGGAGAAGATTTAACAGCGAACTCTACTAGCTGTACAGCGACATCGACCTGGTCAGAAAAGTACGTATCACTCGCCTAAGATGGCTAGGACATGTAGAGCGAATGGTCACCAAGGCTCCAGCTCGAAAAGTCTTCGATTCCAACCCAGAGGAACAACGCAGGAGAGAAAGACCTAGCCTTAGGTGGCGCGCAAAAGTGAAAGGTGACCTCAACCAACTTTTGGAGTGGTAAGCCAAAGATCTGGCTAATTGGAGAGGCGTGTTGGTTAAGGCCCAGGTCCTCCATGGACTGTAGCCCATCTAAGCAAGTAAGTAAGAAAGTGCTGTCTTAATAATTTCCTTGCCCAATAGTTTTGTTGTTGCGGATAGTGTTCGACGTAATTCGAAGGTTGAAATTAAAATGCAATAATAAATCTGTTTATATATTTTTTTATATTTAATTTAATTCATTTTACTTATAGTACAATATTGTAATAAATTAATTATTCACCTAATAACAATACTTCAGTTGAAAGTGTTTGTATTTCCGTTTTTAATTTTAAGATTTTAAGAAAATCAGCGTACTGAACTTTTGACAGAACGATTTACACGTCCGTTATAAGAATAAACATGCATATGTCTACATAAACAAAAAACAAAAGTAATGATAAACAAATTCGAAAGAAAAACATAGTACATATGTATACTGAAATGTTGCTAAATCACTATGTTTTGCTGGTTATCCATTTTATTGTTCTTAAATATTATTTTTGGCTATTAATATATATATGTATATAATTTAAATTAACATATATATCATTTTATGTATAAAAATTGTTTTTATTTCGTAGTACCCTGTTCTGAATTATTTGTATTTTTTTTTTTTTGTTTTTTTGATAATAATTTTTGTTTTTTTATACTGAACCTGCTAAAGTGTTAATCTTATAAAATATTTTTTGTTTTTTATTCAATATTTCTGTTGTTGTTGCTGTTATAATATTTTGTGTTATACCTATTAGTTTGTTTTTGTAGAAATTTGAATTACAAGTGCTTAACATAAGTAATTCTCGTTTGTTCACAAATTCATAGAATAGTTTTTATTTTTTTTTTTTTTTTGTTTAAGAGGTTCATTATGCCTCTACGTGTTTTTTCTTTTTGTTTGTTTGTACATTTGGGGTTTTTTGAGCGTATACAATTTATATTCAGAAAAGAGGGAGATATACAAAAATAATGACATTGCCTTGTGCCAAATTGAAATAAAAATTTTAAATTGAGAAAAACATAAAAATAGTTTAGTGTAGTTATATATGTATTCACTATTTGTTTAATTTAAATTTTAGATATACTCGTACATTATTTTTTTTTATTTAATCTACTTTTTGCTATTTACAATCAAATTGGCTTACACTATATTTGCTAAAAATAATAGTATTTCATACTTACATTTGCTAATTAATTAGGGAATTAGAGCTGTTTGCATTTATTTTACTTTGTACAATTTTATTTAATAAAAGATAAATTAATTTAAAAAAAAACATATTTTTAACATAAAATAATATATAATACTGTTTATTTGTCTTGTAAAGGAACTGCATTTATTTTAGGTCTGTTTGTTCTGTAGGAAAAATAATTTGCTAGAATAATACAAAAGTTTTGTTTGTTTCTATTGCCTTACAAATGAGTTTTGTGTTTATTTTTTGTCGGAAGAATTCGTTGCATCTATATTAACTTAATGTAAAGAATAATAAAAAAAACGTTGTAGGAATTCACAAAATAAAATATATATTTCTATCACATAATAGGACACTACTGCAAATATAAAATAAAAGTAAACTATCACTTAGTTGTGTGTATTTCTTGCAGTTTTGTCGTCAATTAATTTATTTTTTTTTTTACTTAACATTGTTTTGTTGTGTAATGCGAGTTTGTATTCCCTTTTTCTTATATTCATTTTTTTTTATAATGTCAATAATAATTATCAAATTCAAAAATTTTACATGGAATTAAATTTAAATAAATCTTTTTATTTAATTCAAATTTCGGGGCACGGACATTTCATAGCACATTCATAATGTCTGAGGATATACTTTTTATTTGATTTTGAAAACATCAATTGCAATGGTATGGAACTGACAAGAGCGATTGGTGATAAAAGTCAACATTCTGAATCGTAAACATTTTGACAATTTTGTAATATTATCGGAAATTTTCCAACAATCGTCAAATTTTCGAATCACATAGGGCACTCAGGGTCTTCGTGTGTCTGGCTAAGAAAACTGATGAGTTTATAAACCACTTACATTTTTTTCTATCTTTTGTTGGCATTGGCATCATTCATCATCCTGCTTCTGTTGACATAACACAATGAAATGACTGCGAATATGTAAGACCAGGAAAGCATGTATGTATAGTCCAGGAACGCAGAGCGGATCCCATAATAAACTCACAACAGACAACAAGCTTATCAACTCAGGAGTCCCCTACGGCAACCTAACATCGCTGTGACTTGTTATTAGACGCGTCTGGGTTACCGGAGATTTGGTTTTGTATTATGAAAATATTTAAACTGTATTGAGGGACTTTCTATTTGAAATTGAAATGCGTAAGAAAAAGTGTTCGCGTCCGTTGAAGGCCCAATGCATGCGGAGCAACTGTAGAACTGAAGAAAACTAAAGTTACGGACTTGACTCCACACACGAGGTAACTCATCACCAATCAAAATCTCTAGTTCGTTCAGTGTGGTCATGTTTTTCAATCTTCGCCACCAGCTATTGGTTGGTCTGCTGTTCGCTCATCTTCGACAAACTAGAAACTGAAATCAATAGGCAACCGGAGACCCGACATGCAAATCAAAAGACGACTGATTACAAACTGGTTTTAGTGAACCGCAAACGAGTTTTCAACCAGTAGCGTCGTTCCATTTGATTGCACAGGGTTTGACTCAAAGCAAACTACATAGTTGCTAATTCGCATCGCTGATCAGTTTTTTTCCAGTTGCTCCATGTGCATTGCGCCTAAGAGAGTGTCCCTTTATAAGCACGCATTTTATATTGGAAATTAGAGAAATATGTTGGCTACCGAAAATGTGTCCGTTTCAAGGAATTGTCCGCTTATCGGAGCTGTCCGTAAGTATAACTTTCACTAGGTATGTTCCTTTACTTTTAAATCTTACGAATTTTTACGAATTTTTACTCAATGTCTTAACTTGAAAAATTCGTAAAAGAGAGCGGTTTCGAGAGAGCAAGATCTATTGAGAATCTTAATTGTTTTTACTCAACAAATTTCTTTGAGTAAGTATTGAAACAACTGTCCGTCGCCTGAAAATTGACAGATGATTTGAAATTTCCTGCGATATGAGAAACAAATTGGTAAAAAATATGGTAGGTATCAGAAGGCGCGAAAATAATGTATGCTTTTTTTCTCTGTAGTTCAGACAGTACAAACTCTTCCACATACTTGGACTCATATTCACAATTTATGGAAAAACAAATGCATCTGTCATTTTTAAGGTTACAACAAAAGCGTTCCCCGACGATTTCTTAAGTTTTTCTCTTTTTGAGAGAGAATTCATCCCCACCACTCTGCCACTTTGACAGTCTTTTCCATTTTTATTTAAAAGTTATAATTTCGTCAATATTTTGATGAGCAATATTGACAGGCGATTGAGTATAGATCAGATGTTGATATTCACACCTATTCCCGTTGTCGTTTGTTATAAACGAAACTTCGACATTTCAAATGACAGCTAGTATGTCAGAATTGATTAATGATGTTTTTTGTATTTCGAAATCAGAAGATGTTTGTACCTAAAGAATTCTTCTTTTTTTTTTAGTAAAATATGAATCTAAACATCAATTCAAGTGATAATTCAGACATATCAAATATTATATTGCTGAGTCAATATGGAGGTATGGAGTTCGTGACAAGTGACTATTTTTACGATTGCCACAGAGCTCACGTATTCTCTCCTCCCAAAGTTCAACAAAAATATCTTCATCTGTATCAGTAGGTAAACTTCTTTCCTTTTTTGTAGCTTTTACGATCCATTGCCTGTTCTTTTTTTTTTAAATTTTGACATTTTTTGACATCTGTTTTTTTTTTTTTTTTGTCAGCGAGCTAAAAAGTCATCGGAGTTCGTGAAGAGGTTTTGTTCGATTTGACAAACTTACAAAAATGCAGCGATGAAGTTTAACATTTCGGTGAAATGTTGGAAAATTTATGCCGAAATGCTGAACATTTAAGCCTAACATGCTGAATTTAGCCGAAATTATTAATTTAGGTGCTGTATAAATGTACTATAAAGTGACAAATGACAGTTAAAATTTGGAATCGTATAATCGTATATATATTTTGCGTTGCTCTACGATCTCTATATTCAAGGAAAAGGAGGGGACTTTTGTGCACTTTAAATGCACCTACCTAACAGTATCCAAAAGGCTACAATATTTCAATATTGCACTTAGTCCACAATTGTCACAATAACTTTAACATTATGCCGACATTTCACAATGATGCAAATTCAAAAGCTGTAGATACACATTTTTTTATTACAATTACAAAATAATTATGACAGCTTGGAAGAAGTAAAGGCCTCGACCCATAGAATCCGTCGCATCCGTTGCGTCGACGGATTGACATATTCGACGGAACAAACAGTCCCATAGAATCCGTCGCATACGTTAACAGCATACGTTGTTTTCTGCAGCATTTGACAGGTTCTCTCTTTATCTCAATATTTCCACCAATGAAAGTGCTTACTCTCAGGCTGTGCCAACTGTCAAGGGATGCGACAGATAGAAAAGTAGAAAGTAAACCTACTTTATCCGTCGCATCCGGCACGTACGTTGCTTATGGGTCACCTTCCATAAGCTGCTGTGTATTCTATCAACCTGTCATTCGAATACGTTGCCGCAACGGATGCGACGGATTCTATGGGTCGGGGCTTTAACTTCGTTTCCTGACTTGAAATCGAGAAGCAAAATCGTCTTTTTAGAATCATCAAAAAAGTATTAGAAAAGTATGTGGGTATTGTACCAATGGATCGGTTTCAAAATTGGTATTTTTGATTCCGGATGCTCCCCCGGACGGAATGATACGTTTGACCGTAAAACTCTAGCCCGTATTCACAGAAGCCCGTAAATGCAAACAAAGCATTTCGAAGTTGACCGTAAAATAAAAGCCTGTAAATGATCATTTTCAAAAAGCCCATATTTTTTCGGGATATCTCATTTTTCAAAGGAAATTTTGGTAAACAATGAACAAAAATGAATTAGAAATGTTGTTGGCGAAAATTCGCTTTGCATATACGCAACCCCGCACTCATTCTAAATCCTGCAGTGACCACAGGCAGCGGGGTTGCAGGAGGACAACCAAACCACACAGGCATACACGGTCTTTTGTTTTACGGGCATTTGATTTACGGGCTTTTGGAAACAGGCATTTGGAAACGGGCTTTTGGATTGCAGGCAAACACACCCTATCTGCTCCCGGACGCTTCTCTTTGCCCAGTGAAAAACGACATCAATGCACCTACTACCAAGCTACATTAGAATCTTCCGAACCTGTCACTGTTTCGATCTGTTTTAAATGATTTGCTCTGTAAGGCTAGGCGCACACATGCGATTTTTGTCCACGGCTCGCATAAAATAATACAGATAACTTTTATGGCCCGCTGCCTTTTTTTGACATCTACTCTACATTCAACTGAGAAGTTTAGTCTTACAGACTCAAGTTAGAGGCCGTCTTTAGGAGGTGCGATTATATTCCCTTTCAAATTAGTCTTCAACTTTTTCTTCACATGTGCTCCTTCACATTAAAAGTGATTGCTTTTTAGCTTTTCGGCTCGACTCTTAATATTTTGATAAAATAAATACAACAGAGATTATGAAAAATATTGTTTCCCGATTTTATGTTAAAGTGGCAGGCCGCAACAAGTGCAGCCTCACTTAGGCTAGAGAAGACCCATTGTGATATTGCTTTCCGATTTTAAGTTAAGTTATTCCTCCTATATAATTCGTCTTTAAGGCTTATAAAACGCGGCTACCCTTAACTTTTCCATGCCATCGAAATAACTTAAAGCATCTGCCAAAATTTGTCAAACGTTCCCCCATCTATCGCATCAGTTTTAATTAAAAGTATACTTCCACAAAAATGCAAGTTGCTTCTATCTCATTTCTTAGAATCTTTAAATTTTGATCTAAGTCCCCTAAATTATTGCACAAACTTTTTGTCACGCTTCCAGTTAAATCAGCGATTTATATAAAAAACCTTACATATAAAAAACATAAATATTAAAATAGAAAACAATAATAAAAATAAATAACCAAAATAAATATTTAGGTACATGTATTTATATTTACAATAATTATCCTAAATATAGTTAATCTATATGCTTACAATCAGATTACCAATACATACATTTTTATTTACACTTAAAACCGGTATACACTGTATGTAATACCAAAGGGAACAAAACCAAAATTTAAACCAGGTCCAAAAGTTGTTAGAAATCGTGAGACTTGGGTTTAGAAGCTTGCCCATAATTTTGACTATCGCAGTGTCGACAACGGTTTATATGCCTGGATTCTGGATCTATTATACAGATTATGCTATGTGAGGATCGGGTTCGATCGATCCATTAAAGATCAATAACGGAATGAAATTTGTAATAGTTTTGTGTGTAAAATCAACTTAATCCCCCGAAAGTGGCACATTCAGAGGAGTTTCCTTTGGTACCTATAAATCTATCCGATATTTTATACTAAGGAGTATTTTAAATTACAAGAAATTTATACAGCTCACAATCTATTACACATAATTAAAGTAATAATAATTTTAGGAACTAAAAGCACCAAGAAAATTAATTATAATTAAACAAAAAAGCACTACAATCATTGAAACATTTTTTTTTTTTTTTTTTTTTGAAAATCCGAAATCATTTTAAAAATGACAAAATCCCTAAAGAATTAAACAAAAAAAAAATAAACAAATTAACAAAACGTAAATCATTTGCATTATAGATTCATAATAATAATATAATAATAATATTGCCAATTGTTTTGTCTCTTCACAGTTGAGATTCAGATTACACATTACATTCGTCTATAGTCTATACATACATCTATGTTCTTATTACAGCTTGAGGTGCTGCGGCAGCAGCGGCCTCCATTCGTCGCTTCCGACGGAAACGCTTAAGCCTCCGTCGCTCGTTGATGAGGTTTTGATTGAATTGTCTACAGTTCTTTGCCGACTGCTCGGCGGGAGGGAAAAAGATCGGGTTGGTAACCCAATCCTGCCAAAAATTTCAATCCTGCCCATTTTGTTGCATCAGTTCTCGCCGTTCGTCACGATTTAGGGCTAACGGTTGGGGAAATTCTTCATCCATGGATTGTTTTGATCTATCCGATTTACAGTCTTCGTCAATTGCCATGTGCATGGCGGCAGCTGCTGCTGCCGCCGATTGCTGATGCCTTTCGGGGGGTAGAAGATTCAACATTCCGAGTGGTAGTCCGGGAAAGCCACCGGGAAAATCAGGATAGAATCCTTGTTGGAATGGATTGAATATGGAATTCGGTCCTGATAAGAGATCTGGTTCGGAACTTGAACTTCGTGGACCCATGGGGCCGCCTGGTGGTCCATTGCCTCCATTTCCACCGCAATCCAAGTCTCTAGAGTCTTTGCTGCGATTTAAGTCGTGGTTCTTATTGCCGCTATTTGGATTTCCGCCACCTCCTCCACCGCTTCCGTTATTGTTATTTAACCCCATTGTTAAAAGTTCCACTGGTGGGCCACTTATACAGTCCTTGCGTAGCTGCTCCAATTTCAGACTTTTACCATACTTGCCGCGAACATACATCAACAGAGAGTTGTACGGAATTCCAAATATCCGAGATGCTTGACTTGTAGTCATCTTTTTATTCCACACATGCTGAAGGGCTTCAGTTAGTTCGGCATTTGTCCAAGACCGCGGAGGACCACCTCTTGGAGCTGAGTGCTGACCTTTTGGCCGGGACACTGCAATTACAAGAAATAAATGTTGAATGTTAATGTTAGTTGTGTTTGACATATTATAGTCTTTTGTTTAGAAGCACTTAAAGCAAAAGTTGATCTTGTTGCTCATGAGTTGCCCAAGAATTTTGCTCTAGATTTTGCACAGTTGTAGATGACAAGTATCTACAGGGCGTAGATATCGACGGGTGATATAAAATGTTTGATCACGAGTAATTCAAAGCATCATTAAAGAACTGTCCACCCAGAACTTACATCTTAACCATGTAGGCTGTTCAATACGTCGTACTATCAGTAGGTAAACTTTGTCGCCTTGCTGCGGGAAGACCAATTGCGTTTATTGAGACAAAGCTTGGAAAACAAAAATATATATCTATACATATAATAAAACTGTAAGAATTTTCTTTGTCTCTTAAAAACGCGAAAACTACTGGACAGATTTCGATGAAACTTTTTTTAAAATGTCTCTTAAGATTGTGAGACTGCTATAGGCTATGTCGTTTACCTGTCCTTTAGAACAGTTTTTAGCCAAAATGTATTTTTTGAAGTGAAATTATATACCTACATGTACATGTACCTTGCTACAAATGGATGTTTATACTTTTGCGTTTGTGCGACAGGATGGTGTAGGTAGTTGTTTGGATTCCATATTAAGAGGGAAACATTAAATCTATATCTATACTTATAATAAAACTGTAGGATTTTCTCTTCTCTTCTTCTCTTTTCTTAAAAAACTACTGGAGAGATTTCGATGAAACACTCAAAGTGTAAACTTAAATGGACCCAATTTAAATGTGTTTGTTTGCTAAAGGCGAGCGACGCGACGCAAGGCGAGTCTAGTCTTCAATAATAGTAAACTACTTTCCATACTATCCAAACAAGACACTGTAACTGACAAATAGGTCAGGTTAGGTGGTGTAGGGTGTGAGTTCATCACAATACCCTAGCCATCGCCATCCCTCAGGAATTTTCACGGTCAAAACCTAAACCAATTCGCCCAAAAACTTAATTTCCCTACAGAACCTAAAAATGTGATCAATTTTGTTTGAGAAGCCAACCTCCTCTAAGTTTTCGTAGAAGAAGCTTGCACCTTCCAATGTGCCTCCTTTTGTTACGAGCAATATAGCTTGACATTCACAGAGAAGATGAGTAATATCCTCTGCGACATGTAGGTTTTCACAATACTCCGTTTTTGGAACAGAGCAATAATATGACAACACGTTTTTGACACTTATCAAATATCTGGAAGGACACCATTTAAAAAGGGACCAGTAGTATAAAATTTGCAACCGTCTTTTAACTGGAAGACCTGATAAGTCGACTTTTGAACGCAATCTAGGCCTAGCTTCTCACAACCATTCGTATGTGTGAGTTTTTATTTTTGGGACGAATGGAAGGGATGCCGAGTCCGAACGGCTGAATTAAGAAGCTTTTTCAGGACAGTCATACTCTCGGACGTTTGTCAGACGTTCGCGAGAGGTGGCGCAGTGCAAAAAACCTTAAGATGGAACTTGTGGTTTTCCGATGATCGAACCTGGGACTCCTCGCACAGTATTCCAGCACACTAACCACTGAGCCACTGAGGCAGTCTCTAGGACATATTAAAAGAGGGTTCGAATAGGCATAACTCCACCTTATGAGAGTTAGCCCCTTATGGATTACCCAGGGCCGGACTACCCATATCATTATGTATTCAATTAAACAGGACGCTGATCCTGATGGGCGCCTAGTCCTAGTTAATGCTGGACAGGCGAATAAATAGTGAATTAGAGTTTCTTTGCGGTTGCGTCACTACAACTATGGACATGTGTATTATATGGGATACGGGATACGGATACCCAGTCTGACCGCATGGGCCCCTATAGGTCAGTGTCCCCCGGTGATTGCTATTATTCTGGCGATATCTTATCGTGTTTTGTTCAATGGACCTATGCAGGTATAGACTGTAGATTGCAGATTGTGGGGGGAGGAGGTGGTATATTAAATCCCAGATCAGTGCGGCCACAACTGGGCCTATTGTGATGCCCTCCATTTATATCTCATCCATGATGCCGCAGTTTGTTATAAAGGCGGCTAGCTCTTTGAGTGTGCTGGCAGCTATGTCAGCTGCTTCGAAGTAGAATTTACCTAGATAACGTTGACGTGTTTTGGTTAAACTATTGCAGTCACATAATTTGTGTTCTGCTGTTTCTATGTCCTCGTTGCACAGTCTGCAAGTGTTGTCTTGTGCTTTACCCATGGTCATCAGGTGTTTTTTGACTCGACAGTGCCCTCTGTAAGAAAGTCTGTGTCCAATGGAATCTGACTTCTACTTAATTGTAGTAGTTGTTTCGTTTTTTTTTTTTTTTTTGGGAACTGTTTAGCGTGAAGTTTTTGGCTTGCCTGTTTCCTTCGGTGATTCCTCAGAAATGGAGCTTCTTTTCGTTCAGCCAGGTTTTCACACTACTTTTATAGCGTTAATTGGTAGAACGCAGAATGGTCTTGGAATCATAAATTGGGATGCGGATCCTTTTCTGGCTAATTCGTCCGCCTTTTTCGTTGCCTTCATATCCACTGTGCCCTGTCACCCAGAATCTTGTTTGTGGTGGCCAGTATTTGAAGGATTTGAAGGCAGTCCCTGACCAATTTTGATGTTATTTCAAAGGCGTCAATTGCAAGTAGACAGAGAGAATGTAAATGTTCTTAATTTTTATAGCTCTGTTTAGATTCTCTCTATTCTATTGGATGTATTTCAGCCTGAAGTACGGAACTGCTTGTATCCATAGGGTTGTTTTAGTCCACGGACCGTATACTTCAGCTCCAACTCCTTCATTTGTTTTGAATCCATGTAGATATGTCATACAAGTGCGTCTTTGGCAAATGTTGGTTTGTTCTGTTCCCAGTTTAGACGGTCTGGGAATGTAACCAGGTATGTTACCAGCTGGCAGCCATTTACAACCACTCGTATTTCGGGCTTTTTCCCTTCCTTCTGAATATAACACAGTGGATCAGCCTTCTCTATCTAGTCTGGGGTTAACCTTCGCTAGGAATTCTGAGGAGATTTTTACTAAAAAATTTTAAACTGATTCCGGAAATGAACAGTGGAGGGCTGAGCCTTGCCTGGCTAGCTCTTCAACTTGTTTGTTTCCATTGTCGTTGTTATGCCATGAAAGTCAAACTCAGGGGTTCTAGTTCCATTTTTAATAAACCCAAACTGTTAACTGCGTCTTTTTGTTTGCGTTGGCTGCACTTTTTTACACAAATGGCGCAAAATTCAAATCTTGGAGTAGGAAAATATACCTCAACTACAACACCTAGTCAATGATTCGGTGGTATCAGTATCCCACACTAAATTAATAATAATAATATTTAAAAGGTTATATACTAAATAGAGCAATTTTTTCGATAATGATCTATATGCAAATTCAAGCACATGACTCTGTCCTATTTGCATAGTGCAACCGTAGCGCACGGCGCGTCGCGTCGCGTCTGTCGTTCAGAGTGAAAAAGAGTATTTACAACCTTCCCACATGCGCTCAGCTCAACTCATTCGAAACTACAAGCACAAGGTACAATGTACAAGCCAGTGTCGCCTTACAAAGCCACCTTTAAGCTACACGGCCCATTACTCAATTCCACACATTTCTTAATTTCTCTATCTCGTTGTTTCTTGTGTGTGTCTTTCGTTTTTGTTGTTTGTCCATTTACCTATTGATCCAAGGGGGTAATCTAAATCATGACTTGCCAAACTCCAATCCATACACTTACACATACATAGACTATACCACCAGTACGGAGTTCTGTGCGCTCCACCTGGAAAAAAAGGTTATCAGTCACAATCAGATAATGGTTCAATCTTGTCGAATTGTTCACGTTTCTGATCGGCAATGGTGCCACACAGCCCGACCGACGTGCACTAAACACACACCCTCATCCATTCGATGTTGTATTGTTTTAGTTATTTTTATTATCTGAGGCAGGTAGTATGTGAAGTTACATGAGATTCTATCCTGTCGTCGATTTGTATATGCTAAGCTTCTCGGTCTCTCTATTTAATTTGCATGTGGGACAAAGAGATCCACATCAGGCAACGTGCATAGTGCATACTATCGGAGGAGGTTTGCGATTTGATTGTTCGCCGGAATTGGAATTCCACTTACAAGGGATGCCCATTGCCCATGCCACCTACAATTTGTATTTCTAGATAGATATAGATACTGTATGCATTTGTTTTATTACTGTTACGGCTATGTAATATTATGTTATATTATCTGCAGAGCGAGGATGGACAAATTGAATTCTGATTTCGATGTAGTACATGTGATTGTTCTTTATCTGCGGGATACGGATACGGATACCTCATATAAGCGAGTGCTCCAACTCACGACGACGAAATGCGACCGAGTGAGAAGATATCACACCAAATGGTTTATTGATTTTATCCGTAATCGTTGGACGCCTATATCGATGTGCCATTCGAGAAATGATCTCCACTGTCTGATCTCCTCTACTTTGAATTGACTCAATTGCTTTTCCTGTGCGCATGTACGATGTACCAGTACCACTGAGTAAAATGCTCCTGCTGCTTCTGGCAGTTCGGGCAGAAACAAGAAACCAAAAAAATATTGTGAAGCGATCACGACTTGAAATTGTTCTTCAACTTTAGCGGGGGGGGAAGTTGTTTTTTTTTTCTTTTCTCCTGTATGATCTGTATTATTTGCAGTCGAATGCAGTACGAGCATGCAAGCATGCACGAACTGATTCTTTTGTAATCTTCTCAGCAACCGACGCGACTTTAGACATGTAGGTAGGTACCTTTAAACAGTTTAAGGGACTCAGAGGGTCGGAGGCTAATCGGTATAGGCCTACTCACTTAATTGATTGGAAGCTTTTGTTATATGCAGTGCAATGAACCACTTCTATTAGAAGGTACCTACATCGATTCCATATTTTTTTATAAATGCCTATTAAAATGTTCAAAAATATAGGATAATATGGATTCCCTGGTTTTGGGCAAACTGCATACTCGCCATTTTTGTGAAATTGTTATACATTTTCTAAAACTCCAACAAATCTAAGTCTTCTGGATTGAAATCAGGAATTAGTGTTTGGAGGAAGTAGTGTCCTTGATCGAGTTCTTGCTCTACATCCTCTACGACACTGGGCAACAATATGTAAAATCCTTTATGCATAAAGGCTTATTTAGCCAGGAATGTTATCGCTGATTTGAATACTTAAAACAATGCCTTTTCTATGCATGAGTAAATCTTCATAGAGTTACAGTGTGTTTGGGAATAGTATGCCAGGAACACATATCAAATAACGCATGATCAGCTTTGTGGGCTCTGAGCTGATTGATATTGCCTAAGTTAAAACACAAATAATCCTTAGACAACGGCTTGAATATTATTTTGGAGCTCCTAAATCTACATCCGAGGGACGGCGCAGTAGAGGAAGACCGCGACTCAGGTGGCGCACACAAGTGGAAGGGAACCTTGACCAACTTTTTTTTTTTTTTTTTTTTGTCGGAGGTTGTTACTATCCGATGGAGCACTCAGACACAACTACTGGTCCATTTTACTGCCAAACAGACACCTTACATTGCTGTACTTAGTTTTCCCGTCTTTCGAAGAAAGATAAGAAGGAGCTTCAGTGATGAAGAGCTTAGAAGTTCGGCACTCACCACGTCAGCCCCAAAAATCCGCCACCTGATGCGAGCAAAGGCAGGACAACTACAGAGGAAGTGTTCCGCCGTATCATCGTCCTCTCCACAAGCAGGACAGATGGTAGTGTCGCTCAAGCCCAATACATTTAAGTGTTTGGCGAAAGCTTGGTGGCCCGAAAGGACGCCCACAAGCAGTCTACAGTCGATTCTCCTGAGAGACAGAAGAAAGGACGCGGACCTTTTGCAGATGTCCGGAAGCAGTCGCTTGGCCTGTCTGCACCCAGCACAATCACGCCACCGACGCTCGTGCTTGCGAGAAACCCAAATATCGATGGATGACCCAACCACAGATGCAGGCAGACCCAGCGCGGGTTCAGGTCCTGAAAGAGCTTCTTCTGAACCCAGCCTGGCAAGCCCATCAGCGATCTCATTTCCCTAGATACCAGTGTGACCTGGGACCCAAACAAGTTTGACCGTGTTTAGCCTACCGACCAAGTTCAAAGCAAGCTTGAGTTCGAGCACTAGCTTGGACGAGGTGAGAGGGTTAAGCAGCGCTTTTAGTGCAGCCTGGCTGTCACTGTAAACGCATATATACTTCTAGCCCTCCACCTGTTTGTCACAATATAGCGCATAGCCATAAGGATTGCGAAAATCTCCGCCTGGAAGACAGTCGCGTGGTTACCTAAAGGGTAGTGTAGTCTAATGTTCTCGCATTCCACGAAGACTCCAGAACCAGACCCCTGTCCGATTTTAGAGCCATCCGTGAATACACGATGGCATTCTTTCCCTGGCTCAGAGTCCGGCCGAAACCATTCCGTTGCCTGAGGAAAGTTGACGTGGTAGTTTTGTCGCAGTAGGATTTCTGGTGTCATTGCATCAGACGGCATATCCATAAGACAGGGGTCAAAGGATAATTCTCGCACAAGTTCATCAAAATTCCAATGCGCGTGGTACCAAAAGCCACCTCTCTTTAAACGGGAGATGGTTTTCAGTGTACACCCCATGATAAAAATATCAAGGGGGGGGAGGTTCATCATAGCATCTAGAGCAGAACCCGGAGTGCTGGGGAAGGCCCCTGTGCAGCCAAGGCAAACTGTTCTTTGGAGTTTGGCGAAAGAGGCAGTAACACGTTTCCGCGAAAGCCTGTTCCACCACACAACCGATGCATATGAGAGAAGTGGTCTTACCATTGCCGTATAGATCCAAAGGACCCTTTTCGGAGATAAGCCCCATGTCTTACCAAAAGCGCCTTTGCACTGCCAGAAAGTCGACAGCGCTTTATCGGTTTTCGATTCAACATGGTTGGACCAAAGAAGTTTTCTATCGAGGATTACTCCAAGATATTTGACTTCGTCAGAGATCGGGATAGTGACACCTTTTAGCACAAGTTGAGTCAGACCAGTGAAGTTCCTCCTCCTCGTGAAGAGAACAACCGTAGTTTTAAGAGGATTCACTGAAAGCCCATTTCTTGTGCACCAATCATCGATCAAGCCCAAGGATCTCTGCGCCTGAGAGCAGACAGTCCTTAGGTTCGAGCCGACAGACAGGACGGCGACATCGTCCGCGTAAGCTTGTGTGTAGGTTCCAGGAAGATTGAGTAACGTTAGCAGAGAGTCTACTACCATACACCATAAAAGGGGAGACAGAACACCACCTTGTGGGCAGCCCCTGTTTACCCCTGTCATGACGCATTTGCCACAATCCGCCTCGGCAATCAACGTCCTGTACATTAGCATTGCTTTAATCCACAACACCAATGTTTCACCTATACCGTGATGTCTAGCTGCGTTACACATGCTGTCAAAAGTCGCATTATCAAAAGCACCCTCAATATCGACGAAAATACCCAACGCGTACTCCTTCCGATCAAGAGCGCTTTCGATCCTACCAACAAGGTTCTGAAGCGCAGTTTCACAGGATTTTCCGCGCTGATAAGCATGTTGCATCTCAGAAAGAGGATGCGATCGAAGAGCAACATTGCGCACGTGCAGCTCAACCAGTCTTTCCAAACTTTTCAGCAGGAAGGAAGACAGACTTATGGGTCTGAAACTTTTGGCGAGAGTGTAGTCTGTCTTACCGATTTTTGGTATGAACACGACTTTAACCATACGCCAAAGAGAAGGTATGTAGGCCAAGGCCAAGCTAGCGGTGAAAATTCTTTTCAACGTCGGCATAAGCTGACTAAAACCTTGTTTCAGCATAGCCGGGTAAATTCCATCCGGACCAGGTGCCTTGAAACTCTCAAACGATGCAATTGCATATTTGATAGCGTCATCCGTCACCACTCTGGATGCAATATACCAGCTACGCCGCGTGGTGTTTGTCAGTTCCGTGGTGGCCACCGTTTCCGGTACCACTGAAGAGCGCGTAGTGATGTGATTTCCCGGGAAATGAGTCTCCAACAGAAGACTGAAAGTCTCCGCCTTTGTCTCAGTGTAGGTGCCATCAGATTTTTGGAGCGATTCCAGTTTACTTGGTCTGTCCCTTTTGAGGACTTTAACAAGTCTACTGGTTGCACTTAGTGATTCGACCTCCTCACAAAATTTCCTATAAGAGTCATTTTTCGATTTACGAATCAGTCTCTTAAATTCTTTTTGCTTCGATCGATACAGATTCCAGTCTTCTTCTAAGTTGGTTTTTAAAGACCGATTTAGGAGCTTCCTGGTCTCTGCGAATACACTGCAGTTCGGTATTCCACCAAGGTACCGGTTTTCTGCAGGAGTTTTTTGTAACCGGACACGCTTGTTCAAAACACCGGATAAGGACTCTGTTCAGATCCTGAGCAGACCTCTCTACCCCTTGTATTGACCTTAATTTAAGTGGAGCTTTAACAGAATTGCCAAGTTCCTCCTTAAACCGTGCCCAATTCGTTTTTCTCGGATTTCTCCTCTCTTGCGAAGGTGAAACTTCACAGTAGATTTGAAATTCGATGTATCTGTGATCTGACAAAGTGCTATCTGGCGATACCCTCCAATTGATGATAGTCTTGGAATGCCTGTTGGACAGGGTAATATCGATTACTTGCTGTCTCCTGGCTGTAACAAATGTAGGCCGACGACCCACATTGTTGATGGTGATGTCAGACGATAGGATGAAATCCAGAAGACGATCTCCTCGTATATTGCATTTGCTGCTGCCCCAAACAGTGTTTTGAGCATTAGCATCGCAACATAAGACAAGACCAATCTTTTTGACCTCGCAGTACTCTATGAGCTCAACAACTGCCTTTGGTGGTGGAGGAATTAGAGAGTCGTAGGGGAAGTAAGCCGATGCAACAACAAAGGTTTCCCAATTGCCATTTGCATGGTAAGTGATAGTTGCAGCAACCAAATCTTGGCCACAAAACCGTTTGATTTTAACTGCCGTGAGGGATTTCGATACAACAAGACATGTCCTAGGTCTCTCGGACAGTTCATCGTAAAGAACATGGTATGCACCGCTCAACTCACCAAGGCCACAGATGCGATTTTTCCACACCCATGGTTCCTGGATGGATGTTATGCGGTTTATGCGAATTGACCAACTTAGCGTGCGAAACTGGAAACAGCTGGACAAAGATCGTACCGGAGCGCCACCTTAAGTAAGTAACTAGGTTCCAAAATATTAATTAAATTTTCTTACCAACTTCAGCATACAGATGCGAGCAGTTCGAATTATGGGTGATTTTACATAATATCAAATCTACAACTGGTGGCGGCCCTACGAGCTACGATCTATAAGTCCCACATGGAACTAACTTCCACTATAGTCAAAATGAACTTAAACACCAAATATGCAGTGGGATTTAGTATTTTGAAGTAGATGCGAGGTTGGATAAAAAAAATAAATAAATAAGGCGGCGCAACAGGCGGGTATACACCCTAGGACTATCTTCTCGCAAGCATTCGTTTGTGTGAGTTTGTATTTTTGGGACGAATGGAAGAGACCTACAATTTTATGCCGAGTCCGAACGGCTGAAATAAGAAGCTTTTTCAAGACAGTCATACTCTCGCGAGCCGCGAAAGGTGGCGCAGTAGGAAAACGAGGTTGGATATTATGCAAAATTTCTTTAAATCCATGCGAAACTTTGCATGTACTCAATTTTCATATTGGGACTTAGTTCATTCTAGAGTTGGATTTTAGTTCCTGAAAATCGTGGGAGTTAGCTCAGTCAATAATTCGCTGACGCAACGATACGTTCGACCGTAAAACTTTAGTTCGTATTTCATAAAGCTCGTATTTTTTACGGGATTTTCCCACCCATTCCAAATCCAACAGTTACCACAGGGTTGCAGGGTTGTAGGGGGGTGAAGAACATGTCCGCCATACAATTACGGTTTTTTTTACGGTCTTTTGGATTGCAGGCTCCTACCAGGGCTCCCGGAAATCACGCCAAATTTTTTTTTTGACAAAATGCCAGAATATTTTCTATATCTACAAAAGTCTGGCATTTTTTCTTAGGAAGAAATACTAGACATTTCTGGCAATCTTTCCGAAATTTTAGGCATACGGCGTTTTTTCCATTTCTGAAAATGGAAATGGCCGGGGAACGCAGGGAGCATTGCACGCGGCGCCGCACGCCCCCCCCCCCCGCGCTGGGCTGCGTTATTTATTTCTTCACTGAATTTTTATTTAATTTAGCACTTGTAACTCTGTAAATAAATAACATTTTTCGAAAATTAGCTTGGAAATTAGGCCAGAATACGAGTTTCCTATGTTTATTATCTGGCTTAATTTCCATTTTACTTTCTGGTGCTTTTTCCACATCTGTCTGGCATAATTTCCTAATTTCTGGCATATTTTCCAAACAAAATTCTCATATTTTTTCCAAATTCAAACATAAAAACATTTTCTGGAATTTAAAAAAAAAAATCTGGCGCAATTTCTTTCGGCGTAATTTCCGAATGCACTCTTAAATTTTTTTTTTTTTTCTTATATTGCCCTGTTCCTGGCTTGTTCATACCCTGAGAATTGTTTCAGGTTCTAGCCCCGTTTTCTTTCTCTAGTTTAATGAATTCTTCTTCAAGGGTAGGGTACCATATTTCACCGGACCTATAAAAGTCACTGATGCCCCATTTCTTTCTATTCTAGTCCTCAATTTTATCCAACTTTATTCCTCGCATTTAATTCATATTTTTTTTGCATGTAGGCATTCCTAAGAGTCAAGTACCTTGACAGCCGACTTTTGTTTGCCTATACGACTTATCTATATGTTGCAAAGTTGACTTGGTTTCTCTCAAGGTTTTGAAAGATTCTGGTACTTTTGCCTGTGGATTCAGTAGGTTGGGCTCTAGGTCTGAATACTCCTACCTACTACAGTTCCTTCATCAGTTCTTGACCCTTCTGTGTACAACTTTGCTGTATTGTTTGTGTGCTAAGTTTGATTCTTGTTGCTGAGCTTTATAACAAAGTTATTTGCCCAATTAAATGTTTTGATAATGTCATCTCTAGGAAGGGTCATAAGACTCATAAGTGATAGTTTTTTGAGTAGGGCATCGAATTGCTTCAAGCTTATTAACTTTTCTTTCTGGGCCTCTATAATACATGCCAGACTTTATACACTTTCTTGAGTGTCCTCCTCGTGGTGGCCAGATTAACTCTTTTTGCTATGCAATGAAATCGTTCCATATGTGATCATTGCTCCCAAAATACCAATATACATCCATCATTAAAGCCCGCGTTGTCTTCCCGCTTATCTTTCTGTCTGTGTGTTCTTTTTTTCACATCAGCTTGCTGTCTGGACTTCGTCCCAGATATTCAACTTCTTTGACTAGTGTCAGTGGTGTAGTCGAAATCTTAATCGGCCTCAAGTTTGATTTTCAAATCATTTCTTTGAGAAGGTTACTATTGAAATTTTGTTGGATTTACAGCTGCATGATATCATATAGGACCTCCTCAAATTTTCCTCTTGCACTAATAATTGTGTCATCATCATCAGCATGTGCTTGTCAATTTCTCAAGTAGCTCATTCACTATACACGGCTCCACATTATGGGAGATAGAACTCATCCTTGTAGGCAACCTCTGGCGGGCTTACATTGACGAACCTTTGTCAAGTGGCCCGCTCTTGACCAATTTATTTATCGTTCTTATTTTAGCTGTGTATACAAGTTATTAAATAACCTATCACATTGTCAATCAAAATCAAGCGCGGTTAATTCACTTTCGAAATGTTAAAATAAAAACAAAAAACAAATATAAAATTAATTTTTCATCCCATTAATTTCTATGCCCTATTCCTATATGAGGTTATGTACGAGTATTCCATTCAATATCCGAAGTAGTCAGCCGAATAATAATAATAAAGAAAAAAAAAAATAAAAAATAATGCAGCCACAGCTACGGGCGATATGCATAGGTGAACATTTTCATGATCACAGGAAAACCACGTAATGGTATTTTTTTTTTTTTTTTTTACCATTATCCTCTATCATCCGCTTTGTGATCAGCATCATCGTGTGCTGATCCCATTCAATCAAGCGTGGTCAAAACGCTTGGGAAGAGAAACAAAAGTCGATTAAGTATACTGGTGCACTTTACTTGTAGTAGATATAGATACCTTTTAGAAATACGTTCACAGTCACAGGTGGAGTGGGATGTGGAAGTGGAATGGAAACTACGCTCTCAGGTGTGAAAATGCATTAAAAAAAAAACGAACAGCAACAACCAAAACAACAAATGCGGTGGTAATGGTACATTAAAATTGGTAGCATACTGGTGTGCTTACAACTGCTACGTGCCATATGGCGGCGTGACCAAGACGACGATCAAAGATTGAAGGGTTAATTAGACAGTTCATTGAGTAAGGGAATTTAAGTGAGCTGCATTCTATACGTAATGTGTATTTTGACACTTAATGGGTTTTCTATATTTGGAAGTTGGAACTGTATAAAAAAATTTAAGATATATCAGATTTTGCTAATAGCTTTTACAACTATACCTTATATCAATCATAAAGAAGAGTATTGATAAAAAAGCTCGTATGGCGCTCAATCTTTTCCTAGTAAGCCTTTTTGCAGCAGCAACGATTTTTGAAACAAGGGACTGTAGAGAGGTAGACCTGATCTTTTAGATGCTGTTACGATTATGTAATTTCGAAAGTTTAGCCAAAATAATGTTCATTATGGCTTTTTCGAAGACGTACAGCAACGTTTTTTAATATAAATTTCTCGGTTTCTGTTATATATTGTTCTTTAGTTTCAGATCTAAAAATATATATAGTATGCCTATGCGAGTAGTTTGTGTCCAAAACACATTATGCAGAATTCACTGCGTAGCAAGATTCGAATACACGTACCTTCATTATATGCAAATTCTGTAGCCACCGCAGCACCGCAACATGCCTCTCTTTCTAAACCTACTGCAAAGCTACGCAGATAATTAAATAAAATAGACTTGGCAGCATATAATTTCAGCATACGAGCAATAGAGAGGCGGAAATTATTTGTTGTCTCTGTCTTACTGATAGCAGCCGATGCAAATTTAATTTTGCACATCTCTTTCATCTGCGGAACTACTTGCTTCACTGTCCAGAATTTCTACACTTGTGTTTTGGACATTACAGTGTCATCGTTTGACGCTTAGAATATAGAAATTTATTAGAAAACTAGCGGGCCCGGCAAACGTTGTTTTGCCTAATCGTACATTTTCATTGTCCGTCAATTGTTTAGCGGCAGTTTTATTTTTTTAAATTTTATTTATGATTTTTTTATTGTTGAGTGTTTATTATTTGAAATTTTGTGAAATCGGATCGCAGCGACACCTACCGGGTCTAATTGTGAATCTAAACCATCCTTAGGCCCATTCAAACACACACAAAAAGTTTCATTAAAATCGGTCCAGCCGTTTAGGAGGAGTTAGGTTACAAACACATACAGAAGAAAAAGAAGATAACCAAAATTCGGGATTGACTATCTTGATGACTTGATGTGTCAGTCCAATTTTTACAGTAGAAGAAGAGCGTGGTTTATGTGTTACGTTAGTGGGTTGGCAAAACAGGAGAAACCTGTACGTGCCACACTTAGATCAATGTAGATTCGTTGTGTTGCCCTAGCCCTGGGTTTATGACTCCCACACACTGGAAACCTATGAAAAACCTACTGTTACCAATCAGTGTTAGCAACCCGATGTACTGTACTAATTCACATCTTCTTGGTATGGTATTTCAGCATATTGTGTCCGCTGATAATACCCACAATCGAGGACAATGGTTTCTTGTTCAATTGTAGGATTTTTTTCAGTTTTCTGTTTATTGTAGATTGGCCACAATTTCCTGGCTATGGCACAGGAGTCGAGCTTGCCCCATCTTTCATTTGTCACCATTAGTATTTTGTTCCTAATCTTCTGTCTGAGATTACATGGGGGAAGCATTATTGTGGTGGTGGCGGCCTAGTTTAGTTCAAGGGAGGACCATTTTCTTGACAGCTCATCAGCTTACAGACACACCTCTGTGCCCGGGAACCCATCATAGTCTTAAGTTATGCTGCGCGACAAGAACCTGTAGCTCTTCTCGACAGCGACTTACAAGCTTTGATTTTAACTCAACGGCAGATATCGCTTTTATTGCCGTTTGACTGTCAATGAAAAAGGTAATAATCTGCATGAGGTATTGCCATTGAAACCAGTTTATCAGCTGCTGTCACTGCCATGTACCTCAGCTTGGAATACGCTGTTATAGTCAGGAAGTCTAATTGAACTGGATTCAAGACGAGACGTTCGGATTAGAAACCCGCACCAACGCAGACCTCCGTATAGATAGGTATGGTTAATCCGATAGGTTATCGGTTTATCTTCGTACCATTCGTCCCTGCTGGGAAAACTTGTGGTAAATGGTCTTGTGAAATTTAGCCGGGGAGTAGTGTAAGTGGTGGATATATTATTGCCTGTGTATTTGTTCAGAATTTGTGCATGCCACGTCAGACTGTGTTTCTAGCTCTTGGTCTGGCTTAGCCGAAGGGCGCTGTTTGCAGCAGATTCCTGTACGCAAAGGTTTAGGGGTTTAAGATTGCGTATGGCCTCTAGCCCCACTATGGGGCTGGTTATCATTGCCCCCAAGGGGGAAATACAGGCCATTCTTTGAATTTGTGTCATAGTTCTAACGTTGGTGGCATTTGACAGCGCTTGCCACATGACTATTTTGTGATTAGGACCGCATTTCGTCCGAATATTCTATTACAAGCGTAGAATGGTTTGTTTGTTGGTAAAAAGCCCAATTGGCACTGGAGGCTCTAACCGGGAACACAGGAAGACACAATGCAGGTTCAAATCGCAAGAAATCATTCTCTGAGCCTTGATTGGAAAATGGGGGTCGTACCTATCAAGAAATTGCTTCTTAATGCGCGTCAATTATAATATTGTTTTGTTACCAATTGACATGTGTTTAAAAAAACAAATTGCTTTCTTTTACATTAAAAATGACATTAGAGTTTCGTAGTAATTTTACACGCAATTTTTAGAGTGAGTGCGCTAGTTCATTACACCCCCAACATTTCATGACTCGCTTTTTCACCTGTGTGTTGTGTTGATGCATCAGTCAGTCAGGATAAAATTTTTTATGGTTACAGTCAAAACTTCCATAACTCGAACTTCTGTAAGTCTGATTTCTCTTTACTCGAAGTTTTATTGAGAACTCTGCGTTTTCAACTTTTCAACTTTTGGCCTCCATAACTCGAAGTTTCTATAACTCGAATTTATTTTCTTTTATTTTGAGAGTTCGACTTATGGAAGTTCCAATGTATATGGATATGAGCGAGAGCATTGATTTACAATATAAATGCTGGATATGCATTTGAAATTTATATTTTTATATTGATAAGTTTGTCATGCTAACTAAAACTGTGTACTTACTTTTCTTTTTCAGAAATGGCGGATGATCGCCACCAAGTCCACGTGGATCCGATAATTCCATTAGAGGATTGTATAATTTTCCAGGATCAATGCCAGGCGGGAATAGTCCCAGTGGAGAATCCAAGCCAAACACTATAATAAAGAAATGAATATTTTTTAAAATTAAGTTTTTAAAAAATATTATTATATAAAAGTTTACAAAAATATGTAGGTATGCATAAGTCTGACATGGGAAAGGGGTGGTTTTAAATTCAAAGATATATAAATTTGTTGATTTCTATTCTTCATCCAGCTTAAGTTTTGTTCTCGAAAAGACTACAGAAGATAGTGCCGCCCTGAGAAGAGAACCCTAAAGACATCGATCGGGTCATATGCAAGTGTGAATCAGTCATCATAGAGCAGAGCTCCGGGCCGAAGAATCTTTGACTCTAAACTTTAGGTGGATCGCACAAGTAAAAGCGGACTTCAACCAACTTGGAGTGCGCAACTGGAGGCAGTTAACCAAAGACCAAGCTCCATCCCAAACTGTAGTCTAGATACATTACTGTAAATCAACGCAAAAATTTGTTCTGAATACAGCCACAAAACCGGCATGTAGTTTTAGGTATTGGAATGAAATGCACCACCCACCAAAAAACCAATCACCAAATGTGTTACCTATACATTCGTTTTATTTTCAGAACCCTTCGTCTTGTTAATGAATCTTCTAATCTTCGTATTCTAGAAGTAAGAAAGTCCTTCTTAATACAGAAAACAACACAAGGCCAGACTTACTAGACTTGAAAAATTTACCTCATGACAATTTTGAATCATTTATCTTAAAGGAGAGTTAAAAACCAAAACAATTAATAACGAAACCGAAACAGGTGGTGCGCATAATGACAAATGGATGAGGTAGGAATAGGAACGTGCATATGTATAACCCAAGATTATCTTGAGCAATTTTCAGATTTATGCTATAAACTTCACAATAAATATGTCAACACAAACAAAAATAAAACAAACATTCACGTCTCAGTTTAACTAGCATATATGAGCACAACCAGAGCAATAAAGAATATCCATGCCATCACTAATAGTCTGGATAACTACCAGCTACCACTCCACTACCACATGTACATTATACCTTTATACCCTATGCCGAAACTCGTAGAGGAATATAGCAATAAAAAAGGATAAAACTCCCCTGGGGGCGAAACGACTGAAAGCCCTTTCTCTACTAATATACGATTAAAAAAAAAATAAAAAATAATCCTTAAAAAGAGAACCAGTAACAATTTCACCTTCCTCCCAAACGTAAATGCATTTTTAACTTGTTGGTATCCATAGTGCCTGACTATACCAACAAGGGAAAGGGCGAAAAAGGTAAGAAAAACATTTTCCCGCTAAGAGACATTGGAATCATTAAGGAAAGTTTTTCTGCTCCCTCCACTAATGGGTGACAAATATATACGTGATCGCATATGTGCATGATGAAAAAACGAGTACCCCCCCCCCCCCCCCACCAAAACATCCATACTCCTGCCGGCAGCCTGCATCCTTTCCCCAATAAATTGGAATTTATGACGACTGAGCGCAAAGTAAGAAATCACGAAAGTTTAACGAAAATAAAGTGCGCTTCTGGGTTTTAGATTCTTGATCATTATTCGTCTTTTGCATATTTTTTATCGGTTGTCTTTTTGGTAGGTGCGACAAAAACTATAAAAATGCAATACATACATGCATATGCAATGGTAAAGCGACCCACCAATAAATTAACATATTTAGTGAATGACTACAGTCAAGCCCGGATAAAATCACAACGCGTTAAGTGTCACAATAAAAATATGTAGATATTATAAAAATAAAAAGTTCTTAAAAATTTACCCATTTATAGTAAAATTTTTTGATACTTGCTTTATTCATATTGGGCCTTACCAATAATCATTTTTAACCTTCAGCTTAAATATTTTGACGATCACAATGGATAATTTTATATGGAAATTTTCGCCATTGTGACTTCGTAAAAGTTAGCCTGGACACTAAAAATGATTATTAGTACCGCGGAATGTCTAGAATTTCTGCTCTGTGGTTTTTCTAGAAATGTGTAACCCTATGTGCGAGACAGGAGCACCTGGATATTTCTTCTGCTTTAAATATTTACACAATTTCCTTTTGAACAGTCAAACTATTGTGAATTTAGTGTATTCTTAATTTTCTTATTTTTAGTTTGCTATCGAATGAAGTCAGAACCCGCTTGAATCGACATTATTTTGATGTCAGTTTCATGTGACATTATCTCTGGGCACGAATGTAATACAGCATTTTCTTTATATTTAGAATGACCCCAGTTTTAGTCAGATAGATGAGGGATATCTGCAAGCAGGCATTGGGGAACAATGAAGTAGTGGAGTATCAACGGAGATCCCATTAGATGGATCTACTAGTGGCACAAAATGAGTCCAATTTTTGGCAATGGAATCCTTTTTTTTTAACAAAAAAAAAACTTAGGTAAAAAATTTAAAAACTTAAACCAGTGTCTGTCAGTTTTTCCATCAGTTTTCTAGGCGTCCCGCTAGGCCAGTACCAGTAGTCCTTCCGTTTCAAGATAAGGAAAAACTACGAAATTACTGCGCTAGGCGACCCGTCCGTTATGTAATTCGTCTACAGCCCCCTTACAATAAAAAAAAAAAATAGGCGGCGCAACAGGCGGTAGACACCCAAGGCCTAGCTTCTCGCAACCATTCGTTTTGTGTGAGTTTCTATTTTTGGAACGAATGGAAGGGACCTACAATTTTATGCCGAGTCCGAACGGCTGAATTGAGAAGCTTTTTCAGGACAGTCATACTCTCGGATGTTTGTCAGACGTTCGCGAGAGGTGGCGCAGTAGAAAAAACCTTAAGATGTAATTTGTGTTTTTCCGGGGATCGAACCTGGGATCCCTCGCACAGTAATCCAGCACACTAACCACTGCGCTACTGAGCCCACAATAGGAGATTTTATTTGTAGGTATTCTCAGAGCGGAGGTCTATGCAGCTGTTGGTCTTTTATTAGCATTAAGATATTTATTTTTAATTTATGTCTTAATAATTATAATAATAACTAGCGGACCCGGCAAACGTTGTTTTGCCTGCTCGTACATTTTCACTGTCCGTCAATTTTTCTGCGGCCGTTTCATTTAACCGATGTATCCGGATCCGGACTGATTCTTTACTCCGTTTGCTTCG
This sequence comes from Cheilosia scutellata, assembly GCA_955612985.1. Taxonomy (NCBI): domain Eukaryota; kingdom Metazoa; phylum Arthropoda; class Insecta; order Diptera; family Syrphidae; genus Cheilosia; species Cheilosia scutellata. The sequence goes on from OY015311.1 coordinate 96,122,224, forward strand.
ACCTTTATTTCCTTAGACGTGTGCCCAGGAATCCCCCCCACACTTCGTACGGTTGTTTGTTTGGACAATGCACATCAGTGTCTACAGTGTCCCACGGGGTGTCGAGAAATTTATGAGATTCTTGCTTTTTAATTTTTTTTTGTTGAGTTTGTTGAGTTTATTTGAAATTTTATTCATGAATTTTTTGCTTTTTCATTTTTTTTATTTATTGTTGAGTGGTTACTATTTGAACTTTTGTGAAATCGCATCGCAGCACCACCTACCGGGTCCAATTGTGAATATAAACCATCCCAAGACCCATTCAAACACACACACAAAGTTTGATTAAAATCGGTTCAGCCGTTTAGGAGGAGTACGGTAACAAACACGGACAGAAGAATTATATATATAAAGATAATAATAACTGTATTCGGTTAACGTGAAAACTACAGGACAGATTTCAATGAAACTTTTTTTTTGAAATGCCAAGAAGGCTTTCGGATATGTCGGTCAATGCCACGCCTACTTTTTTGGAGTGATTTCGACGAACATGTAATTTTGTCTTGATTTTACTATCAAATTAAATTTTTTTTTTTTTTTTTTTTTCAAATTGGAAAATATCAGCTACCATATTGTTCTTAGGTTTACTGTCCACGTGACTGCGCTTCATACACACGCTTTCGTTATTTTCAGAATTTGCGACTACGAAAATGCGACTTTGTCGCTACGTAGACAGTGCTTCGTTTGTTTACAGAGTGTGCCATCGATTGGTTTCTTTTTAAATCATAGGTTATTTTGACACTGACAGCTGTTAACCGCTCGAAATCTTGACAGAAAGTCAGTATCACACGACCTCCACGGAACGAAATGAGTCGTTTTACGCTTGAACAACGTTGGGACTTATTTCCAAAGTGAGTGCTGTGTAGCCCAAACAGTACGTTTTTTGAAAAGGAGTTTTGGCCGAAATAAAGCACCTGATGCTGTTCGCAAGTTTGTGCAAAAAGTTCGTGAGACTGGTATGCTAGTGGTCAACACTCATGGTCCCCGTCGTCGTACGGAAAAACGCAGATGACTGGGGTTGCTGAGAAACCTGAAAATGTGAATATTGAGTCCAAGTCTTTCACAAGTTTTTCAAGATAAATGCACTTGATTTAGTGTGAGTTAAAATAGATTTTTTTCAAGTTTAACGAAAACCTGTTACTCACTCATACTTTAGTCTATACCATATGGATATGATTGATAGGAAGGTAGGCCACAAATTCTGGAACGTACATACTACCTTTGAGAAACTGTGAACAATCACTCGTTGAGAGGCCCAAAGCAAACGACTGAAAACTGAAACAATCGAAACCAATTGCTGCTTAAATAGACAGTTTGCTTTTTAGAGGACACAAGGACACAGGGTGACTAAAAAATAATGTTATACATGTGTTAATTGTATTCTACCTTGACTGATGATAGTTATAATGAAGATGGCTAGCTTGAGGGCTAGAATTGTACTAAATATTTCTGGGACCTGGAAGCTGGAACCCGTTTTATTTCGAACATCTGCCCACAATGTTGTTAAGAGACTCGCAGCATTGTTTTACCAACTTTAATCTGATATCCAGGGCTGTTATCGCTCCCATTGGAAATAGCCTCTATTTTGACATTGTTGAAGGCGCCTTTAATGTCTTGAAAGGATACCATGAAGTATTGCTTGTTTGCTACCGATTTTCCTGTAGGTACCCACTAGCGAGTGTAAAACTCTATCCAGCCAGAGATAAACCCTTATTATAAACCTTTTGGGAGTTGAACAGGCGGCAGTTTTTTGTTTAAGTTAATTCGTACAAAATATTTTCAATGGGCCTTACCAATAATCATTTTTAGTCTTCAACTTAAATGTTCTGACGGTCACAATGGATAATTTTATAAGGAAATTTTCGCCATTGTGACTTCGTAAAAGTTAGCCTGGACACTAAAAATGATTATTAGTATCGCCGAATGAGTTTTTCGATTGTCTTTAGAAGGAATGATGAGAGACCGAGGAAGGCCTTGGCCAGTACATAATTTCGTGTAAAAAAAAAATTAAATTACGCAACCACTTGTCAAATATCAGCAGTGTTAACTAATAAATTAGCTTCTAGAAACCTAGTAAAAGTCTCCACGATGACTTTACATTATAAAATTGAAAAACTGTTACCAAACCAAAACTCAGCCTTTACATGAGCCAACAAGAACTTAAATAAATATATAAACAGTGCACGGAGCTGAACAGGCCTCGCGGAACGTACAAAAACTGGAACGGTGAGGAGGTGACTGCAGAGCAATGAAAGAAGAAGAAGAACCGCACATTCGCAAATATAACCTGAGATTTTCTTTCACTTTGTCCCGCATGCACACACTCCGCTCCATACTCGATATATCCTGTGTAGGTGCATTTATTTTCAAAAAAAAATCGCCCTTATAGCAGGCAAAAGGAATAAAAGTTCCGTTAGCAGGGAATAAACTTCGTTAAAATGCGAAAAAGTCGAGAACGAACGACATCCTTGAATCTTGGTTAGGTCCGTCGAATGGTAGTTTGGATGGGAAGGCTCCAATTCGCGAACGGAAGACACATGGAAGCCGGCTTCGATGATGACTTAGTGTGGGGTTGATTTTTTTTTTTAGCTCACTCTTCGATAATTCCATTGTTTCGTTGACATTCGAAGGATCAGAGAAAAAATATTCTGCTATTTCCGTGTGTATCTTTTAAACAAGTACTTAAACCTACCCCGCCATTCCATATACCCACATCATGCACCATCTTCCGCATTGAGCATCAATCAGTGCCAAGGAAGCAGAAACAGTAAATGTCACTATTGAGGTTTGGTTGCACTCGTCAGCAGCTACCGGTAGTTGTGGTATGTGTCATAACTTTTTCCTTCTCCAACATCGTCGTCGCTGAGATGCAACAGGGAGCGGCAATATATGTAGGTACGTACGTGAACGTAGTAGAAGACATCTCCTCACATCATTAATAATCGTAAGCAGCATCCGTACATTCACGGTTGTTTGTTTTTTCCTCCTTTCATAGTCGCACTACCCTATCGAGGAAATTATCTTTACGATTGGCATGTGACCTCATACGTTTGCTATACTACTCTGTCTCTGCTTGGCAGGACGACTCAAACAAATTTAATAAGTCCTTTCGCGTGCACAGCACATAAGATGAATGAAGTTGGGGGAGAGAGCGAGGAAGGCGTGAGAGTGAAAAATGTAGAGTTGTAATGTTTTTCTTGCCACATTCTGGGGGAGTCAAGGATCAAACAGACATAGTTGAGTTGAGTGGTATGGATGGGGGGTGGTAGTACACATGCAGCATTATGAAAATATTTTTTTATGTTGGCGTCCTTTGTTTTTTTTATTTAGCGAAATCTATTTTCACTCGTTGCATACGCTGTTACAGTTGGATGGATGGTTGAATGTTGGTTAGATGGAATATGGAATAAAGGAAAATCGAATTATAGGTAATTAGTGACACCACTCGGGTGGTTTTTCACATACGTATCCAGTCATTCGTTCGTCGAAAGTTCTTCGATCGATTTATGGTGCACAAGGATTTAATTGAATTGAATTGAATTTTATGTTACGCTACCTAATACCTACATCACCTAGATAACTTTGAAGAAGTATAGTGATAAATCGATTACGTTATTCATATCATAGAAGTTTTGAGAGCATAAGTCAACATATTTCGCATTCAGTTTAGTTGGTAGTTATGTGTCTGTGTTGTCATTTGCAATTTAAAGGATACCTACACCGGTTTGGATGAAATTTATAGTGGATTGCACACAGGACACAGGGACATAATCGGCAACGAGAGGGCTGACGAACTGGCAAGAAAAGGTTCTGCAATAGACCTAGACCAGGCACTCCAGTCGATCAAACCATCAATCTGCAGTCTCAGAGAGCGAGTGGAATACAAGATCCGACTGAAAGCCAAATACCAGGTGGAAAACACTAACCACCTGTGACATATCACGGAAGGTGTGGCCAAAGTAGGACAACAAAAGCCACACCAACAAACTGTTGCGATATGACAGAATATCGCTGTCCAAGTTGGTTGGCGCCCTCACCGGTCACAACCTTCTAGGAAACCATGCAATATGAAACTAAATCTCAAGAATGACACTTTCTCTGCCACTGCCCAAGTCTTTGTCACTTGAGGAACAGAACACTTGGAAGTTACTACTTCCAGGAAATCCAAGAAACTCTCTAATGTCTCAATATCTAATCTTTACAGGTTTCTGAGGACAACGAGATGGCTGGACAAAGTCGAGTAACCACGGGAAGGATGAAATAAAGCCATTACAACACGGCTAACCCCATCGAAGGGTATCACAATGGGTCCACGAGGACCTGAGTGGGGTGAAGAAGACGCTACTCAGCTTCCTAACCTACAGTGGATTGCTCTGTCCTGATCAGCTTATAGGGAGCACCTTGCATTTCAAAAAAAGTGATAAAACTGATGGTCATTTTTGAGGGCGAGTGACCATCTCTTGATTTCATTTGAGCACTATTTGGTAAAAAGAAAACGATAGAAGTTGTTGATATTTCTACGATGTTCGAGCGCTTTTTTAGCATTCGAGTATACGATAAGTTTTAAGGCTCGATTTTGAATCCTATTCATGCCAAATAGCTTTCGGCTTTCTTTGTTTTATTCTTTAATGCAAATTTTACCTCGTGGTGTACGAATTTTGATGAAATTTCAGGTAATATAATAATTAATCAACGGAAGTTTAACCACCGATAGTTCAGTGTACGGAAAAACCGCGGTGGATTTGCGAGCTCTTTATAGAAGTGCACCCATAGCACTGCATATTAAAAATACCAGCGCATCAGTTATAATGGTACTGCTAGCGGCAAAGATATGTTCGATTCTATGAGATGCTATGGGATAGCACCAGTGGATATTCAAATGTCCCTCGAAATACTGACTCCTAGGTTCAAAATGATTGTCCGTCCACCCATGTATGAAATTCGACTAAATTCCTGTGTTTTTAAAAAGGGTAAAGGTAGTTTTCATACGAAAGTACGGCAAGACAACATCTCTCTTCAAAGGACTTCCTCATCAACCCAATTAGTTTCTTATCATTCTTTTTAAAGACACTGGATAAACTCATTGCAAATTTTATTCAAAAAAAAAAAAAAATCTCTCTGTCCAACAAGTTTATTCTAAGGGAGGCGAGAAAGCTTAAAATTCCACCAGCATCATTAAAAGATCATAAACAAGCAATTGGGCGCACCGTGGGTGCGATCCCAGGTTCGATCGCCGCAAAACACACAAATTACATCTTAAGGTTTTTTTCTACTGCGCCACATCTCGCGAACGTCTGTCAAAAATCCGAGAGTATGTATGACTGTCCTGAAAAAGCCTCTCAATTCAGCCGTTCGGACTCGGCATACAAATTGCAGGTCCCTTCCATTCGTCCCATAAATAGAAACACACACAAACGAATGGTCGCAAGAAGCTAGAGGCCTAGGGTGTTTACCCGCCTGTTGCGCCATCTATATATCTATACATATAATAAACTGTAGAAATTTTCGTTGTCTCTTAAAAACTCGAAAACTACTGGACAGATTTCGATGAAACTTCTTTTAAAATGTTTCTTAAGACTGTGAGACTGCTATAGGCTATGTCGCTTATAGCCATGTCCTTTGGAACAGGTTTTAGCCAAAATGTAATTTTTGAAGTGAAATTATCTATACATACATATACATATATGCAATAAAATTGTAGATTTTTTCTTTGTTCCACAATCACGTTAGAACTACTAACCCGATTGGTATGGTCTTTTTGGAAAAGGTAGGCCATAACAATGGGCAACATATAGGCTTTTTTGGCCCATACAAAAAAAAAATTCAAAATCTTATACATATCTCAAAAACCGCCGAACTGATTGAGCTCAAATTTACAATCTTACGAAAGAACATTATTCTCTAAGATCTAAGGCTAAGCAATACAGTTTCTGTGCACGGGCAAACCCGGGCGGGTATAGCTAGTTTATTACAAACAAGCAATACTCAATGGTGTCGTTTCTAGATATCGAAAGCGCCTTGAACAGAGGTTATATCTGACTGAGCGCTTGCATAGAAAACATGCTGAATAGTATATGCTGATTCTATGCGAGTTGCGGAGTTGTCATAGAAATGTCAGTTTAAACGATACAGGGGTACATCTCTCTTAGTTGTAATCGAAGCACTAACCATCCTGGGAAATAAGGGGAGCAATGTTATAGCCTATATGCGCGATGACAATAATTCACCCTATACACGGATCTAATGACACTTGATCTGAACAACCTAGTGAAATGGGCGGATACGGTCGGACTTGCTATCAACCCCTCCAAGACAGCGTTTCACAACAGAATTCTTCACGAAACCAAATAAAATGTTTAGAGTAGCTCCACTTAAACTTACTTGGAAAATTGAGGACTTAAGCTTAGTACACTGCTCGAGCGAAATTAAACTTTAGCTGCTCTCCAATTTTTTTTTCCTCATCAAGATACTCATTGAAAAACCTTATCCTTATTTACTTTTTCGCAACACAAAAACACAACACAAAAGCTAAAGCTAAATGGATTCCCTTAAACTTAGATCAGCAACATATAGGAGCGAATTTTGTATGGGAGCTAAAATTTAGCTCGAGCAGCGTACTAAGATTTAACGAGAAAGGCTGCAGTTGCCATTCATACCTAAGAATGCTTTAGAGATAATAAACTGACTGTAAGTTGGACGTACTAACCAGACAAGGTAGCGCCCTCCATATACCTAATCGAAATCAGTGAGGGATCGTAACGCTCCATAACAATCAATAAAAGACTTACTTCTAGAAGCCTCTCAAGTTCACAACGGCTGACCTGATTGACGCGATGGAATTGTCGTAAGTGTGTCTTTTGTAAGTCACTAACAATATGTGGAATAGTGCACCAAAAACATCCAGACAAATTTGACCGAAAATAGAGGCCTAAGGAACAAGACTTCTTTCTATAAATATAGGCACAAAATCAGCTCCATTGTGAAAGTAGGTTTGACAGGTAGGGATATGCCGGCAGAATGTGATTCCCCTAAACCGATTTCTGTAGGAGTTGTAAGAACGACAGGAAGGAGATGAAGAAACCATTGATCACCTCATCTGTCCATGGCCAGCCGTTGCCACTTTACGCAAGGTTATCTGAAAGGACCTGCATGAAGAACTGAACTACCTGCCTCAAGCTGACTCATTTCAGCGTCTAACTGGCTTCACTGAACTCCAACACACTGCCCTTTAATGACTACATCGTAAATCCCTAGCATTTTTGTACTATGGAGTGACATAACTTCCAGAGCGCTTACCAATGTACGAGCAGTCGTGGGCTATATGTATAGACTGTTTCAGTCACCCTTAACGAGGCTACTCCGTGTTTCTAAACAAATATCCCAAGCCCAACTGCATAAACAAACTAACAAACCCACTTCTTTGTTTGGCATATTTACTACCTGACAGATGTTGATTGAAAAAGTCGGGCCACGTCTTAAATCTATGTACTGAAATAAAAATATTTTGCAACAAAAAAAAATGTCAACTTACTGTGTGGCGGTGTTAGTGTCAACGCGGACGACATTCCTGGAAAGGGTAGTGGTGATGGCGGATGGGGTGGCCCGTCAGGTGGATTGAAGTGCGACGGCAGGCTCATTGGTGAAGCTGGTGTAAAGTCCTTGTTCATGCGATTCATACTATCCTCCATTCGCTCATGGCCGAATTGGACCGGTGGATGAAGTCCAGACATACCCATTTGCCCTAACAAACTATTTGCGTATGAATGATGCTGTTGTTGAGCTTGGTGCTGCTGTTGTTGTTGTGTCTGCTGGTGCTGATGATGATGATGATGATGCTGTTGCTCCTGTCGATTTTGATGATGTTGAGCAGCAGCCGCCGCTGCTGCAGCGGCTAACGACAAGTCCATTTGATCCATTTGGAAATCCCCTGTAGCGCCATGCATTTGTGCGTCTAGATCTCGCAAGTTCGTTGGAAAAGGATGACCAGAGCGGCAAATTGAAGCAGGTTTGTTTAGCTGACGGATGTCCTTCAGTGAAAGGACTATTCGATTGTTGTTTAATTTATTCGTATTATTGTTGTTATTATTGATGTTCAAATTGCTGACATCGTCGTTGAGAGCGGGATCAATAGTGTCCTTTTTCGTGCACAGGTCCTCGGGACCTTCGGCTGGACTTTCAGTGTCTCTCTTATGTACGTCGTCGTCTTTTTCCTCCAAGTTTTGTTCTATTTCATCTTCACAGTCTGCGTCACCATTCAAACTAGATTCCGGCCGCTCGTGGGTGTGTTGATCCTCTTCGTCTTCCTTAAGGTCTTCATTATCCATGGGCTCGTCTTCATTTTTAATGACTGCCGTCGCGGGATCATCGGTTGGGGTCGGCGTTGAAGCTTTACTTAATTCGTGTGGGGGGCACTCTCCCGATCGGCGACGAGGTCTCGCCTGCTTCCTTCTTGGCATTGGCGAGGTGCACTGCTCCGGCTGTGAACCAGTAGATGTGTTGAGCGCAGCACTCTCATTGTGAGACGATGCGAATAGGCGGGATGGAAGGATAATTTTTGATCCGGCTGTCACCATAGAGGGTGATTCATCATCAAAGCTCGAACAGCGTTCCAGCTCGGATGACATCAGTGACGTGTCGATCATTCCGAAGTCATCTGGCGAAGCAGCAGGCGTCGGTGTGGTCTCGGGCACTGAGCTCTCAACCAAACCGCGAACCTGTAACGACTCACCGGCCTGGATAAGCGTTTGTAGCCTCTCTTGGGGAACGCTTATCTCACCGCGGTACATGAAGTCAACAATCGCCTGCACAACCCATCCGCGGAAGTCTTTTAGCACTATGACCGGGTGTTTGCAAGGTGTCTCCGCGAAGACTCGCTGGAAGAACGGCGAACACGCAGACAGAACCATCTTATGCGCCCTAATGCTGGTCTCCGCACACACGAGCGTGACATCAACTAGCGTCTTCGTTTGAAGGAGCGCGTCGAACGCTCTTAGGATGTGATTTTGATGGTTGTTCCACCGCAAACTGTAGTGGTCCTGATTGCTGGCGTTGTTTGTCGTCATTATGGGGGTGATAATCGTCGTTGTCGTATTCTTCGTCGTCGTCGTCGTCGTCGCTCTCCTTCTTCTTCGCTGTCGTGCTCCCACGCCTCCGGAGTCGTTTAACATTCAAATGAAATCGTGTTCTCTTGACAGCTTCTTCGTTTTTTTTTTTTCTCGTTCTTTTAATATTCTCTAGCGCGCTTCTGTGATTCACACTCGCACAGGATCTCACTAAAGTGTGCTTGTTGTAACAATTGCCGTGATTTTTGTGTCCTTAATGCCGCTGCTGGTGGCATTACACTGTCAACCATACGCAGGGAGTTTGGCCTCCTAGAAGTGTATCTGCAATGAGATAATAGATGGATGAATGATTATAATGTATGCAGTAATGTGTTATTCTCGCTTAAGGGTGTGTAGATGAGACAAGGATACAGGTATGTACGTACATTCATACATCATTCCTTTTAAAAGTATACATCTATGATGTATAGATACATTTATATGCTAAAAATTCGTAAGAACTCTTCGCGGGATTCAGAAGATACGAGTAGACGAAGCTTTAAACAATCAAAGGAACGTGTTCAGCGAAGTTAAAACTCGCATTTTTTGAATCTAATTAACATCGCGCTTATGCGTATGTGCGGCTTGGGTGTGAGATGCATCCCTTCGACGTTATTGTCACAAAAGATTCAAGGTCGAACGAAAGACAGTGGATTTTATTTTTCAATGAAAAGATACCTTTAAATAGCATTAAGCATTTTACCTTGGTATACCTGTGGCAGGATGACTGTCTGACAGAACAATTGCTGACTTAATTGCAAAATGTCTGCGACAGTGTTTCGCAAATTCATGTGTTGGCTGATAGCACTCTACTTTAAGTTTTAAAATTTTGGAATGGAGGTACTTTTTTCTGTTGAAAATATAAATACAACTCTGACTACATTTTTCTTTGAATTCGGCGAGTATTTCTTTCTTTAAATAAAAAGATATAATATATAGACGCATCCTTATTGTATATCGTCCATGACAATTGTTTGCTGTATAGTTAGTTTTTCAGATATAGATATTTATTATGTAGGTACCCATCTAATTGAAGCGTTCGTTCATTCGTGGGTGTGAAGACGGTTTCTACTTAATTATTAAAAAATAAATCGATGAATCGTGTTCACAAGCGCTTGTGGCTACACTTTTTTGTCGTACCGATTAGGGCGTTATTTCAAACCCAAATTATATGAAATATAAACCAAATGAATGCTGAAATTCACTAGATGATTTTCCATTCATGTGTTTTTTTTTTTTAAATGAACAATAATAAAATGTTATTGAATTTTTAAATGTCTTGTATTAGAAGGCAGGTAGGTTAGTATTCTAAAACTAATTTCCATGTCCATACTGCTCTATATGTTTGACTGCTGTGAAGACAAACGAATGATTTGGCTTAAATTAAGTAGCAGAGTGCCAGGGCTCATTTAAATATTTAAATTAGGAACTAGAAAATATAAAAAAAAAACAACAAAGAGTTTTCTCAACAATTTGGATAGGAAAAGTTTCAAACTAGCTCTAATGTAGAATTGTTGCAAACCTTTTTCTTAAATAGATATTAAAAATTATGTATTGGCTCGATATGCATTGTGGATATTACAAGTTTGAAAAAATAAATCAATTTGCCAGCAAAAACTACCCTGTGTTAAAAGATTTTAATTGGGGAACAAAAAAATGTTTCCCAAATTTGTTAGCTGACCATCAAGCCGCGAATACTTGAAAAAATATTTGAGACTATCATTGAATTTGTATACTTTTTTCCTTCGTACCTACATTATTTTCGTAATCGCAAATCACTGAAATATGCAACGATGCAGTTTTTTATACGTAAGTCGCTATCTGCTATATATACCTATTGTTGTGACCCTGACCCTAATTTTAATTCCTATACCCAAGTCAACAAAAGTTTAAGTTTACTTATGGTCCATTTTATCACTTATCAACTTCAAACGTCAATGAAAAAAATCAACAAAATAGCGAAAGCAATAGGGAAACACGATTACCATCAATCCATGCGTAAACATTTTCCAATGAGATACGTGAAGTGATATCTATACAAAATGCATGCAAACGGATCACTCTTAATCTTAAATATTATGAACTTAAGCCTGCCCTAAATTTTTCTAAGAAATCCATACGGATTCAAATCCAAACTGACAGGTTTTATTCCTGCAATCCGGAAACTAACTAATTCTGTTTCACAACAGATCTTGGCATATAATTAAGAAGAAAGGCACGCTTTGAAATTAAGTATGACGTCGCGTCGTCTTGAAAATGCTTGTCCAACCGATTTGTTTCATTTCAATTTAACCTTTAGAGTACCGAGTGGGGGACTTTGGGTCCCCCACGACCATGTTTTTGTCTAAATTTCGTCCAATAATATTTACTTTTAATTCTCCTTTTAGGTAGTCGAGTTTTTTGGCTTGTTTAATACAAAATCAATGTGAATATTAATTTTCGGCAACATTTCATTAACAAAAATTTAATTATAAAGTCAGGGGGACCTAATTTACCCCACTTCGTACTTTAGGCAATTTTTTTTACAGGTAAAAATGGCAAATAGTCGAAGATTTCTTCATCAAACTGTTAGTAGATACGATTTTTTTTTCAATTGAAAGTCAATAGAAGCTATTTATATTTATGAAATATACAAAAAATCATGTAGGTACATATGTATTGTGACCTTTTTCTTTATATATTGTTGTTTTATATTGGGGTTTAGGTCAAATGAAAATAAAAACAGTTTTTATTTTTCACGACGTTTCGTCCATGTCTATGGACATCATCAGGTGTAATGAATAAATATTACATTTATATTTTACAAGGGACAAACATATACTTGCATATATGTGCCAGTTTCACTTTTTAAGTGGTCTTTTGCAATCCTGTGTAACATCGATGTAAAATATGAATGTAATATTTATTTATTACACCTGATGCTGTCCATAGACATGGACGAAACGTCGTGAAAAATAAAAACTGCTTTTATTTTCATTTGACCCAAAGCACAATATAATATAAAAAATGTTCCTACGAAATGTTCCTATACGTATATGTACCTACATTTTTTTTTTTAATTCATTTTTTATTAATTTTTATGAAATGAAGTAAAATTTATGAAAAAAAACTTAGAAAATTTAATTTGTTTATATATTTAGTCTATAACTAATAATTAAACACAATAAAATACAATTAAAAGTTGAGTTTTATTAGGGGGACCCAAAGTACCCCACTCCGTCTCTTAGGTCTGAAAATTTGCTCGGTACTCTAAAGGTTAAGGGAAGGATTCATTGTGTTACTCTAAAACTCTAATTTTCAGTTTTCATAATTAAACAGAATAATATAGGTATAGTGAGTGTCAAAAGTGAGTGAACACCAATGTTGTTTTCATCTTTTTTTTGGAGTTTGAAAGAAATTTTATTTAAATATATATAAAAAATTGTATGCTGTTAAAATTACCTACTGTTTGTTATAAAACCTTTTGCAGATTGTTAGTTTTTTAGATCTGTTTTGAAGACCCTAAAGAAAACAAAAAGGAGCATCGGAGCATCACTCACTTTTGACGCTCACTGTATACTGATTAGTTTGGAAGTTTATACTGTTTACACCCAATATGTCATTTCTTGAAGTCAGTGCACTTCCTTTCGAACAATTTACAATTCACATTTCAATGGATTTGCATTTGAGTCCTTGATTAAGCGCTGGCAGAACGTATTGCAAGAACAGCTAAATTCTGCTTTATTTAGGACTAATAAAAAGTTTAAGATCCCACACAAAATTTAGATAGTAAAATACATAAATGAAAAAAAAAAAAAAACAGATGAGTTAAAATCTGGTATAAGCCTTATGCAATAAACCAAAACCTCGCAGCTAACGCGTTGCGGCTTTTTTTTAATATGGTGATGAAATTCATTTTCATTATTTAACATAATTGGTAACCCAAACCAGTTATATATATAGTTAGTCTCATTCTAAAGGGGAAGCTGTTTTGATCTCTTGGTCCAAGACATTTCAAGTGTGGCCTGCACTTCTAACAAATTTCAATGTCCAAATTTTTCTAGAGCGGCCAACTTTGTGCTAAAAGTTGGAAAAAAATGTGTATATATTTGTTATAACTGAAATAGATATAACTACACAACCAATAAAAGTAATGATTCCCTGATCAGATATGTTGATCCTAGAGTCTAGATCTAGACTAACAGAATGCGGCTTACGAAAATCAGTTTTTAAAACAACTATTGTAACTATCACAACAATGGTAATAATTCCCTACATATATTCAGGTTCAATGCAATTACGATGTACATACCTGTACCCTGTCAGACCAATTGAAAAGGTCCTAAAATTCGAAATTTAAACAAAAAAATTATACATACACCTCAATTTTTATATAATGCGCAAATTTAAACAAATGGAATTAAATTGAGAATGGGCTAAAGTTTTCGTTTGGTTTTCGAATTTTAGGACTAGATTTAATAAGCCGTTTTTATAATTCAGTTTTCCTATTATGGTTTAGCCGTTTCCATTAAAAAATCTGAAGCATCTATACATACAATTTGTGGGTCATTCTTCTCATATGAATATGATAGAACAGTTTTGGAATATACTGATACTGACTCCAGTTCAGTTTACTGCATAGTTTCGTACGGTACAAAAAACTGGGGAACCGTGTTAATTCTTACGTTTAGACAAAATAATTTGGGTAAACCGCAACCTGTGAACCGACTGCAATATTTTATGTTCCGCTCCACTGAAAATTCTTGTCTACTTTTGCGTGAGGTGAGGTTGAGTTGAGGAATCTTGCATGCTGCTCTAAAGGAATTTGTCATTATGTATTAGTATTATGGAATAGCTTCTAAATAAGAAAAGATAAATAATAATCGAAGTGAAGGATAAAAATCTTCGCAGATACTTGATATTTGTAGGAACATTTTTTTAAAAATTAATTCACGTGCTGAGCCAATAACAAATATTTCCCCAGTAGACTTTGTGTAATAATGATGTGCTGTAAAAATATTTCTGATGTTCAAAGTGAATAGGTATTAATTTGTTCAATCAATTTTCATAATTTACGTACTGAGTGGGTTGATCCCAAAAATTGTGTGTCGTAAAATTAACGTTGTTCGAAGGCTTTGCAGAGAAAGTTAAACCCAAGTAGGTAGAGCTCTTCAACAAAAATGTTATATTAAGAAAGGTAGGCAGCGATGCCAACTAAGGCTTTTTCATGCCTTTTAGGCATTATTTCATTAGCTTTAAGGCTTGTTTTTTGTCAAAAAGGCATATTTTTTTTTATTTGATTTTTTTGATTCAACAAACTGTCTTTTATTTTATTTTGAACATTCAAGAACTTTAATTCGAATTCTGCACACAAGCTCGCTTTTTAAAGATAAACACTGCTATGAACTGCAATTCAAACAAACACACATATCCTTGTTTTTCTTGGTCCAAGGTGACCTGACGACTAAAACTATGTTTGTTTTATAGTCAATACTTTGTACCTACTAAACTAAAATATCATGAATCTTGTTCCTACACATTAAGAATTTTTTCTGTGATTTTAAGCTTTTTTTTAAATTGTTTTTGTTTATTTCTTTATATTTATGTTTAATTTTTAATTTATTGTTCCGCTTTACAAAAAAAAATTATTTTAGGCATTATTTTATTGAAAAAGGCATCTTTTTCTTTCAAGTTAGGTATTTTTTCGTCAAAAGTGGTTGGCAACGGTCGAGGTAGGTAACTATTTTTATTAGTGTGATAAAAAAGAAACTGTCTTATGAGTGTATTTTTTTTTATAAATAAGGCTCAGACTTAATCACTGGACGTGGAGATAATGGCTTTGAATTAGGTATGACAGTTTCTTCTATGCCAAAAGTTTAATGGAAAATCGAATTAAGCAATCTTAAATGTTCTACAAATGTTAGCATTTTAATTTACTTGATCAGTTCAAGAATGAGAGGACAATGCTAAACAACAATATAAAAAGCGCTATATAGGTATATACACAACATATGGACACCCAAATACACATAACTTTAACTCATCGATGCATAAAGAAGATTGGTACTTATCTCGAAAATGTAGGCATACATTTTTAATTCCAATTAGTTAAGCAAACATTTAAAATAAAGAGTTATATTATAACCAAAGAGAAAACCAATATGTCTGCGTTTATTTTTGAGAAATTAGGAATAATAATGGCAAAACTTATCATTTTATGGTTTTTCGTCTGATATAAAACCTTCCGTTTAATTAGCTTGTATGAATTTGCTGTAGATACTTTATTTTATATATAAAATAAGTATTCCAGAAATAAAAATTGTATACCTACAAATAATAAAAATATTACAGGATACCTACTAATAATTATTTTTTATGTCCAAGTTAAAATTTACAAAGAATAATAATCAACAACATTTTTAAGGCGAAGTTAAAAAAAAGATTATAACCCCATTGGGATCTATTCTAAGCCTATGTCAGAGTTCTGCGTAACATTTTCTCAGTCCAATTAATTACTGTATTGGTGATATATGTTTTACCTGTTTTAAGGGTTGTCTTGCGTTTAAAAAGCAAAATTTTTCAATATAATAGGTAGATGTTATATAATTATACTATGCAAGAAAAGGAAGCAATAAAGAATTTTGAAAAGAAGGTAAGTAAATAATGATAATAATGTCAATGTGCCGAAACCATAAGCCAATGGCTTATTGCTTTTTGTGTCAATTCTGGGCTCTAGCCATTGAGCTTAAAATGATTATAAAATTGTAGATCCCTTCTGAACAAAAGTAAAACAGAAACAAACAAAGGGTTGAGAGAAACTAGACCGAGGGTCCTATAACATATTGTACTGAAATAATCATACTTTCCATCTGAACGTGAAGCATGGGACATAATAATAGTACCTATACCTAACTCTCCACATTAAGGAGATATTACAAGAACAATAAGCTGCCAGTTGCCAGTATATCTGAACAATTTCAGTGACTTTAGCGAGCTCAAAAAACTATCTTTAGTATCCATATAGCAAGAACGACGAGACCAACAGTTAGAGAAAGGCAATTTTATGGAATCCGAAAGCACATTAACTGCAAAGCAAACTTAAATAAAAGAATAAAATATAAAGAGCTGAGGTTTGCATTTAGAATTTATAATCAGAAAAGATCACGCTAGGGTCATCACATCCAAGTTATCCATGACCGTTTTATGCATAGAGAATACCTAAAGCTCACCTACGAAACACCTGATCTTTAGGTAACTATATTTATTATAATAGGGATAAGGTAAATCGTCAATCCTATTATTGTGCTAGGAACATTCAGGAATATTAAACAGAACAGACCTTAAAACCGAGCGACCGAAAAAATTAGTTGACTTAAAGTGGAGTTGTTTCTGAAATAATTCAATGAGTTTGAGAAAGTCAGAGATGATGACAAACCCTAACCTTAAAATTCATCTCCAAAATGTCGGCTTAGAAACCAATAAACCATGCACCTACTTATGAAGAGAAAAGTGTTTCGCTATAAGGCTCGAGCCTCAGCGAAAACATGCCCACGACGTCGTCGTCGATAGGGAGAAACGAAGAATATCAGACTTCATCCCTACACCAAACAGCTTGACCGGGTTTCCTAGCTGATCCGGGATTTCCAACCCCTTTTACATCTTTGTAGATATGTGTACATACAAAAAGGGCTTCTGCTTGGCCTCAAAAATGCAAATTTGTGTTCGAAATTTCCTTTAACACGATTATCATAATCACCTACGATTTGCCATGTCATAACTATTAACATGACGAATTTGCGTACGTACCAATTTTCAATCTGGATATGTTGAAAAGTATAGTCAATAATCCCATCCGAATTGTTTTCCCTAAAATTTGTTTTCACTTTCACTCTACTTGTCAAATCACTTTTGTTTATATAAAATATTTTGATTATTTGACATTTTTATCCATCAATATGTTTACTTCACTTGAATCTTAAATTTTTATTAATGCATGAATAAATTTAAGAAAAAAAAAAAACAAACAAAAACTTGTATCTATTCACAGTTATTTCGATTTTTTGCACTTGCACTGCATTCCTGCTCTTATCATTACCACGTCTGACTGGGCTATGGACTGAAGCAGTCAAATTAAATGGGCATTCCATGCACAGGTGAAGTCAGAGCACAGGTAGCTAAACCACTTTAAAAATCACAGGTATACCGACAAATCAAAAATTCATACATGTATCTATGCATATATCCCGGTAATCAAACAATGGATCGTCCTTGCGCTTTATAACTCTCACTTATGATCACCATCAGTCGAACATTTTAACCAGAAATTACCGAAGAACCAAACACTATCCTTTGTGGGCGATGCGGATGCCATAAAACAAGTGCACGGTGTCGCCCGTGCAATAGTATCTCTTATACACAGAAAGAATTATTATTAGCCAAAGTCCGGGATCGTTTATTATTTTAGGTAATTTTTTTTTTTCGAAATAAATTGTAAATTTGTTGTTTTTATTCTCTATATCCTACTATGCCATAAAATTAGACTGGACTGATGTAGTAGGTTAGGTAGAGAAGGTTGTAAAACTATTCATAAAATTATCCTGAGAATTTGTAAATACATTTGTTTATCAACTGAATTTAAGTTATATAAAAAAAAAATAATACATTATATATATACAACATATGTGTGTGTATATATATCACAACCGCTTTTCACTATGTCGCACCGCGAAATTTAAATCGCTTCACTGTTTTTATCCACCCGCTCATTTAGTGATTTTGTTTTATTGATATATTGTTTTGCATTGTTATTTGAAAGCTCGAAGCAAATTAATGTGTGTTATAACCGTTTGACTGTTGTTAACCGACTGAAATGTGAATCAAGGAGGCAGGCAGCGAACGGACAGACTGAGAATTATTGTCTGTATATCATCCTCCCAAAGTCGTCCTCCTGTACGTAATCAATGAGCAGCAGTAGTCCCATGTACGCTCATAAAGAAACACAAGATAACATAAAACACACCCGATGACGGCGACGAACGACGACACAACTCAATCCTCATATCCTGTGTACGTACGTAGGTACTAACGTTAACGAACGAAACGAGTGCGAAAGAAGCTTTAACGGCCTCACACAGTACACAGAGTGGTGGATAACTCACTGGCTGAAGAATGTAAGGGGTAAAACTCAGTGGTACTCGCCGAACTCTTTTTCCTTACCATACATATTATATACATATCAGCACTGCCGCCAACGCCACACCGCGCACATGTGTCGTACGTACACGTACATTGAGTTTTCGAATTCGTTTTTTTTTATCCTTGCGCCAATCGCAACAGCAACATATCAAGTTTTCCCACCACTCATATACGGGGTGTATAGTAAACTTTCTATGTACACAGAATCCTTGCGGGGGTAGAGGTATGGTCTCTCTCACGTGAGGAGAAAAACAAAACAGCATCTTCCATTCCAAGCCGAAGCCGAAGCCACCTCATCATCCATACACGCATACATGTAGGATGTGTATGCGGTATCGTCCCGGTTCTGGCCCGGTGACGAAATGCGATTTCTCTCTCACACATACACACACACACATATACACCCCCTCATTCGTGTGTTGTAAGTGCATGTTTGTCACATGGAAAGGACCAACCCTCTCTCGTGCTGTGACGGGCAAGTTGTGTGTCATATTTGCACATTGTTTATATCGCATTCCAATATTAGAATATTTTATGTAAAAGATATCCTTTTTTGGACATCGCACGCACACCAGTCCACACATAAGCCTTCCATATAGAGCAGTCACTCACATAATATAAACGTCTAACCGCGGTCGTCGTGATGTATTGTAGTTAATATTTTAACTAACATATATTATTTTGCCGATACGTATAATTTCAGTTTAGATACATTTTCAAACCTGCACACAGTACACCGGCCAAGTGTGTGGATATGCAAATATATATTATATTCAATCTGATTAAGGGATCCTTTTTTTATGGTAATTTGCATTTTTCTTTCATTAGGGTGACAGATTTTTTTTTTTTTTGTTGAATTACTTATTCCTGGAATTCGTTAAGGTCAAATAATAATTGCGTATGCTTATTCGTATTTTGAATCGGTTTGCTGATGAGGGACCCTTGATCCTGGAAGGGCTGTGCTGCGCATGATTCTATTTATTGGAAAATGATGTGTGAGAGATGTCGGAGAAAAGACAATTCTGGTAAGAAACTACAGGAGAAGCGATAAAAGAGGGGTATCGTATAATCAATGTTCGTATGTGTATATACGGGATATACGTCATGCTCAAGCTCATACGTTCAAAAAAAGGGTTGCACCGCGCAATATGCCCATGTTATCAATTAAGGACAACGCAATTTATAGTTTTTATTTCACCATCTCATAAATAAATATAAATATGAAGATAGGGAATATAGGATACATAATAATTTTGCAAGTTCCTATACTGCATTGTTTTTATGTAGTAGGTAGGTACCCTTTTGTGAAAAGCCTAAGACGCTTAACCAGCGTCTTCAGATGCTTGCTGATAGGTGTTAGCTTGTCACTTCAATTGTTGTAAATTGTAGGTAGTCCTCTGGAAATATTCCCGGAAATATGTCCCTAAGAAGTGAGTTCCAAGATTTGCTTGATCCCTATAAAGGGAGTTTTTGAAAGAGCGATGTTCTCGCCGTTGTCAAATGTACTGAAAAGTAACTTGCATCCCTAGCTGTCTTGTAGGGCGACCATACATATGTGGTATTTCGATGAATAATTTCGTTAAGTTCCTTTGAATATCTGATGTTAGTGTAGGATCTCATATTAGACGAACTTTTCGTCTCTGTGTAGGCTGTAAAGTTGCTCTGGTCTGAGCTGATTAGAATTGAAGTGAAGTACCTCTTTGCCCCAAAAAGGTAGCATAACTTTGAGGACGACGATCTTCGATATTGAATAATGAGTTCTCCAACATTAGATACCAAAATATTCACAAATTTTCTATCACTCAAATATGGTACATCTATTCCTTGGGATGGATTTTCTTCGTAGAAGTGGTGAACATAGTGTCTTCTGTGCATTAATCACATCCAAGTTTAAAGATTTTTTTTGCGTGTAGCTGGATGTAAAATCGTTAAAAGACATCGCATGCGAGCTTTGCGATAGTGTGGGACTTGACTCACCCACTAAAAACACCCGAGGGAAGCATGGTGACCCCATCCTTCCAATAATCGCACCTAGTCGTTAAACTAATCAGCAATTTATATTTGATTCTTTTAAAAAAAAATTTGAGAAGATAAATCCGCCGTTTGTCGGATCTCTATACTTTTTTGATTGAAAATATTAACTACTTTCTTGGTCTTAGCTAACTCTTATAGATCAAGAGGTTTTACCCGACTTAATCTCCTGATTACATTGTCAGTATTTAAAAGTTCTGTTATTTCTAAGTTAGCATGGTTGGGAAGTCTACTTCTGTGCCTTTGGGCACCTTTTCAACTTATTCCTCAACCATTTCAATGTTTAGATCTCTATGTAGATCAGCGTTGCGTATATACCAAGGTGCATGAACTATATTCCTTAGTACTTTATTTTGGAAAACTTGAATTTCTTGCAAATTTGTTTGGCATGTGCATGCCCACAACTGGAGCCCATAGGTCCATACTGGTTTTAAAACTTGCTTGTATAGCAATAATATATTGTAATTTGACAGAGATGAATATCTCCCTATAAGCCAATACATTTTACTGTATCGCATGTTCAACTCATCTCTTTTATTCTTCACATGCGCTTTCCAACGCAGTTTAGCATCTAGAGTCATGCCTAGATATTTGGCTGTATTTGAGTATCCCACTACATTGTTGTTTATGTATACTGGAATAATATATGGTACGTTTTTAAACGTAAAATTGATATGGACTGACTTAAGGTCATTTAATCTAATCTGCCATTTTTTTGTCCAATCTGATATATTGTCTATTGCCGTTTGAAGCTTTTTTGTTGCTACTTCGACAGTTTCTCCCACAGCTAGGACAGCTGTGTCATCTGCAAAAGTAGCTATAGTGGTTTCCCCATTTTCAGGCAAATCGCTAGTGAACAGAATGTATAAAACTGCACCTAGCACGCTGCCTTGTGGTACACCAGCTTTAATTTCTCTTAAAGTTGAATACTCTGTCTCTTGTTTAATTCTGAAGAATCGCTCTGATATATATGACTCCAGAATCGTCGAATATTGCTTTGGCAGTTGCCTTATCAAGAAATATTGTAGAGCACATCAAGTTTAAAGATGTTGTCCAGGTCTTCATTGAGTTAACTAATTTGCCCTCAACTTTGACGGCAGCTTTCCAGGACAGTTATTCTCTCGGATATTTTATCAGACCTTTGCGGGAAGTAGGGCAGTAGAAAACAAATCACAAAGAAACTATAGCGGTTGTGAGAAGCCCCAAGGTAATATAGGAACCTATTGAGCCTACTATTACTTTTTTTACTCTATAAATAAATAAATTATTTGGTACAACAAGTGCAGATTGGATCCTACGCCCTTCTATTTTTGAGACGATTGGAAGGGACCTACAATCTTTATAGATAACAACTTAAAAAATGTATCAACAAACTAGAAATGTAAAACTCAATTTGATAGGTAAGTTAATAAGTACTACATACAAATATGTTGTATGCAGTTAGCACCATTTTTTTAAAACCTGCATACCCTCCAGGACTAACTGGGAGAGAAGATGTAGGAAATCCGTCTGCTTTTATACAGATGGGACCAAAACTGTCACAGAGAGTGCACAAAGAGAGCTTGTACACGGCATGTACCCATTGGGACCATTCGCTGACGTTAAAATTACGTCAGGGCCACATATATATGTGGCGTGCTACATACCGTGTACTAGCGCCTTAAGATCTCATTCCATCTTCCTAATCATTTTAGCGTGTTCCAGGCGGAAATTATGGCGAGCAAGGAGGCCCTGTCGTGGCTACGATAGGTATAACCTAATATTCGCTAAGGATATCATAATTTTTACCGATAGTCAAGCCGCGATTAAATCCTTGGATTCGGTCATCTTCAAGTCCAAAACCGCCCTCAATTGCCGCTTATCTCTTGACGAGATGGCAGAACATATTCAACATTCACCTTGATGCCGGGCCACAGGGACATTCCCGACATTCCGGGAAATTGCAAGGCCGACGAGCTCGGAAAGGAGAATCTCTATATGCCTCTCACTACGTGTAAACTTTTAATTAAACAAAATACGATAAGCGCCACTAATCGAAGGTGGTCAAACTGCACCACGTGCTCCACCACGAAACAGATCTGGCCCATGCTGGATCTCAAGCGCTTCAACAATCTTGTAAAACTAAAAAGATCCAATATAAACACACTAGTAGGTGTCATCACGGGACACTGAATTATTTGGAGACATGCTCTCAGGCTGGGCCTCACTTCCAATGATTTCTGTAGAAGCTGCATGGACGAGAAGGAGGACGAGACAATTATTCACCTCTTATGCACGTGCCCAGCCCTCTCAGCTCGTAGAAAACAACATCTCGGAGAATACTTCTTCGACAATTTCGGCGAACTCGCTATTGCAAGCATAAGTTACCTCCAACACTTCATTATTAGCTCCTGCTGGTTCAACGGGTAGTTGTGAGATCATTCGATCCTGTGGTATCACAATGGGCCTCCTCTGGCCTACGTGAGGCTGCACTTATAACGGCCTGCCACTCTAAACTAACCTAACCTAACCTAGCACCATAATGAAAATATTGAAGAAGGACAGGCTTTTTATACCCATATACAAAAAAATCATTGCAAACGAAATTTCTCGACATTCGGGGGACCCAAAGTTATAAAATTTAGAACATTGACCTGTATTGACCAGATAGGTAAAATTTCTTCATGTTTGGAAAAAAAAAATTCTCGCAAGGGATAAGTGTGGAGAAAATGATTGATAGGAAAGCAAATTGTACAATTTGATTATGGGGACGACGCGACAGAGTCATCGTTTGAGCCGCACCTCTGTTGCTAAAGAGTGGACTGTTATCCGAAAAATATATCAATTAGAAGGACGTGCTGGATAGAGTGAACTCTTGAAAGGTTATGAGAAAATCCTAAGCAAATTGATTGTTTTATAATATTTTCTTTGAAATTTTATAAAAAGGAGTTACATACCGGCACAATTAACCACCCACCATTACGTTATAAATAACCGACTGGGGGACATTTTTCCATTCTTCTATACCACAGCTGTCTTGAGGTCCACTTCAGTGACTAATCTGGTGACATTCTTCAAAATAAATGGTGCAAATACTACGACGTGATCTTGGAAAACATCTTCCACGTATCTCTGAGCAGTCACGCTTACTCTAGCGAAGACCACGAGTTCAGTCGTAGCTGATGCCTCCCCATACCATTATCGACCCAACTTGATATCCCACTGTTTTGACTATAGGACATGAAGCAAACCTCTCAATTGGTCGTATATATACACGCTGACGGCTATCTGAACCTATACCACTTTCGTCTGAAAACAGTAGGTAGGTAAGTTCTTCTACTGATCCATCGTCCAATCAGCATATTCTCGAGCAAACTGAAGTGCGGCTCTACGGTATTGTGGGAGTAGTTCTGAAACCCGAGCTGGGCGAAATGGTCAATCACCAGTGTCCCAAAATCGTCTGATGGTATCCCTTATTCGAGACACACCAAGTGTCACCGCAATCCGACGTTGGTCGTAGCCAGAATCCGCTAAATCCACCAGCCCTATAGCTGCTGCAGTTGCGTCCAATGACATTTTTCTTTCTGATTTTTAATACCAGAGGATCACAAACTCTAATTAAACACTTTCCAATATTTAGAAATAAAGAAAACATGGATTTAAAGATCACAGTAATGAAATCGCTATAAGAACGACAAATTAAGAATGAATTACGAAAATGCATTTAATACGCAAATAAGAGTTTAGGTTGCGGTTAAAATGTCCACTTGACAAAAAACATTCATTGTGATAACCATTACTTGACGTAAAGAAAGCTGGTGGCACTAATCATAGGTGGGCTGTTAATTATGTCGGTGAATGTAGTGTAGATACCTATACGAATAATTAGATAATAAAATAACATATGCACACCATGATAGGGGCATTAATTGTGTTTTTTTTTATTGTCTTCGTTGATGACGCTGATGAATCGTATACGCTCTCCTAATTTTATCGCCGTCATTCTCGTCGCTATTACTGTCCTTTGTGTCATCTGGGTTGATATTTGATATTTTTGTGCAACTTGTCATTTATGAGTCCTTTAGCATCAGCATAAAGACTTCGTTCGTCCAGCAGATTACCATGAGCTTCATTGACCATTTGTAGTGTGATTCGCCATTTTTGCCGGCGAATTTACCATAACCTTGCGCTCGTACCTACTATGCTAGCAGATATACCAGAACCGTTAATTTGTAAGTCTTTTCAAGCTACCGACAAATTCCCGTTGATGTTTCGACTGGATTGATATCGTTTCCGGAAATTTTTTGCGAGTTCACATCGTCGAAGGAGGAACTCATCACCAAAGTGTTCCCCGGAATTGCACAAAATTATAAAAATTTCGATTGGATTAGTGAACGGGCAATACTAGCAGCGAAGAATAAGGACGTGGATAGCTTGAATTTCATTATTTAAAGTCAAATCGCTAGAGAACTGCATACGTAGAAATCCGCTGACAGCATGAGCGACGAGGATAAAGCAACTATCCGACGGAATTTTTGAACTCGCTTGATGTGCCAGGAACACCACCGCATAATTTACAGCTGAAGGTGGGATCGATCGTAATCATGTTGTGGAATCTGAATCATCCGAAATTGTGCAACGTTACGCGGTTGTCCGTCTAGAAACTAATGAACAATGTGATTCAAGCGACGATCATCAAGGGCAAATTCAAAGGAGAGGAAGTCCTTATCCCACGAATTCCGATTATTCCAACTGATCTTCCATTCCAATTCAAGCGGATTCAGTTCCCCATTCGATTGGCTTTTGCGATGAAAATAATAATCGGAAGACTAATCTTTGGAAATCTGTGGGATTAATCTCGAATTTCCCTGCTTTTCGCACGGTCAGCTGTACGTTGCCTGTTCGCGTGTTGGCACGGTCTACTGATTTTGATTCCATTCCAATAAATCACATTGAAATTCTAACTATCTGTGTTTTATTATAAAGGGTCCGCCATCTAACGTTTTTTTTTTTTCAACTAGTGCTTATTTCGCGAATGGTAACACTTAGCTCATGTCTGATTTGACAGATAATATTAGTTTTATCCTTCCGCTGAAAGAATATGGTTGTGTATACGCTGGAACAACGCTGGGAAATATTGCGACATTACTTTGAAAATCATACGTACGGATTTTGGAAGAAGAGGAGCACCGTCAGCTCCGTATGTTCGTTATCTTGTGAAAAAAGTGAAAGAAACTGGCATCCTCATCGATAAACCAAAGCGTGAAAAGCCAAAAACAGTGCGTACACCCGAGTTTGGTGCGGATTTTGGTCCAGAGGCATAATTGGGCCATTTTTCTTCAAAAATGAGCAAGGAGTGGCCGTTACAGTCAATGGCGATCGTTATCGGGCCATGTTGAACGAATTTTTGTTCACAAAAATTGAAGAGGAGGATATTGGCAACATTTGGTTTCAACAGGACGGCGCTACGTGCCACACAGCCGAAGCTACACTCGATGTTTTGCGCCCTGTTTTTGAAGATCGCATTATCAGCCGCAGAGCTGATGTCCAATGTGCTTAAAAATTGGACCGATCGTGTAGGCTACTGCATGGCCAGCCGAGGCAGCCATTTGAATGAAATTATTTTCCTTTATTAACCGGAAGGATTGTACTTTCAAATAAAAAAATAAATTTGAGAAAATATTCAGTCGTTTTTTTTTATAGCATTTTCAAAAAAAAAAAAGTTATTTGGCGGACCCTTTATCACTTCGGAGTTTATCTGAAGGCGTTAAAATCGGGCGAGAGGAAAGTTCGCCGGGTCCGCTAGTTTTTTATAAATTTCAATTTGGAAAAACTCCTTTCACACTTTACCTGTGTCATCGGTAGTGTAAAGGTAGTGTAAATTTTGTCGAAAATAACATCAAAATTGATAATCTCAAATTTTTTTAGTACATCTTTGACAAACTCTTGTTCGTCGACCTTCGTTGCTCAGGCAGTGCTTCTTCTATGAGAATATCAAAGTCTACTAAATACTTATTCATTGCCTTAACGAATTTGTGAGCACACTTCAATACGCTTTCAAAACCACCAACACGTATTTTTTTATTTGGTCAAGCATCAAGCATACCCAGTACAAAACTGAGAAGAACTAATTTTAAAATAAGAAAAAATTAATCAAGATTAAAATTTGTGTCAATTATATTTTCAACTTTTCCTGAAAAAAAAACGCGCAGAGTGCATAGTGTCCCAATAATGCTCATCTAACTTTACTTTAGTTTATCCAGCTGCAAAATTATGTTTTATGATTAGCATTAGGTATACACACCGGAGTTCACTGTTGCAAAAAATATATATACAAGAGGTTGTCTGTCAAACACAAGCTAAATGGCATACATATTTGTTGAATGTTTTGTTTGACTTGAAAAATTATTAAACTGAATTTTCGAACTCCTCGAACTCCTCCTCCTTAGTGACGGGGTGAGGTCAAAACCACTTTTTTGTTGGCATTAAAGTGACGCAAAGTGCCAATCTCATACGTAATGAATCTAGTTGAAAAACCCTAGGTCAACCCTTGTTTGAACTCTTTGCACTGATGCGCCTGACATACCTAATAATCACATAAGCATAACGATGTTATAACTACACGACCTTATGACCTTATAATGAATTAGGCACTTGGTGGGATGTTGATTTCAATTGTATGCATTTCGTGCAATATCATGTACCTGGGACCTAAAGTCATACATTCTGCGCAAGGGTTAGATACAATATTTTTGAAGTAGGTACCCATTCTTTGACCCACCCCGAACATAAATCATACGTTAAGTATCATCAAAAGGGATGCGTTAGTTCTACAATACAATATAATGAATAACATACATTTTCCGAGGTTCGAATAATAGGTATCTGCATCTAAATGCTCATGCATTCCTACATTAATAAATTGCTCTAAAAGACATAGTTACCCATAACGCGAGTATTTAGTAGCAGGTGAGAAGTTCTGTAGATGAATGACAACAGGAACATTGGCGGACATAATTTTTTGAGACAGCCTAAGCCTATAAGTGTTCAAATTATCAAATAATTCTTTGAAGAGAAACTACACTCACCAAATATCAACAAACTTAACGCAATTGACACGCGGTCCAAATCATGTAAAAGATACGATATATTTATCTTAAGGGAGAACTATTTTGGAACCTAAATCATACTCGTATCAAAGTGTACCTACGCCATGGAAGAATGCGTACAATGCAAACAAAAAACTGAGTATACCTATAGTCTCGCAGGACGAAATCAATTTCTTTAACACATCAATGCGCGAAAAATTACTCGTACATCCGAACATCCCTTAGAAAATAGTCCTACAGCCAGGAACTCCTCATCCTTGCATCCTCTTTCTATTTACGCAGTGTTGATGCCAACACTGTGCATTGGGTCTATTACAAGCAAATGACGGTCCAGATGGAATATCAGATAGTGCTTTAGGTTTTTTTTTATTTTTGGCCTCATACTCATGTCATCGTATGTACATTAAGCAGCGAGTGAATCGTTTGTATCCATTGAACGTTTTAACCTTACAGTCATTTAAAATTAATAATTTAATTATCTATGTATATAAAAAATTGTTGCAAGTGTATTGTGACTTTATAACTCACGAATGGTCAAACCGAATTCGATTAAATTTTTAGGGTTTGTTCGTATGGTCGTGTGTGATGGTTTATTTAAAGTTTTGGTCAAAATTGGACAAAGGGGCGTGGCACCGTCCATACAAAAAAAAACATTCAAAATCGTATACCTAAAACCACCAAATCGAATGAGCTTAAACTTACAGATGATCTTAGTTATTGGCCCTGGAGTGGTCCTGTGAAGTTTGGTCAAAATTGGACAAAGGGGCGTGTCACCGCCCATACAAAAAACATCTTCTATGGGGTGAAACTAGATGGCGTTATAACTCGATAACCGCTGGGCCAATTTTCATGATTCTTTTTTTGTTTTGTTCGTATTGCTGTATTTTAGGTTTACGCAGAAAAAAAAAATACAGAAAATCGATTTATTCTCATTTCTCGCATTTTACGAAAGAACATTATTATCTAAGATCTACCTATACTATAAGCAATACAATTTCTGTGCACGGGCAAAGTCGGGCGGGTACAGCTAGTATCTATATAAGATACAACAATAGCCTGAGTTTTTTAGCCACTAGTTTTTCCAAATGCGTTTCTAATTACAGCGATTGCAGTGCTCTGTTTCTTTTTTCTATACACAACACATGCTTGTAAATCAGTTTAATTTTTCGTCATGCCATGAATGAATTCCGAATCACTTTCGTCGCTATCAAATTCTTCGCGTTTTTGGGACGTTTAGCCTTATTTTACCACTTCAATACCACTGGACCGAAAGCGCCTAAAGTCCGCCACAACCTATTAACATATTTGACAAATAAGGTCACATCCCATATTGCAGTTTACGGAAAAACAAAATGCATCTGTCAACTTTCATAGATTACTACAAAACCGTTCCCAAGTTTGTCTTTCTAAAGAGAATTCATCCCCGAAAATGACAGACTTTTTAAGTTTAACTACAAAGTAAAGGAAAAAACATGTTCTTATCAAACATGTCAGGAAAAAAGAACGACTACCGAGCAGTCCCCCTTGGCTCGAAACAACCCAGGGAATTTTTCATCCGGCATGTAAGTACTTAGACTTATCTACTAAAAAATTCCGACGTTTGCCTTTACATTTACTGATAGAATTTTAATTTTAACAATTTAATTAAAATTGTGTATGTATTTTTCTTTAAAATGTATATAATATCCTACCTACTGTGTGAACGTCGTAAACCGTTCTGGAACGCACTAATCAGAAATCAGCTTCCAGCCCGGCAGATCGACTATGGACCAAATTTTCACACTGAGGCAAATCCTGGAAAAGACCAACCAATTTTAAGTCGAAATTCACCATCGACTTCAAAGCCCCGATTGATAGCATACATCGTCAGGAGCTCTATATGGCGATGGCCGAATTCGGAATCCCGGCAAAACTGATTCAGCTGCTTGCAGTTTAAAAGTACATTAGGTCCTCCGAAGTATTTCAACCATGCGCCGGATTTCGGCAAGGAGACACGCTATCATACCACTTCTTCAATCTCATATACTGGAGCGGATAGTGCGCAGGGCAGGTGTCAACACGGAAGACACCATCTTCAACAGGTCCGTTCAGCTGCTGGGGTATGCGGATTGCGGATGATATTGACATCATCGGTCGTTCTTGGCGTGCCGTGATAGAAGCGTTAACGACTATCGAAGAATAGGAGAAATCCGTTGGCTTTGAAGTAAATGAGGACAAGACTAAGTACATGCTATCAACAAATAAACAAGCGTCTGTCCACCGGCTAGGACAAAACGTCACTATTGATAGCAACAATTTCGAGGTAGTTAAGTACTCGTAGTTCACCTACATGAATTCCACAAATGACACCCTAGTCCTAGGAATCTGCTGCTACTTCGGCTTGGCAAAACATTTGGGTTGGGTTCAAAACTCCTTATAACAGAAGGAAGAAATGTATACTCTACAAAAACCTTATCCTGCCAGTTCTACTTTAGGGCGCCGAGTGCAAGAAAGGAGAGCCGATACTGGACTGATTGGTTCGGTCACATCGAGCCTTTGTTTTTAGTGCTACTGAAGTTGAGAATCCACCCTAGTGGTAGTACTGGGTAGGAAATGATATTAACATTCAGCTACAAGAAGATATTCGGGACTACTTTTCGCAAAAATGTACCGAGGTCATCAGTTTGAAATTCTACTTTTAAAGTGCTGTCCGCGCGTTATGCTTTGGCTAACACATCTTCTACTTTAAAAATTTCATCATTAGTAGAAAACGGTCTTAGTATACAAGAGATGGACAGATGATTACAACACCGAGAAAATTTAGTTCAGAGAGTCTATATTACTGAAGATAAATGTTGAACCACGGAATTTTCAAACGTGATTATATCACTTGAACTCTGAGTCGGTATAGTTCTAAATTACGGACAAAGCTTGCAACTTTATCCTGCGCTATCAAGATATTCGTCATATTTCCTTGTATGAGATATTCAGACTGTTATAGGTTTAGGTACTTAAAAATCAGCATTTCATTTTTTTATTCAAATTTTATTTCTTTTTGCTGTATGTTCCGGTTTCTAAAAAAAACTGTCATATTTTTTCAGGAGCTCATAAACCCTGTTTAAAACATTTCCTCTTGACAACCAGCGTACTCTTCAAAGGGCACCAACTTTATCACATTATTTAAAAATTTCGGATTTGTAGTGCTGACACTGCCAGGAATGCTTCAATTTTAGCTTCTAAAATTCTAATTCTAAGTGCTTAGAAAAGCATCAATCGAAAGGTCTTAAAAATGCCCAAGAAACGATTTCTATAAGGGCAAATCTTAATTTAAATAATAAAAAAATAAATAAATAAATAGGCGGCACAACAGGCGGTAAGCACCCAAGGCCTAGCTTCTCGCAACCATTCGTTTTGTGTGAGTTTCTATTTTTGGAACGAATGGAAGGGACCTACAATTTTATGGCGAGTCCGAACCGCTGAATTGTGAAGCTTTTTTCAGGACAGTCATACTCTCGGATGTTTGTCAGACGTTCGCGAGAGGTGGCGCAGTAGAAAAATCCTTAAGATGTAATTTGTGTTTTTCCGGGGATCCAACCTGGGATCCCTCGCACAGTAGTCCAGCACACTAACCACTGCGCTTTTTTAAAGAGCTCATAAACCCTGTTTAAAACGTTTCCTCTTGACAGCCAGCGTACCTCTACAAAGGGCACCAACTTTATCACATAAAACTTTAAATGATCTGAGATTTCTAGTCTTAAATAAATTACTTGTGGTTTAAAATGTGTTCAGACCTACCTATAGCATCTTAAAAGCATTCATTTTATTTTTGGGACAATTGAAAGGGACTGCTTTATGTCGTAGGTATCCATCCAAACTGCTGAATCAAGACGCTTTGTCAGGAGTCTTAGACTTATGATTGTTTTACAGTCGTTCGCTAGAGGTGGGGCAGTGGATCATAAATTTTTATATTTTTTATTTTTTGTAAAAAGTAACTTTTTTCTGATTTCTGAATCTTATGCACAATCCAAATTCATGTGAATTGTACCTACTTAAACTTTTTTTTATATAAAATTTATCACAAATTAGAATTATTTACTATCCAACTTATACATACGGTAATAAGAAATTAGTACATATATGTCGATTGCCATAACCATTTTTAAATCCCATCAAAAAGTATGTAAGACAAGTTAACCTCGCCCGGTTTTCAATCTTAAAGGGCATGAACTCAATCACTATTGTAAAAAAGAAAAGTCCTTTAATTTCTGCATTAAAGTCAAAGCGATGCCCTAAATATACCAACTTCAACAAGTACCATCATCTATACTGTTAAAGTCAAATAAAAATATATACCTATGTATAAGATAGACTAACAAATACCTAAAGGTATAGGTGGGTAGGTAGGTATGCCGCATTTCCATTCTTCTGAGAAACAAACGATTTATGGTGTCCAGTCCGTCGGTAATTTCATCGCGACTTAGGACATTCCCTTGATTCGCGGCGCTAACAAACCAACCCCATTCCTCTTTACAATACAAAAGCTTTTTACATCGGCCAGCACTAGCACTAGCACCAGCGAACAAGCCCAATACATCCAGGACTAAAATAGCGCCACGTGCTTTCTTTTTCTTAATCATTCCGTTTCTCTCTTCTGTTCACATTGCTTTCTTATACACTGTCAAGTGGCAGAAAGGTAAGTCCAGCCACAAGAACCGAAAAAGCACTTGGACAACGAGGACGAGGACACAAACAGCTGGTGCAAGTTATACCTACCAACCAGTATAGGTACCTACTATAGAAACCACCACTCCTGCTACTGCTAAATACAACATTGTTAACGGCGTCGGCGACTATCTATTGTTCTTCCTCGTTCGGACGAATGACCGAAGGTACACCTCCGCAAGGATAGCCGCCACATTATAGTCCAGTCAAACCACCACCCACCATCATCGCCAAAGCAATGGACAACGAGTTTCCCGCAAAAGGGAATATCTTTCAGTTTCAGTTAACTGCGAGACACTACCAAAAACGGAACTGGACATATCGAAAGTGTTTCGGATGGGAAATTTATTCGAGCCAACAAAAGGAAAGTTTAGTCAGACACCGTCCTTGCGCGGAACTGACGACGACGTGTGCCATATGAGAAAAGGATACTCCCCAAATGTGTTAATATGTGAATAGTTTTTTTTCCGATTTTGCTTTTTTATGTGTACCCTATCTGATGCTCTGCTCTCATAGTCTCAGTCGTGTTTTGTGTTTTAGTGCACATGTGTGAAATGCATTAGGATGATGCCGATGCTGATGCATTGCATTAATATACACTTTCTGGTGAAGAGATTTCAGAGTTGGATTGTGTGTGTGTGTGTGATTAGAGAGAATATCCTCGTATAGTGTTATATACGAATATGACAACATTAGCATATATGTACCTTTCATACCATCTAGAAAAAAAAAATCAGCGCTTGCCTGCGGACTCATACTGCGTGGAAGAAAGGGGACAACTCATCCCATTTGTTTGGGATTAATGATTAATATAATACAAAACCCTATGCACAGTCCCCACAACTACATGAGTTGATTCTTATTTTAGAAAGGATATTAATGAAAAATAAATTAGAAAAGTGAAAGTTTCTTGCTCTCTCTCGCGTGCGCATTGATAGGACATTTCTTCCCCCAACTACCTTGCACCCATTGAAAGGCAAGGGGTTGCGCACGATGTATTATATGCTGTGTATGTGTGAATTTTTTCTCCTTACTCTTTTCGGTTTATATGTATGCGTGACATGGTGATATATGGTGATGTACTTTTTTTCCCGCTGTGTATAGTATAGCTCTATATGGCATGAGGCATCCCCCCAGTCTATATACATTCATCCCCCAAATAAGTGGTGGCGAGTAAAAGAAACGGTGGATACTGAACGTAAAAACGAGACACACTCTGAATTGGAAAGAGAACGGGCTACTCTTATGTGCTAAATTTCGCTTATGCGCGGGAGTATGAGCACGCGGCGGATATAATGTATCTAAAATGTATGTGACATATATAACAGGCCAGGACTAGTATAGTATACCTAACAGCAACTTAGCCTAGCAGTGTGTGCTTTGTTTGTTGGGGTTATGTGGGAATGAAAACGACAAGGACACGACGAAGCTAACGATCGGGACTGGTTGGAAAAATTCCACTCCTATATGAGTCGAATTGTCGAAGGATATACACATACTCGCGTATTCTCAGATATACGATACATCAAAGGGGGTGGTGCAACAAAAATTACACAATTAGGTAACACAAAATGTTTCACTGTTTTCTTTTGGCTGTATATTTTCTGTTTCCTCTATGTTACGTTTTTACGATGGCTATCTATAGGGAAGCAGCGTACCCGTACATGAATCCTTTTTTCTTATTGGGGGATTTGGTCGTAATGTTTCTTCGCTCGTATGTAGTATATAAATTGAAATGCTCCCTCACCACGAGCCCCCCCTTCTCACCCTTCATTCAAACTTGAAGAAATTACGTGAAAAAGTATATGTATAAAATACATAGGTATCTACATATCTGTGGAATAAAGAAGGACCCTCCATATCTCACAGAAGTTTATCTTCCACCACTATTAATGGGTAGGTACGTACGTATCTATATATGTACGAGTATGTATCTAAGAGGAGAAAAAAAAAAGGATGAAGGCAAAATGTTTTAATTAATTCTCGCGTACAATTTCGCGGGTGTTGTCTTGGAGAGGGTGGGTAGGGTATATCCTGACTAAATTACAGATGATGAAACAATGTGTGTTGAGGATAGTTAGTCGCAAAAAGAAAAACAATTATTCCCTTCAGATGTCGCTTAAATATACCTATGGCTATAAGATACATCATGGACACATATGGACACATATCTATACACATTTAAATACGTACATATAGTATCCGTAAATGAGAAAAATATTTCTTTAGTTGACAGGCTGTTTAAATTTGTTTTTGTGTTATATAGATACATATATAGGGATAGGTACCTATCTGTTATTTGCAAAATATTTTTTTGTTATTGTCAACGTACCTATACCTATTTTTATTTAAGTTAAAGGTTGAAGTTTTACAGAATAAACTTTAAATATTTACCGCGAATTGCAAGCATTGACCGCAGCTCAACTGCTAATGTGTTGGACTTCTGAGTAAGGGTTCAATCTATGAAAACACACAAATTATACAAATTTTATTTTTTTTTTTAATTATTATTTACTTTTTTAAGAATTGAGAAGGTACCTATATTAACTTTTAATGAATTTGTTTAAGATTTGTTTTATTTTTATAAAGTTCGATAAGATTAGCTTTAAATCCAAAATGTAATTTAAAAAAAAAATCTTTCGTCGAAAATAGCATTCTCCATATTTTTTAAGGTGCGAATTGGTTGCGTTCCATTGACAGCTAGACATTTAGCACATAATATTCCAGATGCAGGAACGACCGCTAGAGCTTTAGCGCCAGAGGAACAACAATTTTATCTGGTTTTGTTTTCAATTCAGAAATAAATTCAAATTTCCACGAAAAAAATGATTTAAGCCTTTAACTATTGCATTTGAATCTGAATTTTATCCACGATCTCTACACATACTTTTGTTTAGTTTTTTTTTTTAATTTTGCTCTTAGCTCGGGGAATTTTGAGCTAGATTGAAAAATTTCACTGAAATGGATGTTTCAGAATAAGTGCTAGAACTCTAGCGCATATGGTGAAATGTCAGTTTTTTCTATATATGTACATAATAGAGTTTGACATTCCGCTAGTCATCTAGTAACGAGGCAATTTTTTCCTCTTTGTGATTTATTTTATTGCTCAAGCTATGTTCAGGCGTTTGTCTAATCTTACAATATTGTCGGGTTTATCAAAAATAATGTTTGTGTAAAGTTTATGTTTTAAGAATAAGACATTTAATAGGCTGCCAGACACCCTTTGGTACCATTGTCAGACCGTTATCAGACATTACGGATATTGTCGCAGAATCATTTCAAATTGTAAGATTAAAATATGCAAAGCTTGATACGCTCTGTGCCATAATTGTGAGGCGGCGTAGGCTGTGCGTTTTCAAGATATTCGGTCGAAAATCGAATCCATCCTCAGAGACGAGGACTCATGAGTCATGGGATAACCAATACTTCGCCGGGTAGTGCTTTTGGTGCTTTCAAACATCTCATTTGTATCGCTAGACGCCACTGGCCATCTGACAAAATCGTCCACTGCGAAGGACTTTAATGCATATACCTTACCTACAGCAATTTATATTTCAAGTTGTCAATGCCTATCAAAAAGGATGCTGTGCGTTTATAGTTGAAGAAGATGCTGCCAACATTGGGTGGTGCGATTCCAGATGCCTCCCATGTCCATCCACTGGAAATTGCCGAAATTCGTTGAATTTGTTCACAACGTCTTCCCAAGCATTGTGTGGCGTCTAGAATCAAATATGATTCGATTGCATCAGTGTGGGCAAATAAATTACCTGAAGATATTCGGCCACGAGCACGGGTGAGTGAACTTAGCACCCCAAAGTTTAAAAAGTATATATTTTTTAGAGTTCTGGATAGCTGAACAAGAGTTCTAGAGTTCCTGATAAAAATTTTGAAAAATTCTGTTTATTTAGTATTTTTTTTTTTTTTTTAATTTTTTTAATGTTCACGTTTTTTTAAAGTTCACGATGCGCCCTATTTGAAAAAATTTCGGATTTTTCTTTTTTTGTATAGAATCAACATAGTTCTGGAGTTCCTGATAGTTAAAAAAATAAACAAATTAGAGAAAACAAAATTTTTATTTTATTTTTTTCAAATTAAGCCATTTTTATAAAAGTAAGTTTTTTGTATAAAATTCATGCACTACAATAAGAGTTTTGGAGTTCCCTAAACACACCAAAAAATTCGAAGCAGAAAAATTCGATCGGGGTAATGGTTTTTTTTTTTTTCTAAGTTTTTCTAAAACACAAAAGAGTTGTAATGCGAACTGTGGTTTTAAAACCTTTAAATGGCTTAGAAGATTATTTTATAAGGGTTTCTGTTGAGTTTCAAAAGTACTTCCCAGAACTCTTCGGAACTCCGAAAAAAATTTTTTTTTTCAATTGGCTCTAACTTTTTTTTTATAATTAACACGCGCTAAAGAGGTTATGACTACTCTTATAGTGAAATGTGATTTAGACAACGCGGACATTAAGGAAATTGGGATAAAGAAGATAGGAGATTCCGATGCACATTGGTTTTAAATGTCTGTAAATTGTACTGAGGAGGAAAGACGGAGCTGGGCAAGGCATTCCACATTCGTGTTGTACGGCTTATGAAAGTATCTCTATATTTCATAGTACCTACGCCCGCAGATAGACTGAATGGTAAACTGATGGGCATTCCTAGAAAGGCGAGTATTGCGGTGTAATTGCTGAAGGGGCGGAATCGCGGAATGCAGCAATGGCAATTTCATTTGAGCACTGATTGTTAAAAAAGCGATAAAACAGTGTGAAACACGTAACGTTTCTTCGATGTTCAAGCGAATGAATAGAATTCGCGATATTCGTATCTCCGATTAGTTTCAACGCACGATTTTGGATCCTATCCATTAAGTGCAGGTTTTCGGCGCACCAGACCAGTGTTTGGGTTTAGAAGATTATTTCATTATGTTGTGTTTCTTGAGCACTTTCCAGAACTCTAATCAGAATTCTTCGGAACTCCGAAAAAAAAATTTACTTTATGGGTAAAAATCCAAAATTTTTTCAAATGGTTTGTATCGTGAACTTATAGCACCCCACATTAAAAAAAGAAAATACTAATCGCAAAAAAATGGTACAATTTTTCTGACCAGTTAGATTACTCAATTAAATCTGAAAACTGTCTGAGCTGACAAGCTGGACCGGTTTGGTTGAAATTTTGTGTCTGTGTTTGAGTGGGTCCAAGGATGGTATAAATTCACATTTGGTGAAAATTGGACATAGGTGGCACCTCCTGCATAAAAAAAATTGTAAAGCTACTTCTCGGTGGGCACAGTAGCGCAGTGTTTAGTGTGCTGGACTACTGTGCGAGGGATCCCAGGTTCGATCCCCAGAAAAATACAAATTACATCTTAAGGTTTTTTCTACTGCGCCACCTCTCGCGAACGTCTGACAAACAACCGAGAGTATGACTGTCCTGAAAAAAGCTTCACAATTCAGCGGTTCGGACTCGGCATAAAATTGTAGGTCCCTTCTATTCGTTCCAAAATTAGAAACTCACACAAAACGAATGGTTGCGAGAAGCTAGGCCTTGGGTGTCTACCGCCTGTTGCGCCACCTATTTTTTTATTTTTTTAATGCTACTTCTCGACACTCATGGGAGCTAAAGTTGTAAAATTGTAGACATTGATGTGCATTGTCCAAACAAACAACCGCGCGAAATGTGGGTGGGATTGGACAACTGCCATAGCACCACCCTTATACAAAGTTTTTTTTAAACACTACATTGCCTGATTGAAGCATTTTACAATGCCTCTCATAAAAAAAAAATAAATTCGAAACGCTATTCTTCCACAGTCATGGGAAAAATATATCTACACAATACAATTCCTAGGTGCGAGCAGAGGCGGGCGGGTACAGCGTACAGCTAGTTGATTGTAGAATTGTGAGATTGTAGAATTGTGGGATTGTAGATGCCTAACGTTAAATTTTATTTGCCCTTTATAACTCGTCTGTATAATTGCTGTCAAGTACCCCCCTAAAATCGACAAACAAATGAATATCAATATGGACTTTTTGGGTTTTCTCCACTATGCCGTAGTCTGAATGTTTGGCGGATTAGGTCCAGATCTGCCATAAAACCACACTAGTATAGCCCAATCAGTTCGTTGACAAATTTTTCAGATGATTTGTTGTGTGGTCTCCTCCACGTCGTATCCGAACTGTCTTAAATAGTTCGGCTCGCAGAGTTTAGATAGTTGGACTCAAGTTTAGATACTGCTATCCTCACTTCATTTTGGTCGAGTGGACTGAAATCGTGGCATTCATCCTACAGATTGAATTGTTCGTTCTGCCTACCAGCGGAAGGAATTTCAGTCGTGTTCCACATTTGGCAGTCTGCCGAAATGATTTTTCCATATCCTTAACACCAACTGTGACTGTGTTTCTACTTCAAGATTTTCTTGCTATGCAAAAGAAATTTAAGATAGAACGAAGTTGTTGTTGAAGTGATCATTTTATTTCCCCCTTATGGTAGTTTAAAGGACGAAGAGAGGGAATAAGTAGTATCAACGGAGGTGGGTATATTTTTCGATTTTTTCGAACCTTTTGTTTCCAAAGTCTAAGTATCTTGGTTTCTATGTATGCAAAGGAATCATTTCGATATCACAATAGGCCCACTTGTGGCCGCAGTGATTTGGGATTTAATATACCACCTCCCCCCTACAATCTATCTAATGTATGCAAAGGAATCATTTCGTAGATTTGGCTTTAACAATTATCAACCGAGTTGAGCTTAATGGCGCAGAAGCCAGCGACAAGAAATTATATGTGTGATCTCTGACATATTAGAAGCAAAAATCTAACCCAAAAATGTTTGAATACTTCGTCTGCGATATTTACGATATATTAAGAGATAGACAAATTCATGAAATTAGTAAAATAGACGTCAACAAACGTAATCAGAACCTTTGTGCGAAAATAAACACCCGCAACATCAATTCAATTGTCAAATGTTTGAAGCATAAAATGTTACTTCAAAAATATCTAATTACAATAATAAAAGAAGCGGTTTATATCTACTTCACCAAAAAAAAAAAGTAATTACCCCTCACAACTGTTGTATTTGTATTATAGGGAAGAACGAAGAACTCCCAGTTGATAACCATCTTCCAAGAGTCAAGAGTGACCTTTATAGGAAAGAACAAGAAAAGAAGCCCTCCACACGCATTCGATGGTATCTTAATTGACCGAATTCGTTTGGTATCTATATCTATACATCTTCTCTTTTCACAACATTTTTTGGTAGATATTATTACTATTTCTTCTTTTTATTTTTTATTCATTTGTTTGCCTTTCTTGTTGGCTTTCTTTTTCGATATCAGCACACAGTTAATGGTCCCTCTGGTGTGCGATAGATTTTTTTTTTTTTTTTTTTTATTACCAAACACTAAGAATCCTCTGTCGTTGCGTTTTCCTTCACCGTTTTCTATAACAGGGGTCATTTTCCTCCTAAAATAAGCTAGCGGGCACTGATATGTATGTCTGAAATCATAAGAAATCGCGTGGAAAATCCATAAAAACGAAAATTCGTAAGTAGACAAAATAAGCGAGTTAAGCGTGGGAAAATGAACATAACAACAATGACCAACAAAAGTAATCAGATTTTGCATGATGAGCTCGTGTGTGAATATGTTGAATATTTTAAGCATGCAGGGATTCACGTTTAATCACCTACATAAATGGAACATTATTTCCGTATGTGGAAAGTTTGGGGCTTTCTAAGAATATTATTTAATGCACTCTTGAAGGTAGACAGATGTGAACATTTGATGTAGGTGAGAAGATACTAAAGTGAATTGGTGAATTTGAAATTTTTATAGTTATAGTAGTGACAGTCTTTTAAGATGAGCATTGTTCGAGAAGTATATTCACACAGTTGTTCATATGTATACATATATTCTATGGACAATAATTATAATTAAAAATAGTTGACGCAACAGTGAATGGACTATCTACCAACTGCACCTGTCCCAGCTTTGCATTGTTTTGATTAAAATAAAGTGCCTTTCATTAAGGACTTGACAATTTCTTCTTTAAATAAAATGAATTACTATCAAAACATTTACGAATGGAATTCGACTTCATCCACCAAGGGAACGGATACGTTGAACCAATGGTTGAACCCAATCTTCGATGACTCGGCCGCACATTTCGACCGATACGGCCGCTATTTCTCGTTCAATATTAGCCGTTTTTTATTATCAGCGTGATCTGATCCGGATCAGATCATGAAAATAAAACAAACTGGATCATTGATTGAGTTGTGGCAATAGTTGTTTTTCACATATAAAATCCAATACCAATTACGACAAATATCGTATTGCCACCAGCCATCTTGCAGCCACACGGTACAATGTGACGTCACAATGCGATGATTTCTCCATTGCACTTGCTCATATTTGAGTTTGACATTTCGCTTGTTGTGTCGGGGTGTTACCATATGTTATGTCGGGGTGTTCAAATGTTATGTTCAAATATGCATTATATTTAACCGTATTATACTGCTAATATTTCCAACATTTAGTGAATGAAATAAACAACGCCACGAAACAACAACGAGAAATAGTTGAATTAATTTTCAGATCATATTTCGTGATCTCGATGAAAAGCAGGATCACATGTTGTTGTTGTAAGTGCATGTAAATCGATGATCTATATGGATCATAGCTGATAATAAAAAACGGCTATTGACTCTGAGCTCCTCTAACGTCGCCGGCTTATTGGCATAGACCAATGATCGTTAAATCACACGATCTCGGCGGCCAATAGATGGGTCCGTTTCTCGAGATAACACGTTCACCGAACTGAGACTTCAATAACTGCATTGTTGCACCAGCTCTGTGGCTTGTGACACCATCTTGGTGGAACCACATATCACTGATGTCTAATTTATGCAATTGCTCAAGGAAATTACGTTCCAACATGTCTCTCTTTTTTGATTCAACATACCTACTGACTTTTTATTTTTTTAAACATTCTTAGCCCCAGTTTCACAGTGGGAGTTTAAACTACACTTTCTGTTTAAACTTTAGTTCAACAAATAATTCGGTTTCACAGTTTCGTTTAAACCTTGAACAGTGTTCATTCTGTAGTTTAAGTTAGACTACAGTATTCTGCCGTTTAAACCTCAGATCAGCCGATTGTCAAAAACACACACATTTTACTTTGTTTTGCGTGTTCTTTGAAAGAAAAGACAAGGAACGATTTTGGAAAAGTCGTATTAAAGCTAAGTACTGTACAATACTGCCAAATTTTATTCATTAAATTTAGTTAAACTGAGTTCAATTGAACTGAAGTTCAGATTAGATTGTGAAACCGGACCAGTCTGAAACTAGGGATAAAAGTCCTTTAAGTGGAATTCTGCACACAAAGTCGCTTTTTAAAGATAAAAACTGCTATGATCTGCAATTCAAACAAACAGACATATCCTTGTTTCAAAAATCAATGTATGATTTCAAGGACCAAGGCGATCTGAGGACTAAAACTATGTTTGTTTTGTATTCAATACTTTGTACCTACTTATGAAACTAAAATGTCATGAATTAAAATGTCATTAAGAATTTTTTCTGTGATTTTAGAATTTAAGATTTTTTTTTGTTAATTTTTTTATATTTGTGTTTAATTTTTATTTTACTATTCCACTTTACTAAAAAAATTATTTAAGGCATTATTTTATTGAAAAAGGCATCTTTTTCTTTCAAGTTAGGCATTTTTTCGTCAAAAAGTGGTTGGCAACGCTGATGTTAGTTCTGCACTTACATTGCTGCAAATTGTAGTCTTCAGGAAATATATCCCCAGGAAGCGAGTTCCAGAGTTTGCTTGTCCTGTAACAGAAGGAGTTTTGGAAAGTTGATGTGCTCGTACTGTATGGTCATGATCTTGTAAGGGTGTATAGGCCAAGATCCTTACGCAAAATTCGCCATAATGTGGTCTGTGAGAGGCCCAATTCTTAAAAATGCCGTGAAATTGACTGATTTGGCTTGTTGGCGACGCCGACGGATGCCTCTACGGCAGCAATATTCTCCTCACTTCGGGCAAAACGTAGTCATCTCACTGGCACGGCAACATCAGGCAGCGAATATTCTGACTCAAATTTGTTCACTAGACTATGAATTGCTTGTCTACTGGGACGAGAATTAAGGCCGAAAATTGTCGTTAACGCTCTTAAAGTTGCGACCACCAAACTCGGAATTTCGGTAGTAAATTTTAATTATTTGTAAACGTTGTTCCTAGGTGTACTTCAGCATGATGAAAATGTTGATTTTACTTTATATTTTGACATTGACAGTTCGATAATCGGTTTAAGGATACGTTCACAGTAAAAATTTGAAGTTGTCAAGTCGCTAATGAAAGACCCTTGATGTTCTTGTTTATCGGGACAATGCACAATGTTCAAAATTTTACAATTTTGGCCCTCATTAGTTTCGAGAAATAGCAATAGTGTTTTTATATGTCAGTTGCAACGCCCCTTTTACCCAATACCCTCCACATTTTGTAAAATGCTTTCAACAGGCAACATACGTCCATTTCCAAAATTTCAAGTCTAAAGTATCCATAATAGCCAATAATCAAGATCCGTTGGATCTTCTAAACTCTAAAGTATAGCTTAACAGCTTTAATATTGAGCTTCACAGTAGATTCTGAGGATTTGGAAAGAACACCTCTGCAGATTTTCAAATGGCGGAGATAGTCAGTAATCCGCTGTCAGGCAGTATGATCCGATGGTAGTCCCAATTTACATCCATCCAACTAAAATAAATTCTTGGTTCAAACTTAAGCCTTTTCTTTCAACTCAAATCTGTAACTTTCCGCTATCTCTTTTTCTTTCTCCTCATCACTGAATTTTAAAAACATTAACAGACATAGTCCCAAGTGATAAAGAATATTTAAAACAAAAAGTCCAATAAAGTCCAACAAGGCTGCAATAGAACGGATGGCATACCGGCCGAGCTTTTCAAAGCAGTGGGAGATGATTTGCTAAGGAGAAGT
Organism: Cheilosia scutellata; assembly: GCA_955612985.1. NCBI lineage: Eukaryota > Metazoa > Arthropoda > Insecta > Diptera > Syrphidae > Cheilosia > Cheilosia scutellata. Next base: position 96,165,361 of record OY015311.1, read on the forward strand.
CTGCAAAATTTGGTCGGATGAATGGAACCTTTACCTCGCGTATCCCATCTACAAGAAAGGAAATACCCTGAACTGCGCCAACTGAAATGGAATACGTTTCCTGACCTTTATTTATGGGCCGTCAAAAAGTAGTGATGCGATATACTTTCGCTATATCAGCTCCTACTTTCATACCCTAGTCTTTAGACTGTGGATTGTGTAACCAGTCGTGGATTTTAGGGAAGAAACGTCCTGCCAGTAATCAATTTGTCTAGCTAGAATCAACAGTAGCATTTATAGATACCTGCCGTCAAGAAAATGCCTGACTGTGATGGCCACTACAGGGATTACCAAAATTAGCAGGGATAAAGTTTCAATTCTATGCTGATTTATGATTAGAGGAAACGTGGCTGAACCTACAACCCATCGAGCTATACACTAAGAATGTGGAATCCAAAGGTACTCTCAGACTCAGAGCGAATAAAATTTGGAATTTTCACTTGAGAGCCTTCCATTATAGGACTTGGGTGATCTCACAAACACAGAGATCAGAAGCCTCTTAAGCTTTATAACGAGTTCAAAATGGTCTAACTAGTAGGGAAATCTTTTATGATAAAATTGAATTGAAATTGTATTGAAATTAATCCGTTTTTCGTGGGTATCACAATGAACCTATGCTGGCCTAAGTGTGTTGGCGTTTCCCATCTGGCGCAGCCTTTTTCAACCAACCAACTAACCAACCATTTGCTGACAGACAAGTATAACTAGCTTTCAATGCAGCTAAGGGCGTCATTGTCACAATGTCACATTAAACTTGGCTAAAGAATGATAGACCCACACTTCGGGTTGTGGTATAACTCACAGCTTGTGGCCCGCAATTGACTTTAAAAGGTCAAAGATCCTAACATCTTTTGATAGAAACCAAATCCGAGTGCTCGTCGGGGTAGTAAACGGACATTGCATCATTGGAAAAATGGTCAAAAGACTAGGTATCTTTACAAATGTTGCAGAGATGAAGAGGAAATAGAATCTGTGGAACATCTCCTGTGTCAGTGCCCAGCCCTCCAAGAACGACGCTACTCTTGTATGGGAGCACGGTTCTTCGACAACTTGGAAGATCTAGCAATGATACCTCTATCAGATTTAAGAAGATTCATCAAACAGATCCGAATGGTTTTGTTAGTTGCATGTTCTATCATCTACTATAAAAGGGTAATCACAATGGGCCTCAATGGCTTCTGGGTGAAAATTACATATATTGCAAACTGCCCCTCTAACCTAACCTAATCTATTTGATTATAGAGGAAAAGGTTATGGCACAAGAAGTTCATATAGGACCATAGTGTAAAAAAAACATTCAGATGTAATTTATGCGTTTCCGCGACTTAAATCTGGGACGCAAAGCATAGAAGTCCAACAAAAGGACCAATAAGTCTTACATAATGCTTTGTCATAATCCGTCAAATTTAAAAATATCAAGCTTACACATTTCTGCGCTCACGATCTTCTCGAGAAGACGTACATATCTATAAAAAGTACGTCAAGTACGACGCCAATAACATTTTTGGTCAACGGATGATGTTAAAAGATTTTACTAATCACAAACAAAAATTTTGCCAAGCGCATCTCCCTTAACTTTTTAGCAAGCATGATCCGCAGCATGAAATGCAGAGGGCGTGCCGCCACCGATGTTCTCTCCTTACCTTGGAGACCACAATGAAGCCCTGATTTGATAAGGCCGGCTGACAATGTACAGAAGAGCGAGAGGCGATCGTTAGCCTAAGGACGGTTTGATGGGCTTCGGACCTTAAAAGTCTACGGCGCGCAGTTTCAACTATACGTCTTTGATAATGCCGTGTTACTGCGATTTGGAAAGTTTCTCAGTCAGGGGCTCTCTGTACACTTTGGCTCCCAGTTGTACTAAGTCATTACACATACAATTTTCGACATCTGGGGGCTCACAGTCGAACTCTGAATCCGACAGCTACAAAATAATGCTTTCAGAGTCATCGCCCCTCGGAAAGAGTGGACGTTGAGGATGTTGGATGCATTATGCCTTAATATTAATAAACACATGGTCGACTTTGTTGGCAGTTTGACAGCCTGGACAAAACTAGATTGCTATAGCATTAGAAACCAAGATCTAATTTTCACCGTATTACTACACCTGGGGTCCGTACGTTAAGTCTGATTGCACACTCGTTTGTTTTTTCCGCATGGCTTCTTGTGGACTTTGTGGAGATGCATTAAGTACGATTAGTTCAAGAACTTCGTTATATTCCTTCTCAACCCAAGTATTCATTCAGGGCAGCATCCAACGAAGCTCTTAGCCACTTTGGTAAATGAAAACCATACCGTATCGTGTCAACATAATAACTTGAGTGTTAGGCCTAGTCTTTGTGTGAGTTTTTATTTTTTGGGACGAATGGAAGGGACCTACAATTTTATGCCGAGTCCGGACGGTTGGATTGAGAAGCTTTTTCAGGACAATCATACTCTTGGATGTTTGTCAGACGTTCGCGAGAGGTGGTGCAGTGGAAAAAACCTGAAGATGTAATTTGTGTGTTTTCCATGGAATTGAACCTGGGACCACTCGTAGTCCAGCATACTAACCACTGAGCTACTGCGCCCACTATAGGTTTATAAATATATAGGCTGTATACAAACCACTTTGTAATATTTAACTAAACCCAGAGACGATCCTGAGTGGCTCTGAAAAACACGGACTTGTGTCAGATATTTGATTTTGCAAACAAACTAATGAAATGAATTTAGGACTGAATATACAAATGCTGACCTATACCTACTCTTGCCAGTTACTTTATCGATCTAAAAACACATACTATAGGTATACATGAATATAGGTTTTCCGCCAGAGGCCAAAGCCAAAGGTGGCAGACTTTTATTATACACTACCCGACTTTAGTAGTTATACCTTTCGCCAAAAACCCTCCACATATATGCCAAACTCTAAGCCGCTTTCGCGAAATAGCAATCGTATAGCCAACCACAAAACATTTTGTAGTGCGCGCACCTTATTCTCCGTATGCCCCTAGGAGGTTTTGCAATGCACACACATATCTAACCCAACTGCCATCACCAACATTAGCCATTGTAATCTGAAGGAGATCTCGGCATTACCATCATCTTCCATGTACATCGATGCAACGATTTTAAGGCCACTTGATGTTGCAAAAAAAAAAAAAAAAAAACACTAAATGCAAAACAGAACGGCTCAGTCAACATACAATAGTTGCCTACAATAAAAGCCACAATACGCCCATTATTGGCGGATACATTTGCGCTTGCCAGACAAAGGTTGTATGGGTATATGCAAGCCCAAAATCAAACAAACTTTGTTACAATAATAAATTGATTTGCGGTGTCCTTCTCCTAACTCATACCGATACCTCGTCACTCTTCATCGCCACAGGTAGACATAGACACGGCAACCGCTTTTTGAATTTTATAGCCACCACCACACACCGTGCGGTAGACGAAATCATCAAGCATCAAGCACCAAACATCAACATCATCATTACTCATTGGACTTCAGTCGATTTCAATTATAGCCACACATCTAAGCAACGATGATCCCGGTGGTTGCCATATCTACTCAAATGGCAAGCGAAATGACACGAAATAATGTCTTCTGTTGGAATTTGAAATTACATTTCATATGAGCAGAAGATACAACAAGCCCCTAAGGAATGATGCCACTCAATCTTAAGAACAATAACCTAGGACATTCGAAACCACATTCATATCCTTCGGGCTATGGGTACAAACCCCCGAAAAATGCTGATGAAGATATACAACATTTCGAATAGGGCTGGTTATTCTCTTGGAAATGGAAATGACCTTTCGTCACTAAGGGTATCTATGTCATAACTATTATTATTCTTGGCTTGTATATTATCAGGATAGGGATAAATCCATAATCCTGGCGCCAGTATCTTTTGTGTACGAAATAGATCCCATTCAGGTATATTGACATCAGAATGAGAGCACATTCAAATGAAAAGTGCATCGATTCGATTATGGCGACAACAGCGAGAAGGACGAAGGTGTAAATGTGAGATGCGTGATGATTGTGTGGTCGAGACTTTCGAAATCCTTATGTCTATGACAAGGATAATCTCATGGTTTTGCATAGGTTCATGTTGAGAAACGATAATGATCCAATATAAGGATCAGACAGACGTTTGGGTAATTTTGAATGTGTGCAAATAAAAATATTTTGTGGATTAGAGTTATGCTCGTATATGCGGGGCGCCACTGACTCAGGCAGACATGGAAAGGAAAAGGATTTCGCAGTACGTGTGAATTGGCATTGCTCTGGCCTTAGTTAAGTTAGCGCCAGCAGATTAGTCTACTAATAACCGAGACTTTTTAAAATGTCTACACGTTAGGCTATATGATGGCAGTGTATGATTTATTTGAGCTGCAGGTATACACTGCCTGAAGGAATGTGATTTATGGGTTGTCCTTAAAAGAATGTTTGCATTTCAATTATTGCTATGGGGTGAAATTTTGATATAATGCCAAGTAGTTATATTCCACATTCCTTGGAAGTTTCTACTGCCTAAAATGCGTAATGTATACTTATGAACTTGCATATAAGGGACATGTTCATTATTGTTTTTAAGGCACAATAAATTTGGCCACTATACAAATTTCATCTTTTGCACCTATAGAATTAAAGAAAGATAACAGAAATATATTATTTAAGCTGACTGAAAGATCTAGTTTAGTAAGTCTTCAAAATAGGTGCAAACTAAGGGTTGGCCAAATACAAGTTTCATTTTAAAAATACAATAAAATGATTTAAAATGTTTCCACTTATAATGGCTTCGTCCGTCGGCTGACTTCGCAGTAGCGCATTCTGTCACTCCAATTTACCAAGAGTTTGATGTTGATGGTATCGGGCTGTAGCTCACGGATTATTGGCATAACATCGGTCCTTCACGGTTCCCCACAAAAAAAAAGGTCCAAATGGGTCAAATCGCAGCTCCGGGGCTGCCGATTAACATCGCCCTTCAATTTCATTAAAAAAAGACGTCGGTAACCGACAACATGACCGTTGACCGAAACGTTGTTTCCAGCCTCATTTTCGAAGAAAAATGGTCCAATGATGCCACCACTCCACAATCCGCACCAAACTGTCACTCTCTGTGGATGCATAACGTGCGAGTTTTCCGAGCCCCAGATGCGGCAATTTTGGTTATTAACGCACCCGCCGAGATGAGAATGCCCCTCGTCAGAAAAGATGATTTTTCGGCCAAAATCGTTGTCCAATTCAAGCTGCACTAAGGCCCAAACTGCGAAGCGATAAAGAAGCGGATGGTCAATGGTCATACGCCTTTAATTGCTGAGTCAATATTGGACCTTGTAAGCGAATAATCCGAGATCTTTGTGCAGAATTCTACTCAGGCTAGTGCGTGAAATGTTGAGCTGTTGAGATCGATGGCGAGTTGATGTTCGTGAATTGAATCTCATACTCTCGGCTATAGAAGCCACATTCTCGTCTGTGCGCACCGTACAGTGCACAAACTTGCGTACAGTAGGCGCAGTGGGTCCTTCATTTTGGCCAAAACTTATTTTCAAAAAACGTATTATTTGAGCTACACAGCACTCACTTTGGAAATAAATTTTAAATATTTCTTTCCCAAAGTTGTTCAAGCGTAAAGCGACTCAATTCGTTTCGTGGAGGTATGATACTGATTACTGACTTTCTTTTAAAATTTCGAGCGGGAAACAGCTTTCAGTGTCAAAATAACCTATGATTTAAAAAGAACCCACTAGATGGCCCACCCTTTATAGAAGCAGACTATTTAGAACTAGGGCACCTCTAACAAACTTATTGATTATTAATTGTTAAGGTAACGAAAGTGTCAAAATAATAAAATATCTAGAAGCTAGAAGGACACCTATTAAAGTGACAGGCAGTATGGATTTCGAAGCCGTCGTTCTACTGGAGACCTGTTAATCGAACGAAGGGCCATGGCCTTCGACATTTCAAAGGCTTTTAATCGGGCCTATCTATATCTATACATATAATAAAACTGTAGGACCTTTCTTTGTCAGCTAAAAACTCAAAAACTACTGGACAGATTTCGATGAAACTTTTTTTAAAATGTTCCTTAAGACTGTAAGACTGCTATAGGCTATATCGTTTATAGCTACGTCCTTAGGAACAGTTTTTAGCCAAAATGTATTTTCTGAAGTGAAAATATATACATACCTACACATATACCTTGCTACAAATGGATGTTTATACTTTTGCGATCGTCAAACAAAAACAATACGTATACTATACATTCGAAAAGGGTTGATTTGTTTTCGCAGTGAGTGCTATGGTCAGTTATATATGTAGATATGTATATTATGATCGAGAGACGTATAATAAAAAACAGGTTTCATTTCAGAATTTCATTCGATAAGTGGTATGGTAACAGTGTAGGGTTGGGGTAGGTAGTTGTTTGGATTCCTGAGGAAGAGGGAAACAAAGGAAAGGAAATGCAGTATTATAAACAAGTAGCAAGATCATGGAGAGGGAGGGCGATGCAGAGGGTGCACATTATGTATCCAATATATTACATCCATTATCGCATATCTCCACGCAACGCAGTAGGAATTTCATTCTGATATGACGTATCTATTTTTTGAAGTGAAAATATATATGTACGCATCGTGCGATGCGACAGGAACAGGACAAACAAAACAACACTATTTGTTTTCGCAGTGGTCAGTTTGTATATGTAGGTATGTATGGGATGGGATGTATGAGATGGGGTGCGTACGGCAGTATGGCATGGGGTATAGTATTAATCAGTGATACCATTCTGACCGGATTCCGGTCATATCTGACCGTAATCTCTTTACTCTGACCGGAGAAAATTTTGAAATCCGGCCTAACCGTTTTTTGACTGGAACGAAAAATGTTTTTAACCGGAAAACTCTTTTTTGACTTGAAAAATAAAGTTGCCCTACTGACTATAAATAGAGATAAATTTCTATAATTTGAATAAAACTTTGCCATAGCTACATTACGAACATGCTCCCAAGTTCAAGCAGAAACCAATTTAATGCGAATAATGGGACTACAACATCACGCATGGAATTCAGCTCCGGGAGCAGGATAATAAATTATCTTATAGGCTAATTTTTTTACGTTTTCTTTTGCTAGAATGTTGAAGAGGAAATTAAACAACGAATTTCAATTAATTAAAGTGTGAAATTCGATAAATCTCAGATTGGAGTTTATTAAACTACTCTTTTCAAGTGTCAGAAAATTATCCGAGAATAATTATTTAGCCCAATTGACACACGCCCTTAGTACATGGCCTGACCATACACGTCTTCCCATGACTTTCATTTCCATTAACGATTTGGCTACACACAAAAACCAGGCGTCATTGCACTGAAATAAAATTTGGAAGGTAAAAGAATAGTGAAATTGAAAACAGAAACAAATTCTATAGTTAAGCCGTAGCGGACGCCCGTTTTTGACGTCCTTACTCTATCAACGCAAATATCAAATGAAGATTTGTATCTTCTGAAAGTGGATTTTCTGTACATTTTCTATGCTATCTACCTTTCTCCTTTACTCACTCAAAATCTACCTCTGTCGCTGGACACGACGTTCATTGGAAGGCGTGTATGGCCATGCACTAAAAGTGTATTTCAGAACTTAAAACCTGTCATATAAAATGAATTAGTTTCAGTAAATTTTAAACAAACGAAATAAAAAACAAGCTCACAAACTCAAGATTCACATATTATAAAAACGTTTTCTAAGCATCGATAACGCAGGTGAACATAAAAATTCGTAAATTGTAAAGGTAGGTATAGGTATTTTCTCTTTTTGACCGGGTTTCAGGTCAAAAATTCTCATTTTAACTTTTGACCGGATTTTTTAACCGGATTTAGAAAATAAAAATCCGGTCATTCGGTCAGATTTGACCGGATTCACTTTTTTTTAGTGGCAACACTGGTATTAATAATCTTCATAAGAGAAGAGACGTACATATCATGCAAAACAGGTTTCATTTCAGAATTTCATTCGATATGGTGTATGGTAACAGTGTAGGGTTGGGGTAGGTAGTTGTTCGGATTCCATAGGAAGAGGGAAACAAAGGAAAGGAAATACAGCATTACAAACAAGTAGCATGATCAAGGAGAGGGAGGGCGATGAAGAGCGGGTGCACATTATATATCCAATACATTACATCCATTATCGATATCGCCACGCTAAAATTGGACAAACGGGGGTGACGCCTCCCATACAAAAAACATCTTATATGATTTTCATGATTCTTTTTTTGTTTTTTTTTTTTCGTATTGCTGTATATTTCAGGTTGAGGTAGAAAGAAAATTCCAGATTTATTCTCATTTTTCGTTTTTTTACAAAAGAACATTATGATCTAAGACCTAAGCAATTATTATCTAAGACCTAAGCAATACAATTCCTGTGCACGGGCAAAGCTGGACGGGTACAGCTATAGTAATACATATAATTAGGTAGAACTACTAAGCAAAATTCCTTTCTTACAACTCTGCGAATGGATGCAAAGATTTCTTCTGGGGCGGAATACAAGTTATAGTAAATCTAATATTATCTTCGAGTGCCCCAAGGGTGTCTAAACTATATATTTTCCTAACCCCTAATTCTTCTCCATATCGATGACCAGCTTGAGGCGACAAATAATTATATACTATATATGACTTTGATGACAATGCGACGGCAACGCAAGTTTCATCGAAAAGTGCGTGAATGTATAAGTATACATTACCTTCATGGACTCACTGCCAATAATACGAAGGGACCACTTTTTTTTTATACGAAAAGGTCCTCTTTAGACCGAATCAATTCATCGTTCTCAACAAAACACGAAGTGACTGTCCTAAAAACAGGATATACTTAGACCAAATTCGTAAGGTCCATTGTGGTATAGGTATGGTAGGCAGGCCAAACAGGCGATTTGAAATTTAATTTGGCGACACGAAAATCGGTTTGGCGACGCATCCCAAAAAAGGCGATATTTTTAGATTTTGGTGATTTTAATTTGTTTTAACAGAAATCCTAAAATTTTGTATTTTCATTTGATTTTTAAGGGTTTTTGAATTTGGAATGGAACATTTTTTGGCGTTTTATATTTTACCTTTGGCGATTCCAGTTTTTAAAACCTGACCACCCTGATGGTAGGTACGGCATGCATACTAATTAAAACTAGCATCGAATCTATATCTACCTTTGGCGCTCAGAATACAAGTTGCTTTTGATTATCTATGCTGAAATTCTATTGCACTTCCATGGCAAATATAACGAGTAAATTAAGCGACCTGCAACACGGCAACTAACACTCATTAGAACTTGACATTTATGCTAACACCAACTTTCCTAGAGTTGGCCGAGAAAAGCCAAGAAGTCCGAATATTACGCTTGCCCATGATCCATCAGACTTTTAATGAAGCTGAGAACACCTGCGTTTTTCGTATACCCCACAGGAAGGTGTATTCACTTTGCCATTACATTTTGTAACGCCAAGAAGGAGTGTGTAGGGATATTGTTTGATTTAATTTCATAAGTGCAAATATAAGGAATGTATTTATCTATATCTATACATATAATAAAACTGTAGGACTTTTCTTTGTCAGCTAAAAACTCAAAAACTACTGGACAGATTTTGATGAAACTTTTTTTAATTGTTCCTTAAGACTGTAAGACTGCTATAGGCTATGTCGTTTATAGCCACGTCCTTAGGAACAGTTTTTAGCCAAAATGTATTTTCTCAAGTGAAAATATATACATGCGCATATACCTTGCTACAAATGGATGTTTATACTTTTGCGATTGTCAAACAAAAATAATACACATTCGAAAAGGGTTGATTTGTTTTCGTGCTATGGTTAATTGTATATGTTTATGTAGGTATGTATATTATGATCCGATTCCGATGCATGTAGGATGGGGATGGGGTGCGTCGTGCGTGCTACTATGGCATGGTATAATAATAATCTTCATAAGAGAGACGTGTAATACAAAACAGGTTTCATTTCAGAATTTCATTTGATATGCGAATGTGGTATGGTAACAGTGTAGGGTTGGGTTGGGGTAGGTAGTTGTTTGGATTCCATGGGAAGAGGGAAACAAAGAAAAGGAAATACAGCATTACAAACAAGTAGCATGATCAAGGAGAGGAAGGGCGATGCAGAGGGTACACATTATAATATCCAATACATTACATCCATTATCGATATCGCCACGCCAAAATTGGACAAACGGGGGTGATGGCTCCCATACAAAAAACATCTTCTTTTTGATTTTTTCGTATTGCTGTATACTTATTTCAGGTTTAGAAAGAAAATTCCAGAAAATAGATTTTTTCTCATTTTTCGCATTTTACGAAAGAACATTATTAGGTATGTAAGTAAGACCTAAGCAATACAATTCCTGTGCACGGGCAAAGCTGGGCGGGTACAGCTAGTAAAGAATATATTAAAATATTTAATAGTACAGCGATACCTACGGAAAAAAAAAATAACAGTGTGACAGCTGACAGTTCGGGGTTAGTAAAAATGGAGCGCTATAAGAAAGAACAACGCATTTTCATTGTTGGGCAACATTTTATTAATAATGAAGGTTTGTTCAAATAAATTCATGTTCAGTGATGAAACTCATTTTCATCTTGATGGCTTCGTTATCGTTAGTCGTCATAATTGTCTCATGGGGTTCAGAAAACCCTAGAGTAATTGTTGAGAAACAAATGCATCCACAACGCGTGACTGTTTGCGGATTTTGAACTGGATGCATTATCGGACAATTCTTCTTCGAAAATGCGGCTAGTTAGGCAGAACAAATTAATGGTGTTCGTTATCGTGACACGTTTTTAGTGCGTAAATTACAAGATATGGATGTGACCAACATGAGGTTTCAGCAAGACGGTGCCACATGCTATACAGCCAGAAAAACAATTCAATTAATGCATGTGTCATTTCCTAATCGAAATAGCTATCATTCCTACCTAAGTGACTGTGTCTACGAGTTGTTGTTAATGTATCTAATTCTCTCAAAACAATAATTCAGAGACTGAAATTCGACATAATTTCCCAACAGAAATTGGCAGGGTCAATCCCAAACAAGCGAGAATCGTTGTTACTCCTCGCTTCCCCACTCAGTTAGTAAAGGAATTTTCCTTTTCGACGGGTTGACGCCTTGTCGGGGCGAAAGGGCTTGTAGTAAGTCTACGAGACATGTGAGAGGCGCAAACAACAGGGGGACGGTCGAAAGGTCACCCCTCTGAATGAGTTGTAGCAAATCAGTTGTCTCTAGACCGAAACTAAGATCACCCGACCTTTAGTTACGGTGTCCGGGGAGTAAACCCCAGCAAGGTGTTGAGGCACCCGTGCCTATGGTCAGCAGGTGGTTAAAAATGCAGATCGCTAACGGTCCCCTCCGATGCCCAGGCAAGGTCGGTTGTATTTAGTGCCTTGTCCCGGTATGTCGGCTCTGCCGGGATTGACAGTTCTTCCGGACATACTCGTGGGAACACAATTGATACCAAAAACAAAAACACAAAGGATGAAGGGGAAAGGGTGCGATAAGCACCGAAAGTGAGAGACGGTGGCCGACACAATACTCGTGGAGCCATACGACCTAACGAAAATACAGGAGGCTCTAGAAGCCGGAACCACCGACGAGGAGATCTCGAAAGAGGAGGAAGAGAAGCTTCTGGCTGAACCCTCGGACGAGAGACCCCGCAAAGAAAGGGCGAAGGAAAGGAAGGTGTCCCCAGGTCTACTAAGGAAGCGGGAATACCTAAAGGCCAAACATATATATAGCATCCTCGTCGCCAAAGAGAAGAGCTCCCTCACGGAGAAGGAGCGAGCCTCACTGGAATAGGCCAGAGACACCATTGCGAAAGACGCTCTCACGAGGCCTGAGCCGGCGAGACCGTCATCCGCTAAAGTGGTGACCAAAAGGGGAGGCCCCAAAGATAAAGCCGACGGCGCAAAACGGCCGAGGGACGATGTCGCTAAGACAGACCCCAAGGCCCAACGCAGCCATCCATCGAAGGGGGAGACACGGAAAAAGCAGAGGGTGGCCGACGATAAGCCGGGCCCGAGTGGACTCCAACGGAAACCCGTCACTGAAGGGCGCAAAATTGAGCTGGCCGCGAAGAGATTGAGGTCGCCAGAGGACGCCCCCAATGCTCCGAAGAAGGCTAAGCGAAATGAGCCGAACACGGGAAGCCCCAAAAGAACACCCGCGTGGGGAAACAGACCAACCGGGAAGTACAGCGAGGCAACCAAGAACCCGCTGCAGCTAGCTGTGGTGGACTCGAGGAAACCTAGTGGACAATGGACCCAACTGCTGGTCTACGTGAAGCTGTGGCAGCCGCCACAAGAGCACCCAATTACCTACCTACCTACCTAGCACAGGGGGTTTTGGAAAAGGAGATTTCATCACCAACTCACCCCGAACTGTCAGCTGTCACATTGTTATCTTTTTTCCGTTGGCATCACTGTACTATTAAATGGCTCAACATTCAAATTTTGCGTGAATTATGGGACACCCTTTATTAGGAAGGGATATCATCAAGTAGGTATGTGGTTATCGTATGCCAATAAAATTTCAATTTTATTTATTTATCTCGTCGTTAAAAAAGTTTCATTTAAATGACTTTCCGTTTTTTTTTAACTCAATAAATTTCAATATCTACTCACCCACTAACTAAAAGCCAGGCAAATACGAAGAAATTCGCATGTTTCCGAGAAAATACTCAGCTCTAACATTTTAATTGCTGCTAAGTAATTTTCACTTGTTTTTGAACAACAGATGTATGAATACGATAATTCTTTGTTGTTTCGCCAATGCTGATTGTAGAACTTTAAATCGCAATTAATTTGAATTCGATAATTATTATGAAATTAACACATTTCCCGTATGATTGCACTAGACACGATTTGAAAAGAAAAACAATAATAACTCCCACAGCGTGAATGCGCATTTTCAAGGAAACCGAACTGTTGAATTAATCACAATGCGCCGCGATGTAATTTTTTTTTTTATTATTTTAATCGAGTATAGGTATCAGGTATCACATGTTTTTATGTAACATACGTATCTAATGTATGTAGTACTTGGAAATAACACTGCGGTATGTAAGAGCACTTTGTTGTCACGACACCGGTATGTTTTGTACATACGCATTCCCGAAATGCACCTATGTCATTATAAAAACGGCCGCGCTTAATTAACACCTCATTAACACCTCATCGTATGTGGCGCTACCGCTTAAGTGACGAACCACAACGATCCAATGGGAGCCGATGGATAACCGATGTGAAGTTGTGACCAATCATTAGCGCGTTCGCTGAGATACATTTATTTTTAAACTCTGTGGATATATTTAGTCCGCGTGCGCTCACAGTTTACCTGTGGCTTCAACAATTCACTGACTCGTTGGGCTTTCTATAGATCAGAAAGTTGCATGCGGCCTCACGCGATATTCTTACAAGATCGCTCGCGATCGCGAACTGAAAAAGGTATACCAGGCGAGGTGGTGGTGACCACTCTGGAGTGTGGATAGTGGATGTTCAATGTTCATTCCATACGCCGACGTTATAGTGGGGGAACTTCACTGGAGGATGCCTAGGTAAGTTGGTGGGTTCATCGGTTGGGTTTTCATAGTGGGAGAAAAGGTTTAGAAGTGTGCGTCTGGAAGGTGGGCAATGGGCATTGAATGGAGGTGTTTTTTTCTGGATTGGAAAGTGAGCAGCTTATTTTAAATAAATACTTAAGATCTACCATATATGAATAAATGATTCTCTTACATAGGCTCTTTCATATGGGCATTTACGGGCGCTTCTTCTATGTAATCAAACACGATGATGACGGGTGCTGATAGGTCCATTCTAAAGGGGCCTATTTGCGGAAGAAATGTCGATAAAACGAAAATATTGGTGTAGATGACGAGTTACTTATAAGAATTATTTTTTTTTTAATTTGATATTTTTAATTTTACCTATCTAATGTTTACATTTTCAGAATCCATGTTTTCCATGTCATAGCAAGAACCGTCTGCCAGACTGTCAAAGAAGATGGGACACTTTTGGACAAGGAACGTGCATCAATGAGACTGGTATCAATTTAAGGCTGACCGAAGAGTAGATATATCAAAACTAAAAATGATTATTTTCGAATGACGTAAAAATCAAGGTTCTGAGACGTTCAGTTTTTTTTAAATAAAGACTTTGAAAATAAAGTACAGTGCATTCCGAATTATCGCAACTTATAAAAACCGTGGGTAGTTGCAATACCGCGTCAAAAACTTGTTGATGGTAAATTGTGAATAAAACCTGTAAATAAAGAATTCAGAAAATAGAACACTAAAATGTTTACATAATACAAAAAAAACTATCTCGGCTCATATACCTTCACTTCGCCGAGGTTTTGAACTCTCTACCAGCGATAGGTATATATCTATATCCTAATGCGCAAAGCATTGCCCAATTTTTGTCTCGCATTTTGTAAAGAATCGTTCGCCTATAACTTCTTAGTACCGGATCCGTCTTACTCCAAATACCTATAGTTAACTATTTCATTGGAAAATAAGTTACAAGAACTTAATAATGAATATTTACCCGGCATAAATGGTCTTCATTACATACATGCATTTCTTAAAAAGGGTTCCGCCTTGATCTCTCTAATCCTTCTTCAAAATCCCTTTCGGCTGTTAGTTTTTAAGTCAAATTTCCTCAGATATAGAAGTCATCTTTTATAACACTAATACACAAAACGCGATCAAAGAGCGAAGTAACTAATTACCGACCAATTAGCCAAATTCCTCGAAAATATTTTGTACGAAGTCTTAAGCTTTCAGTGGAAGTCTTATTTTTGATAGCCTAAAAATTTCTTCAAAATGCTTAAATTGAATGTTCTGAAAATACTTTTTGATTTAACACGCGCGCCAGGCCACAGGCAAAATATATTCCTTTTGCCAAAGTCTGTGACATAAGACTCGTTTTAGGGTTTATCTATAATTCACATTCAGTTTTCGATTGGGATGTTATTGTAAGTCTCGTTAAGAATTGATCAAACAGTGTGTCAATGCATAGGTGTGATGGTTTCTCTACTAATGAGTCCACTCAACACATCAGGACAAAACAGATTTTAGGAGTAGGCGCATCTACTAATAAATATTTTTAGATTCGAAAATGATAAGTTTAAAAATGTATGCTCTAGTTCTTTTACATATTTCTTTATGAAATTTAGTTAATAATTTAATTTCCTAAATAGTTACATATATATATGTGCGAGGGGTGGTCACCTTGTCGTTGCGTCAAATTGACGTTGGTGCGCAGGCTTAAGTTGCAATGATTCAACAGCCTATGCTGTCGGAGGCGGTAGTCGTCTGAAGGGTCACCCATGACAGACAGGCTGCTTTGAAGAGTAACGAACTAAGAACTGCCCCACCCCCCTAATCCAGGGTGTCATGCGTCACCGTGCCCATTGGATCGCCAGGGGGTATACCGGCTGTATTCTAACGGCGCCTCATTAGGGTCGCATTAGGGTGTAAGTAGTGGCCTTACCATGGTATGCGGGGCTCTGGCATGGTGGACAGTTTTTTCCCTAGCCACTCGTGGGACCACAATACAAAACAAAATGAAACCAACAACACAACAAAAACAAAAAACATCTTCGGGAAGTACTTCCCAGACAGGACCAACCAAACAAACTGACAGGACTGGACAGATAACAAAAACGTAAGTTGAGAGGAAGATGAGGAGGATGCGAATCGTCAACGAACGGCGCTCTGACTCTTCTCTCTCTGTTACAGACGATACCGACCGACGGTAGCGCGTCAAATGCTCCAGCGACGCTTCCTCCCAGGAAACACGTTAGAGCGAGCACAAATAGCTTATAGAAAAAGAAGGAATGCATTCCTATGTCTATGTAGCGGAAATAACTGACTCTGCTTGTGGTATCACAATGGACCTTACTTGGTCTAAGTGAATTACTCCGTACTAACGGATAATTGCCACCTAACCTAACCTAACCTACATATACAGTGACGGCAAAAACATTCCGGATTTTTTCTTGATATATGTAATATTTTTCTTAACATCAAGGAGAAATCCTTCAACTTAATACAATTAATAATTTGAAGAACTCCATTAGAAACCTTTATAGTTACCTTTAAAATATAATACCTTTACAATACACCTAATATAAGGAAAATATTATAGAAAAAATCCGGAATGTTTTTGCCGTCACTGTATATAAAATTATTGGTAGTGAATTAAAAACAGGAAAAATGTATGTATACCAGGTTTCACCCGACCATATACATAGAGGCATAAGTAACGAACTGATTGGCCCCTACCAAGGCCGTTTTTGTCCCGGTAACCACATTCACATTATTCTGGCGAAAACTCGAGAAATCTAGACCGATACTGGTTATCGATTTTATGGATTGCATTTGCATTTTGCATATGACAGAATGTATAGAGACGAGCTTTATGGAGCCATGGCTAGTTTCACCGTCAGGTTGTGCAGAATTATGATGGAGAAAACTCGCTGCTATTTAACCAGAAACAATCTCACCGAGACTTTTTATAAAAAAAAAGGTTTTTGACAAGGTGATGAGCCGTCATGTATACTTTCTTCTAAGGCAAAAGTCCGTCCAATTATGTACTGGCATGTGCCGATGATGTCGACATAATTCGTAGAACCCAGCAAGCAAGCTGTGTGTTTGTTAGTATAGAAAAGGAAGCGGCTAAAATGTGCTTAGCTGTTAACGAAATCAAGTATATGATGTCATCATCATGCATTCATTTTTTTTTTTTATTATTTCTTAAAAACTATTACAATAAATTATTGACAATGTTTGCATTTTATAGATTCAAAAAGAAATAATAGTGACATACTTATATATTTTTTGAAAAAAATAGAGATATTCCCACTTAGGCCATAAAAAGTGAAAACTTAGATTGAAATGATGGGTGGGGTGACCCAATAAAAAAGTACTCAACATATCTTAAATTCAAGTAGGTATATGTACTGTACTCTTATGATGAAAATAACATTATAAAAATAAGCCAAATATTTCACCAAAATATCAACGAAGAACATGGAACAAGGATTCTATAATATTAAGATCAAGGCCAAAAAGCCATTTTTTTACTTGTTTAACAAATGCATGATGATGTATAAGTCTTCTTATAAAAGGTGGAAGTTGGTTAAATAAACGGTATGAAGCAACACAATAAGAATTACGAAACGTAGTTGTACGAAAAACAGGTACAGTTACTTGATTTGAGAAGTTAACACGTAAACTATAATTGTTGATGAGTCTGAAATTAAGATACCCTGATCTCACAAAGAACATTTTAAGCACTTTATAGCAGTACAAGTGTCGGACTGAAAGAACTCTCAAATCTCTGAACAATGGAAAACTATGGTGTAAGCGGCAGATTTTCTTTAAAGTATGCTTTTGAATTGACAAAAGAGGCTGAATTTTATTTACATAAGCTCCTCCCCAGCAGGTAATACCATACTGCAATCTAGAATGAAAGATTCCATAATAGATTTTTAGCAAAAGTTGAGTACAGCAAATCCTTTGCATTCAGACAGAACGTCACAATTGACAGCTATAATTTTGAGGTATTAGTGAGAGACTTTGTCTACCACGGTTTTGCTATACTCATAAACTCTGGTAATAACATCTCAGAAGATATTGAACGAAGAATACATTTTCCAATCGTTAGTACCTACTCTGGGCTGAGAGTTTTCGAAAGCTAAGGTAATTTCATGCTTTATCTTTGGCCAATACGCAACATCCCCAATGCTTCATTCTCAGCTCTGCTTAATGTCTGTGGTTAAATTTAAAAAATATAATATCTCCAACTAGAATTAAACATTTTTGGGATAGAAAGCGTTCGCCTTTTGAATACAAGGCAACTCGAACTCTCACGCGATACAGTCTTGAACTTTTTTGTAATTTCTCATTAGATAGGTTTAAAGTCTAGATTTCATTTAGAAAAATTATCCGATGTGTATTTGTAAATCAAATATGCGGAAAAAAATCTAACTAAAACGCTAAATAGGAATACTCGTATATCTCTGTAAATATGTTCGCAACAAATCATGGGGTAACGCAAAACAGAATAAGGTTTAACAGTTCTGTAAACGTTCAGCAAGTTCTGGGCATTATTTTCCTCGAGCTTACCTAATGCCACTCCATAGACCAGGCCTGGAATATTGTTCCCATATATGGAGCTCGGGGCCAAAACATTAACTTAACCTACTTGACAGCATACATCAGAGACGAGCAGTTCGACTTATTGGAGACCCTACACTCACATCGAATCTTCAACCGTTGGTGCACAGAAGACAAGACGCTGACCTATGCTTGTTTTATAGGTACTTCCATGGTAGATGTTCCGAGGAACTCAAAGACATTATCTCTCGAAATGCAACTTTTGGGCGCCCCACAAGACAGGCTGCTAATGCTCATGACCATACAGTTCACTTGACAACTGCGAGGACATCAACTTTCCAAAACTCCTTCTGTTACAGGACAAGCAAACTTTGGAACTCGCTCCTGGGGATATATTTCCAGAAGTATACAATTTGCAGCAATAAGTGCAGAACTAACATACATCTGCAAGCATCTCGGGCGCTGTTGAAGCGTTATAGGTTCGCCTTTCCCGGGAGAAGTATTTAAAAACAAAAAAAAAATAAATTTAAATTAGTTTTAACGAAAGTATTGAGTTTGTTTTCATATACTCGTCGGTATCTATGTAGTTATGTATCTTTATATCCGATAAAAAGACCAACGCGATCACCTCACCTAATGGGGCCGCGTCTCACTATCAGCCAAATCAGCCGTGAAATGTGCGCGCCTTCCATGACTAACTTCCTATATCTTGTGCTGAAATCTCCTTCCCCGAATTCCCATATCAATCAATGTCCATTATTCCCAATGGGTGACTGATTGGCCCCGAACGGTTAATGAGTCTATTATGTCTATATCTCTATGACATTTGCGCTTGACTACTACGCGAGTAATTTTTTTCCCACAGACCAAAAAGCTCTGCTTAAGATCACTTGGCCTCTATAAAGTAAAGTATAAATCACTGATTACAAAATTATTTATCACACCAAAAAACATTACCTACTTACCACCAATATAATCCCTTAATCAGACATATTGCCTAATGAGTTCACGAACGCTCACCAACACCATATACAAGAAGAAACATTTGTTTCTTGACGCTGGCTCCTCACGCGAAATATCGCCAACGCAATAAATTATACCACCAGCGAGAGCAAGCATCAGCAGGCGCGCACCGCCTCACTTGCACCCTTTTCGGGCTAAACGATCAATCGTCGTCGACTGGGTCGGTTGCGGTTCAGTTGTGGCTACGTAAACGCCAACCGATTAACTTGGCGTACGATCTCGCCCAAAGTGATAATGTTTCGCTTTAGGTTTGCCGCCATCGCCGCGCCGCGCCGGCCGGCCGGTTGGGCGAAGTGAGGCGACGAGATTGAGGTATCCTTTTTGTCCGTCCACTCTGTCTATGTGGTAGGGTCAATCGATTTGTGTACAAATCTAAATAAAGGGCATTCCAAATTCGAGCTCATGACTGTGCGCTTTCCTCGTGAATTGGTGATGTTTTCCCTCCTCCCATCCCGGGTGATTTTTGCGAGTTTCGATTTTCATGATGCACGAACGCATGACAAGGAAAACAAAACAACAAATTTTTCAGACAAAAGGAGATTACAAGAGGAAGAAACACGTATTCCCCACGTACATCGAAGCCACCACTTTTTCTGTTGCATCAGCGATCTCACAAAAGATCGACTGCATCTGCATTATACTCCTCTTGTGGTGCTCTTGCTCTTGTTATGTTGTTGCTGTTCGTTGTCGCGACGAACACAATTTGTCCGTGTCATTGTTGTGCGCGCGGACCTATTGTTAGCCCGGCTACTTCAGCGAGACTATGCTCGCGTCAACACAGCGTATTGGAGGCACATATTACATACATCTCGAACGGAAGATCCGCCAGCATACTACTCTCACAGAACCAGAACAATCATGAACATGTATAGATATACTATGTAAACAATAAGTGGGGAACAAGGTTAATCAATCTTTATCTCTTCTAAGGGGCCCGAAGTTCACTTCCACCGTTTGCGATGCCTAGATGCTAGATCTTTCTATCATATTAATAGTGCACATGCGCACTCCAATTGAAATGGAGATAAAGGAAACCAGTGTGACCTCCTGGGAAGGTTTCACTTGGAAATTCGTATTTGAATTTATTTTTTCTAGTATAGGTATAGCTTCGAATGTAGCTTTGAAAATTTAGTGAGGTTAAATAAGGTGCAGTTACTTGAATGCGTCGGTATAACAGATAAACAGTATCCTGCTTAAAATGCAATGTTTAGCTACATAAGCTTCGAGGTTTATCAAGCATTTTTAAAGCTCTATATCTCGAGATGTAGATTCCAGTGTCATCGATGACAAGAAGCCATTAGAAACGTCGGAACTGATTTAATGGATTTCACGCAACCACTCCCACGAAATTCTTGGCTTGAGTGCCGGCAAGCTATAAAACGGGGCACGCTGATCAGAACGACGGGAGCGGCTAGCGAGCTCGACAAGCAAATGAAGAGGGAAAAGCACTATCTTAAAAAAAAAAAGTGTCATTGTCAAGGCTATAGGAACCGAACAGAGACCTGTAGAGAAAAACCAGGTAACCTTGTAATATAGAGTAACAGTCTGTTTTGGGGATACGAAGGCTGCTGGCTACAACGAACCATTCAACCTGGACGAAGACTTCCGTTCAGCCGACCAAAAAAAATGCAAGGATAGAAATATCTAAGATCTAACATAGGGCTTTTAGATCAGACGGCCTACTGGCCGAACTACCTAAGGCAACGGTGAACGACATAGTGGAGACTATACACGAACTTATTCTCAATGATTAGAAGCACAATGCTCACCACATGTAATCAAAATAAATTAACCCTACGATATCTTCCGTTCCAAAAAACGATTTTCCTAAAATCCCTTTTTCCTTCGAAAAAAACTCCTCTTTTTATTTAAAAATCGTTCGGTTTCAAAAGAAGCGGCTCACTCTTAAGGTTACCCGGAATCAATGATTTGGATATTGTGGGCCTCCTGGTTGACCTTATCCTACCTATCTCATTTATATAAAACTGTCTGGCCTGACTGATTGACTAATGGTCTAATGATCAACGACTAATGATCAACGCCCAGCGCAAACGGTAACAGCTAGGAAGATGATATTTTGAAACAAATTTCCTTTTATGGCTAAAGTGAGGACTTATAAGCGGTTTATGGAAATTCAAACAAACGCCTGGTGAAAAATTTCCCAAAGAAACAAAAAGTGTGTTGCAGTCAGACAATCTTTTTCGCATTTCTCTTAGTAAAACAGGAACTAAATCGTTAACGTGCTTCTTAACTTCATTCACATGCTCTGTGTTGATCTGCGATACTCGTGAGAGAAACAATAAAACACGACGAACACTCGAAGATCAAAGAAGAAAAGATGCAAGCTGTTACTATAAACGTTCACTTGTCAAGAAAAAGGGAGATCAAATTATCAGCTATATATTGCCCACCACGACAAAACCTAAAAAAGGAAGACTATGTCAGTTTTTTCCAAACCTTGGGAAATTACTTCATGGTCGGAGGTGATTTTAATGCCAAAAATACCTTTTGGGGCTCAAGATTAACTATTACAAAAGGGTAGAGAACTGTATGCAGCAGGGCGTGCAATGAATTGTGACTTTCACTCAAGTGGAACGCCAACATACTGGCCTACAGACATGAGTAAAATCCCGGATCTAATAGATTTTTTTGTTGGAAAAGGAGTATCTGAAAACTACATTAAAGTAGAAAATAAAGATGATCTCTCATCAGATCATTCGCCAGTTCTTATGTCAATTAGCGATCAAATAATAGAGGTAGAAAACATACCTCGACTGATAAATCATAAGACAAATTGGCCGTTATTTAGACAACTATTAGATGATACCATTAATCTACAAGTGCCAAAGAACGCATTTCAACTAGAAGAAGAAGTTGAGCTGTTCAATAGAAACATACAGCTAGCAGCCTGGCAAAGCACCCCTACCTGTCAAAGAAAGAACAGGGTGGATATTAATTACCCTAACGAAGTAAAAGAACTTCTAACAAGAAAGCGAAAAGCGCGAAAAATCTGGCAAAGAATCCGAACACCAGAGAAAACAAACTCCTGATTTATAAGCAGATCCTAAGACCCGTATGGGCATATGGAATTCAGCTTTGGGGTTGTACGAAAAAATCGAATCTACAAATGATTCAAACTCTTCAAAACAAAGTACTAAGAAGTGTTGTTAACCTAATCCACGAACATGTGAATACTGCAATACAGCACATGGTGGAAGAGATAAGAAATATATTAAGAAGGCTTAAGAGACTAAAGCCGAATGATTTAGTTACTAATTAGCTATATAGAATATGAATAACGACCCATTTTCCTTTCCTTCTTAACTACCCATACTCAACCCTTGCAGCTTATTATTTAATAAATCGAGATAGTCTAACCAAATAAGAAAAATAAAGTAAATTTAAATAATTTCGCGACTTCAAATAATTTCGGGACTAGCTAATGGGCTATATCCCACCAACCGTTTACAATATTATATTAAAGTAGAATTTGCTAAATAGCTAAGTTTAACTCAGTCGTAAATAAAAAGGGAGGTGGTTTTAGTGGGTGGCGGGTCCCACACTACTAGCTTCACTAGTGTCTTTCAAGATTTCCACACACCCTCGAAAAAAAAAAAAAAAAAAAAATGCTCTGTGCTACCACAGTTTTCTATCACGATTCTTTCAAATACCGACCGTAAACCAATATCTTTCCCAGCTTTAGAGTTGTCTGCAAACCGATTTTCGTGTCGCCAAATGAAATTTCAAATTGCCTGTTTGGCGATAAATCGCCACATCTGTCAAACAAAATTTCCAAAATTTGAGAAACAGACTTTCTTGATATCTTATAATATGGCAAATAAATTGAGTTTGAAAACGAACGGATCGAAAATTAGAATTCTCTTATACAAAATTTAACCACCCCTGTTGTAGTTGGAAGCCAACTGCGACCCCGTTTTGAAAGTCTGTTTCTAAGCTAGATTCCACCCAAAAGCTTACAACTTATTTTTTTCAATTGGTCAAATTAATTTTATTTCGAATTTTTTTTAGAAGACGTTTTGAAGTTTTGGAATAAGGTGTACAAAATGACAAATGCCAGGAGTTTGTGAAATTTGCAATAAGTTTATTTTTACGCAAAAATTACGAGTTGCGCGAATTCTTTTGATTTTTATTGTTTTTGAATTTGGAGTGGAAAATTTTGAAATTTTTTTGCGTTTTATAGTTTACGTTTGGCGATTCCGGTTTTTAAAACCTGACACCCCTGGGGCCCGAGTTATTAGCGACGGGAAAAGTCGGAGTCAGTTTGCATAGGGAACTTTTTTTTTTTCATCCTATCGAGCCCGTAACAAAGCACGATAGGTACTTCTGCAGCGGGATTGAAGACGCGGATAAATACTAGTAAACTATACATAATTCTTGTTGTGTTAACAAAGACTTTTTTAAATCTTTAATTTTGAAATTACGTTTACTCCATTCATGGTAGATAGAGTACAGCTCTGCAAATTATGCCAATATCTTCGGTGAATGGAAGTAATTCAACAGACTTCTGAAAGATCCTACCGCGTATGTTGGAAACGTAGACTTATACCTCTGTATAGTTGGCGCAGGTCCCTTCTTGTGGAGTGTGGACCGGGCAAACTATGCTTCCATTCATCAGGCAGGCATTCATCCGACAAAATATTGCAAATAATTTGATGCACGCTCTCTTCCAGGTAATCTTTAGGTGCGGGTGCGTGAACTTAGCACCCTAAAGTTTAAAAAGTATATAAGTATATGTATATACCTATGTATATATTTTTTTTTTTTTTAGTTCTGAATAGCTCGACAAGAGTTTAGAGTTCCTGATAAAAATTTCGAAAAGTTGTGTTCATTTAGTATTTTTTTTTTTAATTTTTTTTAATGTGGGGTGCTAAGTTCACGATGCAAAAATTTCGGATTTTTCTATTGGTTATAGAATTAACATAGTTCTGGAGTTCCTGATAGTTAAAAAAAAAATACCCAAATTAGATATACGAAAAAACATTTTTTTCTAAAATAAGCCAGCACCCCATTCTAAAAGTAAATATTTTTTACAAGATTCATGCACTATACCAAGAGTTCTGGAGTTCCCTAAACAAGAATTTTTTTCGACAAAAAGGTTATGAAACTGTGAAAATTGTCAAAAAATGCGAAAATATTTTTTCAGAGTTCCGAAGAGTTCTGGAACGTGATCAAGAAACTCTACAAAATTTCCTTATGAAATCATTTTCTAAACCCAAACAGAAAAAAGTTAGAACCAATTGAAAAATTGTAAATTATTGTTCCGCCAGAATTAACATTTAAAGGTCTCAAAACCACAGTTCGCACTACAACTCTTTTGTGTTTTAGGAAAACTAGAAAAAAAATGATTACCTCGATTGAATTTTTCTGCGTCGAATAATCACAAAATAATAATAAAATAATAAAGGCTAACTTACTACTAGTCAAATAAATTTGTCGATCTTCTCTAAAATTGTCAAAAAGTGAAGAGTTTATAACGAGATACTTCATAAATCTTTTAAAACCCCAAACATTGCAAAAGCAGCTGTGTGACAAGTTACCATAAACAATAGCAATTAAGGAGCCAAATTATTTTTATCGATAGCTACTAGTCCCAATACCGAATTGCAGTGGGATTCTGATCCTCGTCGACATAATCATAATCACATTCTCAGCGATGACTGTGGTAACTACTAACTATGAATGAGGTTACCTTCATTATCTCCATACAGGTTTCTGTACGGAATTTGCTTCCATCTCTTTCTCTTTACCTTTTGTCAGCTTCATCCGGTGTCAATGGCTTGTGATTGCAGTTTTTCGGCGTCATATTTTCTCACAGTATTTTTTTGTTGAGGTGTTTGGATATCCACATTCTTATACCTTGGCTTCAAAATGGCAGTTATCCAATCCAACGTTGGCCGATCGTAAAATTCGAACATCCAGAATAGAATTGAGTGGATTGCAATGTGATAAATTTGCCTGGCGAAGACGAGCCGCAGAATATCTATTGATAAATATTTTGACATACCTAAGAACAAAAATCGCAATTTTGTCCAACTTAACATTTTAGAAAATTATTGTCGACATGCATTGCAACATTTAAAAAAATCTATGATCTAAGAGGTCCTAAAGTCGATATGCTGATCTATTTTTACATACATAAATATGTTTATGTAGTTATATTTAATGAATGTGCATATAGTTTTAAAAATATGTACATATATAGAAAAATATTACATAATGTATTTTTTTTCTTAATTTCCATCCTGATTTGATTGCTACATTTTTAGCATATTTATTAATTTTAGCACTCTTAAATAATATAATGTCAAAAATTCAACCTTTAATAAAAAACATTTTCAACTTGATTTCTCCAATACCTACTACCTACCTACTGCTTAAATTATGTAAACTTTTTAGGCAGCTATCATTTACAGGCCAAAAAATAAAGCTTCTCGTATTAGTTTCTAAATAAAAATAAAATAAAAATATTACCTTACGAAGAATATATTAACTCACCTCTGGTTACACTGAGAGCAACATGCGCTGCAACTGCAGATCACGTATCTCATACGTACGTCCGCCGTACATTATGTACGTATATGTAGGTATGTTAGAACTCAGCAGCAATCGGGTAAGGTGAGGCGAGAGCAGGTTGTATGGATACTGTGAACTCACATCATCGCGAAAAATCGTGATCGTGTGGTCAAACCTTTTGTGCCTTTTCTTTTGCCAATCCAACAGCCAATGCTACAATTATTTATACCGTATTCATAGGTTTTTGAGCTCTTTGTTGGTACCTCATGATGATGGTCTTGTTCCCGGTATATGTGATGGTTGCTCCAATTAGATTCTAATTGTGCTATAGACATTATGGGAATCCATAAAATCAGCAACGTTGCCTAAGGATCACATAGTCACATAGCTGGTAGTCTGGGTTGTTTCTTTTTACAAGCAAACATGCCACATGAATGTCTAAAAAAATGTATTTAATTTGATCAATTTAATATCAACTTTGTTAGCCTGTTTGCGAGAAATGATTCAAAGTTAAATTTTTTTTAACCATCTCCAAAATGTGATTTAAGGTCTAAAGGTTGCTATTGTGTATCATAGGTAGAAGTTGCACGAATAAACGCTTTAATTTAGATTGATAGGAACGATCTGCTGTTAGGTATATAGTATCTACCTATCCAGGTGGAGGTATTGTGTATAAATAAAATTAATTTGAACTCATTAGCGAATGAAAAGAACGTAGCTACCTGCATTATGAGAAAAGATCCATGTCTATCTGTTTTATCCAAGCTTTTCCTATTCATACCGTATGGAAAAGTTCAAGCAAGGTTTAATTACTTACAGTTACAGCATCTCGGGACACATAACATACCTAGACTCACTCTAACTATTTTCATCAATATATTGATAGATAGTAGCTCAGTGGTTTGTTTGATAGTCTATTGAGCGGGAGAGGTACCACTTTCAAACTTCGGAAAAATACTTACAACATTGTTTTCCCTGTTGCACGCCTCAGGAATACCTGGCAAACTGTTTACAATAACTTGCATGACAAGGAATTCAGACGTTTAAATACTGCCCAAAACTGTGGATCCTTTAATATACCGGCACTCAAATTTTCGTAACGCAACATTGAAAAAAAATTAGTTATTTTTTAAAGGCTACAATTTTTTCGTCTACAAATAAATAGTATCTATTTTCAGAAAAAAAATTGGAAACGTCGGCAAAAATCGAAAAAAAAAGTCTGAAATTTAATAGAAATCGTCTGAAAATAAATAGAAATCATCAGAAAATCAGAAATTGGAAACGTATGAAACAATTTTTAAAACTATAAAAATTGTCTGAAAAATTTAAAAAGTTTGAGTGAAAGGGAATGAATTTTGAGAATGCTGACGATTTATTCAGATTTTCAGACGAAATTTCAAGTTTTTTAGACGAATATTTAAAAAATGTATGTATGTATGTATTGGAGACATTAGCACAGGCCTCGGCCCTCATTGAAGCTAACCTCTGGGCCTCCGGGTATCGTAGAATAGCGCCAATGCAAATGGACAAACTAAACCCGTAAATAAGCTGATTGAATAATTACAGAGACGTTAATATTCATATTACCGTTTGAACAGAGTTTTGGACCTTTCTCCTGAGGGATCTTATCAAAGTAACGCTGGACCTTTGACGATGTTATTACCTGGTGGCACCCAGGTGTAACCCAATTGTCGTGGATCTGATTCCCATTGTGTTGGCGAAATACTCTTGAAGCCGAGGCGTTCGCGAACCGATGTGACGATGTTACACATTTTCGGTTACGTTTCTAAACTTAAAATAAACATGTCTAATTAAATTACCTTTTCAGTAGCTTCGTACAGATATTTCATAAAAATGCACTCTTCTTGAATCTGTAATTTTATAATGGTTACATCTTGATCGTTCACCAACAGTTTGAACTTTGCACTGTTCTGCCAACTTGGCTCTTCTCTAATTCGTCCAATTTTGTGACTATCTTCAGTATACTAAAGGGGCTGGCAAATATTATTAACTATTTAGTATTTATTAAATTGATTTGATTTGATGATTTTCTTTTTGTTTAATTTTTTCCTTATTATTATTTTTTTTTTTTTTTTTTTTTGTTTTTTGATTTTATAAACTAATTTATTTTGCAAAGCCTACTAGTCTCTCCAACAGCACTCCATCCATCTTAGACGAATATTTAAAAAATGCTGACAAAAACTAGCAGATGAATGTGAACAAATTAGAAGATGAAAATAAATTTAAAATAATTAACCGTTTTTTAAAATACCTATCCCATTTTTAGTTAGCAAAGCATCATTCGAAATTGTCAACTTTTCGTATATAAAATTTCCTGTTGAAAGTTGGCGTATTTTGTCTGTCTCCTCAAGAACCCACTTTTTCGAATTCAAAATTTTAATTTATAATACTATGTACTACTAGAAAACTTCTGGCTGAGGTTCTTTGATGACGGGGTTGGTAGCAAGTCCTGGCACAGATTAGGGTCTTCTTTCGTCAGAGTCGGAGCCTTGTTCATCTGGAATATGAATGACAACTACTTGTGATCATATATTTCAATGAGAGATGAATGATTAGAAATATGTAGGTATACATTGCGAGATTAGACATAAATATACTTTCGTCAGTCTATTCATCGTCTATGCGGTCAATGCTATCTCCTGGACTGCCGGGCCGGGAGCTCGACGGTTTCACACAACGCTTTCCACTGTGTATACAGATCGGAAGCAACAGAGGGCTGCATATAATGTATACCTGCATCCACAATTATTGAGTTTTCAGCTCTTTTGATTTTACAAGAAATGTGCCAAAGTATCGAGTCCAGTGCAGCGTTCAAAGTGATTGCCACTGGTATTCCTTGTTTTTCCACCCCCTCTCGTTCGGTTCCCTTTGTTGCTCATCGAGTATGGTTCAACAAGATAACCACTATTGATACACCGGAAAGTAAACCCTCAGTGAAAAATGTCGTGCAGCAATTTTGGTGGGTTGATTTTACTTTTGTACGACGAAAATACATGTTGCCTGATGTACCTTAAATCATTTAGGCTAGTATCATGTCCTTTCCTATACGTAGGTTCATGACGCACACGTTTCTTGCTTAAACAATCTCGTCTCCATTCCTGGTGTGCATATACAATGGTCTTTAAAAACATCAGTGACTGGTTGTAAATCATTGTTCTTCTGCAGGACATTGAATAATTTCAGTTGCCCCTGATTAAGTCAGCACATTATATGGTCTTAGGATTTTGTCTGCGGCAAGATGTGGATTGTAGAGGGCTTGAGACATATCCTTCCTGTTGCTGGTAAGACATTATTTAGATCACGGCTACCCACTATACACAGGGCAATCAAAATCACCCTCTTAACTGA
Source organism: Cheilosia scutellata (assembly GCA_955612985.1). Classification (NCBI taxonomy): domain Eukaryota; kingdom Metazoa; phylum Arthropoda; class Insecta; order Diptera; family Syrphidae; genus Cheilosia; species Cheilosia scutellata. The sequence goes on from OY015311.1 coordinate 96,194,493, forward strand.
GACACCACGTATATATGTATACATTTTTGTATACACAGATACACAGATGGCGCTTCATATCGTAACTTTTGATACCTATGGTGTTAAGAAAACGCTTCTTTTCTGGATGTTAATTTTTTGTGACTTATAAAATTCTTTATGCTCCTGGAGTACCTACCGTGTTAAATTACTTACTTACTTAGGTCCGGGGTGTATACCTGGGCCTCAGTCAACATGCCTCTCCAGTTAGCACGATCTTTGGCTAGCCGCCTCCAGTTGCGCACTCCAAATTGTTTGAGATCCCCTTCCACTTGTGCGCGCCACCTAAGGCGAGGTATTCTCTACTGCGTTGTCCCTCTGGGTTGGAATCGAAGACTTTTTGGGCTGGAGCGTTGGTGTCCATTCGCTCTACATCTTAGACGACTGATACGCAGTGTTGCCAGAATTTTAAAAATCAAAATGCTAAATAGGATACAAAAAAATGCTAAAATGTATGAAGCTAAATAAAAAAAATGCTAAACGAAAAAAAGATATACTTTCATCAGTATTTCAAACAAATTTCATACCTACGAATTATTTTAAATACATAAATAATTTAAAAAAAGTACCTAATCCGTTTTACCTAAATTGTGAAAATTTAAAGGATTTCTTAAATCTTTCTATTTTATTTGAAAAGAGCAAACAATTTTTATTAATATATAAAAAAAAGAAGTTGTTAGGTACATACAAAGAAAATGGAGCGAATAAAATAAGATACTTCATTGTAACGAAAAACTGATTTCAAGTTAAGGCAAACACATTACTAAAGGGTAGATAATCACCCCTATTCCCGTTGGCGTTTGTCGTAAACGACTCGTATTCTCGTATAGACAAATAAATTCAAATGATGGTGAACACATAGAAAAGCAAAAAAACTGTTAAAGAAGTTAAAAAAAAATTGAACATCGTTTTATAGCGACACGAAACAAGAATCGTATACGACAAACGCCAACGGAGATAGGGCTGATTAGTTAGGTCGGATAACAGACCTAACCCTAACTTAGACTTTTTCAAGTAATTACATATTTAAAATCCATCTCCATTTTTCTACTGAGACCCTACGTTTCTTTAATTAAATTATGAGAAACTATGAGAGATTTTTTTTTGTGGTTACATTTGACAGCGCCACATGTCATTCTCGTTCATCACTCTATATTAGTTTTAAGAGTTCCCAGCAGTTTTTTTCCAACCTACTTTAAACGAACAAGGAGTAGCGTTTTTTAAAGAAATTAGAACCATATCGTTCCCAAATTCGTATAAACTTTCACTGTAATGTTCGCCTTTTTTTTATTCGGTTGGGGCTAGCAATCGACAGCGAGATTTCCATCAACATTTGCCGCCACGTCCCATTTCACACAATACATGTATCGTCCTGAATTCCCAATCCCTAGATGAACTCGCTGCGAACGAAATCTTAATCGCCTTTGTTACGTTAATACAAACTTAAAGTTTTGACCAACAAACACGAATACAATACAAATACAAGCGATAAATCCACTTTACATTCACGTTTCGCATACGCATACCAATACCTCGGAAAATAGTAGAAACAATGAATACTTATTGCTCTACACTGCATCTCAGCATAGGATGAATTGGGACCAACATTTCAATTAAAAGAAAACACAAAAATTAAAAATGGGAAAAGTTTAAGAAGTTTAAGAAAATGCTAAAAAAGCATTTAGCATTTTTCTTTAAAAAAAAAATGCTTTCAAATCTGCAAAAATGCTAGATCTAGCATTAAAAATGCCAGAATGGCATCACTGCTGATACGTATCTACTTTTCTGAACAAGTCCATGTTGTGTCGCTGTACAGCTCGTAGAGTTCGCTGTTAAATCTCCATGTCCAGCATGATTCTGCGACATAAAGTAGGACTGGGATGATGAGCGGGTCTTATATAGAGTCTTCTTGGTGTTCCTCGACAAGGCCTTACTAATCAATTGTCTTCTAAGGCCAAAGTAACAGCGGTTGGCAAGTGTAATTCTTCGCTTGATTTCTGATGCGATGCCATTTTCAGAGTTAATAGCGGAAGTAGACAAAGTTCCGAACTACCTCAAAGTTATAGCTGTCTATCGTGACGTTCTGTCCGATTCGTCGATGTTGTGTGTCCCTTCTTGTTGATAACATATATTTAGTTTTGTCCTCATTCACCACTAAACTAAACTAAATTTTTGCCGCCTCTGTACTGATAATTGCAACAGCTCGCTGTGTTCTGCCAATGATGTCGATGTCGACAGCGTATACAAGTATAGTTGCACAGACTTTTGGAAAATTGTACCCCTGGTGTTGGTTTTGCGAGTTTCGCACAATTTTCTCAATAGAATGTTGTTGAAAAAGTCACATGACAGCGCATCACCTTGACTAAAAAAAAACTGTTTTAATTTTTTGATTTTAGATATAAAATCTTAAAAACTTTAAATGTGTCAATTATTATATTATTATATTATACAATTGACACATTTAAAGTTTCTAACGATATAGTAATATATTTTTTTAACACTGATTTATTTTCTTTAAGAAATTCGCTAAAATTCTATTTTTAATTTGTTTTGCCTTCAAATGGTTTCAAACACATACAAAAAAATTATTTTTTTTTTTGAGGAAATTAAAACATTTTTTATAAATATCTAGATATTTTTAATTTTTGTATAAACTATGTATGTATTTATATTTTTTTTAAACCCCATAGAAACAGTGAAATATCTATGGAGAGGGGCATGCTGCCACCTTACAACTCCTCTGTTTGTGGGCACTGTAGGATTTAGAGCAGCGGTTCCCAATCTTTTTTGGTCGCGGAGCACTTTTCTGAAGAGAAATTCATCGCGGAGCACTTCCTTGTCCGTACGTATCCCATTTTTCGTAGTTATGGAAAACGCAATTACTATTTTCCATTGCTTTTTTAATTTTATTAGATTGAAGAAATAAGTAATATGTTGCTATATGATGTGACCTTTAGCAGTTTTTTAAATATATAAAAATCTAGTAGATATTTAAAAAAAAAATTCAAAAACATTTTTAAATCATATTCGAGTTTGCCACAGAATAACAAAAAATTTAAAATTCGCGTTTCCAAAACTTATAAAAATTACCAATATTTAGTGGAATCCTTTATTTTTTTTTAAACAGCAGTCAATCTTTTCTGAAGACTTTCCCCTAAAATCCGACATCTTATAAATAAATGAATATAAATTTGGCGCAGCAGGTCTGATTAGGCACCTTAAGCCAGTATTAGACGATATGTTGAATCAGCATATGTATGCTGAAAATTGTGTTCCAATCACAACATATCGTGCATACTTGATGACAAAAAATTTTTGTTTACACGATATGTTGTGATTGGAACACAATTTTCAGCATACGTATGCTGATTCAACATATCGTCTAATACTAGCTTAGGACTAGCTTCTCACAACCATTTGTTTTGTGAGTTTTTATTTTTGGGACGAATGGAAGGGACGTACAATTTTTTAGTCCAAACGGCTGATTTAAGAAGCTTTTTCAGGACAGAGAGTCTCGAATGTTTGTCAGACGTTCGCGAGAGGGTGGCGCAGTGGATGTAATTTGTGTTTTCCGGGGATCGAACCTGGGAACCCTCGCACAGTAGTGCAGCACACTGACCAGGGGCCTGTACCACGAAACAACATGTATTGTGGAATAGGAGCATTTTAACACATTGCTCCGATAAATTGCTACTGTTTAACAATACTTGTTGTTTCGTGGTACTGGCCCAAGACCTCCTTAATGTTTTCGAAAAGTTCTTCAGCATATATCTTGTTTTTTTTTGGCTTTTAATGATCTTTCGATGTCGGCTCACAAGTTTCCAAATCGGGACTTTGAGCGGGTCATTCCAAAACATTAATTTGGTATCTGTAAGCTAATGCTTCACTCTCCGCGGGGTATGCTAAAGATCGTTGTAGTGTTATGTCGTTTTCGATTGGTAATCCAGAAGCGTCCGGAAGCGTTCGATTGGCACTCAAATGACAGTTCTTCTCCTGAAAAGAAGAGAATTTTGCTTCTGGATTTGCATTCAGAATCAGAATCAAGTAGTGTGTTCTTGATGGAGTTTATGTGCAATAATCTTCCTAATTTGTATGGACATTAAAAATGGATTGGCTCTACTTGTCTGGCAAACTTCTCTTTGGAGTGGCTTTGAGTTCAATCTCCTTTCTTTTGCGGTTCTCAAAACTTCTTTTGAAGTTTTCTTTTCCCCGAAAACAAGCTTCGTAGAACAAACAAATCTTTTCGCCATGGATTCGTTTCCATTTTGATAGCTCTGAAGTTCTGGGTTAGGTACACGTTTTATTTTTACGCATTTTTGTACTGTGTAGTTTCACAAGCTAGTCGGATGGAATTTTCATATTTTTTCCCATCTTTCCGCGGAGCACTTGGATTTTCATGGCGGAGCACCAAGTGCTCCGCGGAGCACACTTTGGGAAACTCGGATTTAGAGTATAGGTAGGATGTTGGCTATATGCAAAGTAGGTGGTATCCTTTTAAATATAAAATCGAATTTCTTCTCCACAATGCTTACACAGACAATATCTTTGTCTTAGAATAAATCATTTTAAGTAAAAAAAAATATAACTTTAAGTGCAAAGTCGATTTCCTATATTTGAAACCTCAGCCTACTGCAAAAATGTATCACAAATTTAACCAAGCTTATGATAAATTTTTAACTACGTAAACAAAATCGAGGCATAAATTAATTTATTTCGCACACACAATATAGCCTAAGCGCAGTAGCGCAGTGGTTAGTGTGCTGTACTACTGTGCGAGGGATCCCAGGTCCCAGGATCAATCCCCGGAAAAACACAAATTACATCTTAAGGTTTTATCTACTGCGCCACCTCTCGCGCGAACATCTGACAAACATCCGAGAGTATAATTGTCCTGAAAAACCTTCTCAATCTAACCGTTCGGACTTGGCATAAAATTGTAGGTCCCTTCTATTCGTCCTAAAAAATAGAAACTCACACAAACGAATGGTTGCCAGAAGCTAGGCCTATAGGGTGTATATCTGCCTGTTGCGTCACCTATTTATTTATTTAATAGCCTAATAGCAGATGTTAAAAAAAAAATGTTAAACAACCTGTTGTTTCTCTATATTGCTCTTTCTATGTCGCTATTCTGGTTAACTAGTAAACAGCTGCAGGCAGTGCATGAATTTGGTAAACATGTTTACCTCCACATTTATCATAAATTTAGATTTTGTAAAAATGTTTACCTATCAGATTCGGCGGTCTTTGTTGTTTTGTTATGCAGCTTAAAGCAGTACTTGGATTTGGTAATGAGCTCATTGTGGTGCTTATCATAACCTAGCTTCAAATCTGATTACCTTCAAGTCAGTCCTGGACTGTTGCAATGCCCTGGTGCTAGGTACCGCTAGGTTATGAATATTTTTTTTAAAAGCCAGCCTTTCACTAGCCCTAACCCAGCACCCTTCTGAAGCATCACAAACTCAGAAATAAAAACAACAAATGACAGTTGGAAAAACAAAGTGTATCCCTCCTTTTGAATTTAATATCAATGGGCTTTGACAAACTAACAGAGTTTCCACAATAAAAGAGGAGAATCCCTAAATGTTAAAAGGGATGATATTTAAACGACTACTAGCTACTTATAGTTTTATTGAAATTCATTGTTGAATTTCAGCCCTTCGGACATAAAATTGCCAAAAATTATGGTTATGAGAAAAGCTGGGTCTAGGGTTTTTTTTTTAGATTTATTTCTTTCCATTTCAAGATATCAATTCGATTAGAAAAAATACAGATACATAATATAATATAACAATAATACATAAGATATAAGTGTATAACATTGTTTAAATATTTTAATTCTTTTAAGATTATTTAATACAATTTTTAATATTACCGAGAACTTGGAGTAATAATCAACGAAATGTGGAAATAATAATAGTAGATACAGTTTGTGGTATAATGCAACCAGTAGCAAGTGTTGAACTATTAAAAATATTAACAAAAGAAAAAAAAGCCGAAAAGGAAAAGAGGAAAGAGAACGCGAAAAACAGCGAAATGCAAGATTGTTTTTTTTTTTTAACGAAGAGTATGAAATGCGTATAGGTAATAATCATAAGTAAACGAAATGAAGTGAAGTACAATGTCAAGATATTACTTGAAGTAGAGATTCAACATCAGATAGTGAAAGTAACCAGTCTTTGGGTTTTTTTAAGAATTGGTTTCTATGTGTTACCAGATTGGATACATCAGGCGGCAATTTGTTAAAAATGTAAGGTGCTATGTTAGTCAGAAAACGTCGACTGTGCTCTTTATTAACCCTAGGAACATCCATTTCATGCCCATTTCTCAACGAATATACTCCATTTCTTCTAAAATGAATATTTCCACTTCTGACATAAAAAACTTTTAGCGCTTTAAAGTTAAAGAGATATCGAAGTGGGAGTATTTTCACTGATTGAAAAAGGGGCAACGAGGGCTCAAATCTATTTTTAAAAACATTAACCGAATTATTTTTTTCTATTGAAAATAATAGGTCTGAGGCAGCTTATAAAGGCGCAGTCCCAACATGCCAGACCATACTCTAGCTTAGATTGAACTATTGCATAGTAGATTGTGGATAGTAGACTATGTGGAACACGTTTTCTCAAGTGGTATATTTTGTTTAGCGATATATATAATATTCTTTTTAGTGACATTATATGCGATTTCCAATTTAATTTATTGTCTATTGTGACGCCAAGATACTTGAACTCTTTCACGAACTCAAAAATAAAGCATTTGTTTGTGCAGTTCAGCTATGATGAGAGGTTATGCCTTCAACCACTATATTAGGGTTAGAAAATGAAAAACACATTGCTTTAGACTCCGTACTAAGTATAAGTTGGTGATAATTAAGCCATATGCTTAGCAAACATTGATCTGAATTCATTTGATTTCGGATAGTTATTAAAGAATTGTCGGTATATGAGCCAATTAAATGTCCTTTCACAGGTAGGCTAAATATTGAATTTATATAAACAAGGAAAAGTATTGGTCCTAGAACTGATCCCTGTGGAACACCAGTGTTCGAACACGCCTCTTCCCTGCTTACAAAACCATTTACCCTTACTCGTTGTTTTCTATTTAGTAAGTAGGTCTTAAACCATTCAATTATATTGCCTCTAAAACCAGCATTACAGAGCTTCTGCAGTAGTATTTCGTGGTTAACCAAGTCAAAGGCTTTTGTGAGATCCAGGAATATACCGACTGTTTTTTGATTATTATCTAATCCTTTGTATATTCTACTCAAAAAATCAACTATTGCATCTTCAGTGCATTTGCCTTTTCTAAAGCCAAATTGGGACTTATTAAAAAATTTAGTTTTTTCAAAAAAGTTGAGCATTTTGCTAACAATGATTTTCTCAAATATCTTAGAGAAAGCTGATAACAGGGATATTGGCCTATATAGTTGTTAGGATCACTCGTGTCTCCTTTCTTAAAAATGGGAATAATTAAAGAAGTCTTAAGGCACTGAGGAAATACTCCGCACTATGGAAACTTTGATTGAAATGTGTGTTAATGGAGTCAGTATTGATTTTCCTATTTTCTTAACCACTATACATTGCTGATACCATCTATCGCACATGAGTTTTTAGATTTAAAACTGTTAATGAAAGCTAGAAGTTCTGAACTACTAACGGGCCCGAAGTAAAAAGAGTGTAAATTTGTTTTATCAAATAGAAGTCGCCTATTGCTGTCATTTAATTGAATACACACATCTGGTTTAAATTTTTCGGCGACATTTTTAAAGAGAATGTTCATTTCGTTGGCTAAATCCACGTTACTAGTTGCAATTTTATCGCCTAATCTAAGAAGCTTTAAATCTGGCTCATGTTTTTCTTTTCCTAATATATTATTGACAATACGCCATTGTTCATTATGATTAAGCCGATGTTACGCAAATGCGTTGCTATAATATTCCACTTTTTGTCTATTTATGCTGTTGCGTACATTAGTTTGTAACTCTTTATATATGCTTTTTTAACTGAAGGCTGGTTCATCCTGCTCTTATTTTTTGAATAAAATTTATTTTTTTGCTCTATTTCTTTACAAATTCCTTCAGTGATCCAGGGCTTAATTGTGTTGACCCTTTTTCTTTTCTTAAGATGTTTGCAGTCATTTATATAACTTTTAAGTTTTTCTAAGAAAACTGAGAAGGCACTACAAGGACAGTCAGAACTATAAACAGAATCCCACCGTTCTAAAGATAGGCACTGATTCAGTTTGGGAAAATCAATTCTAAGAATTTTTTCTTTGTGACTAACAAGAGATTGGTTTGTAGTTCTGTCAGAAGCGTTATTTAAGATATTTTTTAAAGCAATACCAATAGAGTGGTGGTCAGTAATACCTAGTTGCAAGCCATACGGCTGGATGCTAGTAAAATCGTTGGTTTTAAGAAAGAAGTGGTCTATGCATGATTTTGTCGTATCACTTATTCTTGTTAGGAGATTTATGAGCGAACGATAGCCTAATGATGAGACCAAAAGCATATAGTCATCAGTCTTCACATTCCCTTGGTAGATTAAGTATGTCGATATTTATGTCCCCCACTAAGCAGACATTCCTACAATTAATAGAGCACAGCAAACCTTCAAGATCATTAAGAAAAATATTGCTATGTACAAATTGCAGTCGATATACACAAACAAAAGTCACTGACAAATTCTTACCCAATTTCAATTTTATAACAACACAATCAGCACTTTCAATATTTGGTGTAAATGAGTCCTCTATACTTCAAGATCACTTTTAACAAAAACAATCGTGCCTCCCGATGGATACTTTTCATTACAGTTTGGATACGCAAGATAGCCCGGCAAGGAAAAATTTGTAACTTCGTGCTTAAAAATCCAGATCTCTTTTAAAACAATAATATGAGGTAGAGTAGCAAAACAATTTTCTAAATGAGCACAGAAATTATCAAAATTCATCCTCATACTTCTTATATTTTGATGCACAATTATTGTCAAGTCTAAACTCGAACTACAAAAACTAGAACCAACATACACTTCATTTACAGTCATTCACACAATTTGGATCACAGAGGTCATTTAAGTTTTGCAACATATTTATACTTAAAGTAGAATTAAAAAAGATTCTATATTTTATACCAAAAATGTGTAAATTTTGATGGCTTGAGGGCTTGAGGGCGAACTCTATAAGTTGTATCTGCAGCTACATAGATAATCATCAGAAAAGTCAGAATCCAGTATCCGCAGATGACTAGGACATGTTAAGGGAGCCCGAAGATTTTTCGATGACTCCAAGGCAGTTAGACATCCAAGACCGCGCTAACTATACAGAGACGTTTTTGTTGCGAATCTAGATAAACTTCTGGGCTTCTGGCATTCTAAATTGATTCCGATGCACAAAAGATCTCTTATATCGCAATGCCCCATGCTACCATTTATGCGTATATCGATTGGAGATACTTTCAAAAAATCACGAGCCCCATGGTAAGAAATGAATTGATACGATGACTGAAACTGAATCTTAGCTACATAAAATACCCACTGAATGCAAATACTAAGTCGGTAGGCAGCTAAATATTGCCAAATCGGGAACTACCCGTCGGCCGTCGTATCGGGTAGAAAACCGTTCAAACGTTGTTTTTACATTACAAAAACCTAGCAAATCATATACATATTAGCAAGCGTTGAATGCTTTGTAAACATAGTTAAAAAGCATCTACTTACGTACCTATACTTTTTAACACAATTTGAATATATGTACGTAGATACTAAAATCGGGATTAAGATATCACCCCGTATGTCGAAACCTTTACTTATATCAATCCGATAAATACCTCAATAAAATCATCGAAGCATGCCCTGACCTCTTTTCATAACCTATATAAGCCGGTTTTTTAGATAACTATACAAGGTAGGTAGATAAGAAATATGTAGATACTTACCTTAAGGTCACTTTAAGCTTAAGCTATACCGGCCACCATTGCCACGACTCCCTTAACTACTTTGAATTTTGCTACATTAATCAAATTCGTTTGTCCACAAGATTTTTTTTATAAAAGAAAATTCCTAAAAAAATATGCCCAGAAAAGAGACCGAAACCAAAATTTCTGCCTCCAACCGCATTCTTATTATAGTTTTTTTTTTTTTTTTTTTTTTTTTTTGTCGGAGGTTGTTACTATCCGATGGAGCACTCAGACACAACTACTGGTCCATTGTACTGCCAAACAGACACCTTACATTGCTGTACTTAGTTTTCCCGTCTTTCGAAGAAAGATAAGAAGGAGCTTCAGTGATGAAGAGCTTAGATGTTCAGCACTCACCACGTCAGCCCCAAAAATCCGCCACCTGATGCGAGCAAAGGCAGGACAACTACAGAGGAAGTGTTCCGCCGTATCATCGTCCTCTCCACAAGCAGGACAGATGGTGGTGTCGCTCAAGCCCAATACATTTAAGTGTTTGGCGAAAGCTTGGTGGCCCGAAAGGACGCCCACAAGCAGTCTACAGTCGATTCTCCTGAGAGACAGAAGAAAGGACGCGGACCTTTTGCAGATGTCCGGAAGCAGTCGCTTGGCCTGTCTGCACCCAGCACAATCACGCCACCGACGCTCGTGTTTGCGAGAAACCCAAATATCGATGGATGACCCAACCACAGATGCAGGCAGACCCAGCGCGGGTTCAGGTCCTGAAAGAGCTTCTTCTGAACCCAGCCTGGCAAGCCCATCAGCGATCTCATTTCCCTGGATACCAGTGTGACCTGGGACCCAAACAAGTTTGACCGTGTTTAGCCTACCGACCAAGTTCAAAGCAAGCTTGAGTTCGAGCACTAGCTTGGACGAGGTGAGAGGGTTAAGCAGCGCTTTTAGTGCAGCCTGGCTGTCACTGCAAACGCATATACTTTTAGCCCTCCACCTGTTTGTCACAAAATAGCGCATAGCCATAAGGATAGCGAAAATCTCCGCCTGGAAGACAGTCGCGTGGTTACCTAAAGGGTAGTGTAGTCTAATGTTCTCGCATTCCACGAAGACTCCAGAACCAGACCCCTGTCCGGTTTTAGAGCCATCCGTGAATACACGATGGCATTCTTTCCCTGGCTCAGAGTCCGGCCGAAGCCATTCCGTTGCCTGAGGAAAGTTGACGTGGTAGTTTTGTCGCAGTAGGATTTCTGGTGTCATTGCATCAGACGGCATATCCATAAGACAGGGGTCAAAGGATAATTCTCGCACAAGTTCATCAAAATTCCAATGCGCGTGGTACCAAAAGCCACCTCTCTTTAAACGGGAGATGGTTTTCAGTGTACACCCCATGATAAAAATATCAAGGGGGGGGAGATTCATCATAGCATCTAGAGCAGAACCCGGGGTGCTGGGGAAGGCCCCTGTGCAGCCAAGGCAAACTGTTCTTTGGAGTTTGGCGAAAGAGGCAGTAACACGTTTCCGCGAAAGCCTGTTCCACCACACAACCGATGCATATGAGAGAAGTGGTCTTACCATTGCCGTATAGATCCAAAGGACCCTTTTCGGAGATAAGCCCCATGTCTTACCAAAAGCGCCTTTGCACTGCCAGAAAGTCGACAGCGCTTTATCGGTTTTCGATTCAACATGCTTGGACCAAAGAAGTTTTCTATCGAGGATTACTCCAAGATATTTGACTTCGTCAGAGATCGGGATAGTGACACCTTTTAGCACAAGTTGAGTCAGACCAGTGAAGTTCCTCCTCCTCGTGAAGAGAACAACCGTAGTTTTAAGAGGATTCACTGAAAGCCCATTTCTTGTGCACCAATCATCGATCAAGCCCAAGGATCTCTGCGCCTGAGAGCAGACAGTCCTTAGGTTCGAGCCGACAGACAGAACGGCGACATCGTCCGCGTAGGCTTGTGTGTAGGTTCCAGGAAGATTGAGTAACGTTAGCAGAGAGTCTACTACCATACACCATAAAAGGGGAGACAGAACACCACCTTGTGGGCAGCCCCTGTTTACCCCTGTCATGACGCATTTGCCACAATCCGCCTCGGCAATCAACGTCCTGTACATTAGCATTGCTTTAATCCACAACACCAATGTTTCATCTATACCGTGATGTCTAGCTGCGTTACACATGCTGTCAAAAGTCGCATTATCAAAAGCACCCTCAATATCGACGAAAATACCCAACGCGTACTCCTTCCGATCAAGAGCGCTTTCGATCCTACCAACAAGGTTCTGAAGCGCAGTTTCACAGGATTTTCCGCGCTGATAAGCATGTTGCATCTCAGAAAGAGGATGCGATCGAAGAGCAACATTGCGCACGTGCAGCTCAACCAGTCTTTCCAAACTTTTCAGCAGGAAGGAAGACAGACTTATGGGTCTGAAACTTTTGGCGAGAGTGTAGTCAGTCTTACCGATTTTTGGTATGAACACGACTTTAACCATACGCCAAAGAGAAGGTATGTAGGCCAAGGCCAAGCTAGCGGTGAAAATTCTTTTCAACGTCGGCATCAGCTGACTAAAACCTTGTTTCAGCATAGCCGGGTAAATTCCATCCGGACCAGGTGCCTTGAAACTCTCAAACGATGCAATTGCATATTTGATAGCGTCATCCGTCACCACTCTGGATGCAATATACCAGCTACGCCGCGTGGTGTTTGTCCGTTCCGTGGTGGCCACCGTTTCCGGTACCACTGAAGAGCGCGTAGTGATCTGATTTCCCGGGAAATGAGTCTCCAACAGAAGACTGAAAGTCTCCGCCTTTGTCTCAGTGTAGGTGCCATCAGATTTTTGGAGCGATTCCAGTTTACTTGGTCTGTCCCTTTTGAGGACTTTAACAAGTCTACTGGTTGCACTTAGTGATTCGACCTCCTCACAAAATTTCCTATAAGAGTCATTTTTCGATTTACGAATCAGTCTCTTAAATTCTTTTTGCTTCGATCGATACAGATTCCAGTCTTCTTCTAAGTTGGTTTTTAAAGACCGATTTAGGAGCTTCCTGGTTTCTCTGCGAAAACGCAGCAGTTCGGTATTCCACCAAGGTACCGGTTTTCTGCAGGAGTTTTTTGTAACCGGACACGCTTGTTCAAAACAACGGATAAGGACGCTGTTCAGATCCTGAGCAGACCTCTCTACCCCTTGTATTGACCTTAATTTAAGTGGAGCTTTAACAGAATTGCCAAGTTCCTCCTTAAACCGTGCCCAATTCGTTTTTCTCGGATTTCTCCTCTCTTGCGAAGGTGAAACTTCACAGTAGATTTGAAATTCGATGTATCTGTGATCTGACAAAGTGCTATCTGGCGATACCCTCCAATTGATGATAGTCTTGGAATGCCTGTTGGACAGGGTAATATCGATTACTTGCTGTCTCCTGGCTGTAACAAATGTAGGCCGACGACCCACATTGTTGATGGTGATGTCAGACGATAGGATGAAATCCAGAAGACGATCTCCTCGTATATTGCATTTGCTGCTGCCCCAAACAGTGTTTTGAGCATTAGCATCGCAACATAAGACAAGACCAATCTTTTTGACCTCGCAGTACTCTATGAGCTCAACAATTGCCTTTGGTGGTGGAGGAATTAGAGAGTCATAGGGGAAGTAAGCCGATGCAACAACAAAGGTTTCCCAATTGCCATTTGCATGGTAAGTGATAGTTGCAGCAACCAAATCTTGGCCACAAAACCGTTTGATTTTAACTGCCGTGAGGGATTTCGATACAACAAGACATGTCCTAGGTCTCTCGGACAGTTCATCGTAAAGAACATGGTATGCACCGCTCAACTCACCAAGGCCACAGATGCGATTTTTCCACACCCATGGTTCCTGGATGGATGTTATGCGGTTTTTTGTCCTACTGACAGCAAGCCTCCTACTTAAAAGAGCAGTAGCAGCCTTACAGTGTTGTAGGTTGATCTGAGTGAACAAAATGGATGTAAACTCTGGGTTACGACCACTATTAGCACTACTTGACATTGAAATGGAAATTAATCCTACCAAGGTGCAGATAGGGACGCATGTCGTACCCAGACTTGATGATCTCGGCAGAAGCCTTGTCTATGCTCACAACCAGAGAGCTACCATCTTCATCGTGACGGTTTTTACTCTGCCTGTGAGAACGGACAATCCAGGCTTTTGTGTCGAGACCAGGATTCTGGGCATGCAAACGCGTTAGCACGTCCGCCGATTTCCCCAGTTTCCCAGGAATCCAGCAGACAGCACGCGTGAGCTTGGGTGGTTTGTAGACCTCAAAAATTGTGGTCCCGTGGGGAGGGATCTTCGGCACCATGTTGCTGACCCATTTCGAGGTAAGCTGCGAGGAGGTATTCACCGTGAAGGTTCCGTCCTTGAACTCACATCCCTCAACCTGGATACAAGCATTAGTTGCCGCGGCAAGCTCCAAAAGATGTGCTTTACAGTGTTTGCACTCTGCATCGCTCATGCTATTGTCATTTCCTGCTTTCCCTATACGAACTGCTAGAGAGGAGACAGCGGCATCTTTGTAGGATGGCCTCTTGTCCCGCACCTTAGCTGTTCTGCGTTCGAAAGAAGCACTCTGACCGACAGAGCCATCCGCATCAACAAAGTTCTGTCCGCTGGTACTGCAACCTGGGTTGGTTCCAGCACCTGCATCATTCAGTACCAGTGCACAGGTAGCTCCAACGATTGGAGGGCCTCGGGAGCTCTCGCCTGTAGGTGCGATTGCGACGTCCAGTTTCCTTCCGCCAGTACTGCTTCCATTTCTGGTAGAAGCACCGGCTTCATTAGGAGACCGCACGCGGACAGACTCACAGACTTGAGGGGGGTTTATTCTCTTTTCGAGCTTGGGTCGCTTCTTCTTGCTTTTCGGGTAGGCAGAAGAGGAGGCAGCGTCAGATCCAAGGGGTTGGTTGGCTTCAGTTGGTGAGACTTCCACCGACCGGTTCCTTTTCAAAGGCGCCGCCGAAGAGCTGACGGATGTGCTTGCGCCTTCAGCAGGTGCAGCTTCTTTGCGCCGCAGATCCCTCAGCTTCTTCCTTTTCCTTTTCCGCTGTCCCTTAGACAGGCACAGCTCAAGGACCGCCTCTTCAGGAGCCCGTTCAACCAAGGTGTCCCGGGTCTGACCGTCAGTGGCAGTGCAGTGAGCCACAGCTTGTCTCATGCTCAATTTGCCGAATGAATCAGACATAGAGCCGCATGAGTCGCTTGTGAAATCAGGTATGAATGTTGGGACCTCCAGAATCCGTGTCCCGGCCGTAGTCGAGAAGACTACGGGTGGATTTTGGCTATTGCCATTACCACCTAGAGTAATCAATTCCTTTTGTTTCTCCATTCATAACGTTTTTGAGTGTTTACCACTGGCTCCTGTGGGAGGGATTTACTGAGGATAGGCTAGCCGTTGCCTCAAACCCTTAGTTGGATTTTAGTCGCCTCTTACGACAGGCATGCCTACCTCGGGTATATTCTAACCCCTACCCGAAGGGGGTAAGGTAATTCTTATTATAGTAGATTAATTAATCCCCTGGAATTTCTGTTCCCTCTCTCGTATTGGTATATATACTCCCCTACCTACCCCCCCCCCCCCCCCCCCCCCCGCATCAAAACCACCCGTGAAAAGTTTTGTGCTGTAAATACCCATAAATAATGTAAAATAGGGATCACTCATGTAGTTTACTCTCATCTCTCAGTATACAATATACATATATGCATATAGGTATATAAAAGGTTTTGAAGTCACCTACCCTCAAAAAAAAGGGTTGCTCGCGCCACATACTCTGTATCTGTACACTATGTACATAGCTTTATTGAAAAGAGAACATCTAGAAATAATTCTAACATACCCCCGGAGAGGATACAACCACCCACAACCTCAACCACCCGCAAATGGGGCCACACTCTAGTCAACTAAACTCTGCCACCGCCAAATGTAGATACACATGGGTGTACTGTACGTGTACGTGCAACCAGTATACATGAGGAGGGGTGTAGTTTTTCGCAAATGTAGGTATACCCACTAGCCACCCGCGCTGTCCGTGGCCGGGTGCAAATGGGAGATTTTTCACACGCGCTCACTAGTATTTGTACCCAAGATTGTGGATGCTAAAGAATTGGAAAAGAGCTAGACACTAATACTACACAATGTGCAGGAGCTCTCAACATCCGCCCACATCAACAAAAAAGAATGCTCTATAGTCTATACAATCGGCGCGCTTTATTTTTCTCGTTCTTTAATTTAAACTGAGCATCATCATCATCATCATCCAGCGCCATCTAGTGGCTACCACCCCCTCTCTCTCTCTCGGTGAATTTGAAACACTTTTTGCAACCCTTTGACAACTTTACCCGTCCGTAGTGTTTTATAGTAGGTTAGGTACTAGGTCCAGAAGCAGAGCAAGAAAAATGAAGAGCTAAGCTTTTTTGTCGAGCAATTTCCCTTGCTTGGGGTGCGGCTATGGTCCGTTATCACGTGTAGAAGGGTGGCGCGGCTCGGGGATGTTGCGACAAAACAGAACGAAGAGGAAAACGAACCCGAAAACCGAAAGAAACATTAGAGGAATGAGTGTGGATGTGGATCCTACCTTCCCATTTCCCAATACACTGTTAGCACTGGAATAGTTGGTGTGGAGTGTGGTGCTTGGTGGACGTGGAATGTATACTTTTACTCTCTCGCTCGCTCTCAATCTCATTTTGCTGCTGCATTCATTCAATGAACATTGATTCCATTCCAACGAATATACACAGTTTTTCTTTATCATTTCTTGTTTTTTGTTTTTGTTTTCTTTTTGAATCGAGTCGTTGAGTTGTTGTGGGTGAATTCTGAATTGTGTGGCTCTGGCTATGGCTATGAAAGTGGGAGTGTTGGTGTGGCGCTGGTGCTGGAGCTGGTGCCCCTACTTTAGGATACCGGCTTCATCTTCATGCTCACTCCAAGCCAACTGTCACTCTGTGTTTGCATGGTGGTTCATTCGTTGTGTGTCGTTAGAAAAACACAAATCAGCTTCTGGAGAATAGCGACGTAAAAGAATTTGACTAGGACTAGGACGCCAACGAACTCATTTCTAATTATTGTTCGTAATATAAATGTACGGTATTCCTACGTATCTATACGAGGAGTAGGTATCTGTAGTAAATACGACGACAACACAACCAGATACGAGATACGAGAGCACCTATATTTTTTTTTTCTTCCAACCAAAGCGAGGTGTGTACTTCATTCAGATACATACATTTGATTTTACGATGCATACCCATACCCCTCGATACACATGTATACAAACATATGTGAATGTGCATGATGAGCAAGAGGCATGAGGCTGAGGCTCCACCGTTTTATGGCTCCGCCTTCGACGCTTCAGCGCTCCAATGGGTTTTGTTTTTGTCTTTTGCTTGCATTTTCTTGATACAATTTTTGAAATTTGTATTTCTTTTCGTATTCCGATTCGATTTGGTGACGCGTCGTTCGTTGGGAATGTGGATTTTTATCTATTTACTTCTGAATGTTTAGGGGGGGCTAGGTACCTATAAGCAAAGGTTTGTAAAATCGTACCTAATGGCAAAACGGAAAGGCGAGGCGTGTAGCAGTTGCAGTTGCAGTTGCAGTTGCAGTGTGTTGTGTGGGTCACTCATATGAGAATTACACCTTCCTACCTAGGGGCTAGGTACCTACTCCATAATTAGATTTATGTCCAATGCTGCTAAAGCTTAGGTGTAGATAGGAGTGAGGAGTTGCAGACTGGAAATGGACACTTTTCTTTTGTGGTAGGTATTGGCTTTGGCACGTAAGTAGGTACTTAATCAACTATAGGTACGCAATATATCATCTAGTAGATATGTAGGGAAAGTTGGGTCATACCTACGTACGTATCGATTGCACCTCAAATTTCACTTAGGGGTAGATTTTTTTTTTCATTGTGCAATATTGTATTTACATTATTGGACACTTATCTAACTATCTAAGAATTACATTTATTTTTGACAGTAGATACATAGTGTTAGCAAGCTACTCAGCTGTCAACGATTTGACAAGCTATTTTTTTCCTTCATTTTACTAGTTGAATAACCTACAAAATTAAATAAAAACAAAATCTATTTTACTTTTTTTTTTTTTTTTTTTAAATGTAGGTATTTTGTCTTTTGTAACGATTGACTTGATTCTGTTTTTTCCGTCCGTCCGAATATTCATAAGCACTTTGGAAATTATACTGTTGCTAAAATTATTTCAGTTACCTAGTTTTTGTTTTGAGAAAAAAATAATAAAATTAAATAAAAATAAATAAAAATAAATTGTCATTAAATTTAAAAAACATTATTTAAAAAAAAAGCAAACGTTCATAGTCAGAAAAAAATTATAACAATTAGAGAAATAACAAACATCCTCCACTCCTATGTAGTGTAGGTATAAGGAAAGGTAAAGATTTAAAATATTTTTATTTTGGTTTATTGTAATATGTAGGTAGTTTTATTTTTATCTCATATAGTCATTCTTTGGCGTTAAAATCCTTTTTTTATGTGATCTTAATAAAAATACACAATAAAAGAGTCTTCAGAAACAAAAAAAAAATAATAGAAAGGAAAAGGAAGAAACGGATCAAAAGTTTCCTGGGAACTAAAAATAAAAATAGAGGAAAACAAAAAGGAAAATATATCTAAGAACATAAAAGTGCATACTAAATCTATTTGCTGCAAGGGAAAAATATATTAATAATCTAAATTAAATTTATTTAGTGTTAGAGTTTAAATTTGTCTTTTCTTAATTATTGTTAATTTTTTATTCCATTCAAGTTTTGTGTTTGTTATGTTTAATTTTGTGTTGTGCAGGTACCTATATTACTGAATTATGTTTAATTCCTAAGAAACTTTTAGACTTCAAGAATTCGTGCCCACGGATTTCAACAAAATTCAAGGTACCTACAGTCTTGGTTTATATTTATAGTAAAATTAACTTCAATATTGAAAATCTTTAATTTTTTTATTAATACAAATTTAAGTTAACACAGACAGTTAAATTTTCAATTCTTAGTTTTAGTTTTTATTTTGTTTTATAAATTAATAATTAATTTTTATAATTTTTTTTGTATGTTTAATCATTAAAAATTAAGCCATTTTTATTTATGTACAGTAAACGCTCGATATAGTGAACTAATAAAAACCAGGCCTGTTCACTATATCGAAATTTTTCACTATTTCGAGCGGGAGTTTTTAAATGTTCAAATAAGCTAATTTGATATAAATAAACACATACCAACGTTTTAATACAAAACACTAAAATAACAAAAAAAATTGTATTAATCTTTAAAAAACACTGAGATGAAGAAATTTTTTTTGAGAAATAAATATAATTTTTTTCCATAATTAAATTTTTAAAAAATATATTTGTCACCTTCATTAAGTGTCTTCTTCGCCATCGTCGAAGACTAACCGCCACCTGTAGGAGCTGACTACATCAGTCAACTTCATTTCGACACTCTAAACTTCTCGTCAGAGGCAATAGACTATTAAACTGTTTCGGTCACCATTCGCCTTTGCTTTCACTGAAGGAGAAACTCTAACCCTTTTTTTTTGTACCAAGCAGTATGGCGGTTTGCTTCAATCAAGCTCTTCTGGTCAACACCAGTCTTTGTCTCGTGGACGGGATTTCAAAGGAAATAAAAGGGGGCAGAGTGCTACGGTTAGCCTCCATCCTTTTCTTCCAGTAGACAATCCATCCACTGGCTTTTGGTTAAGCAGAAGAACAGATTGATTCAACCACCCATTTCTGCCATGTATCAGTCTCTCTCTCCTCAGTGGTGGACTGTCAGAGGCAATAGACAGGGGGTAGACTGCTACGGTTACCCTCCGACTATACCCGACGACAAACCGCACCAGGAGATGCTAAATTCAAACATGTTTAATCAACTGAGTTGACTGTTTCAGCCATCACGGTAAGATGTACGGAGATACCTTTCTTTAAAAGAAATTCGTAGGTAGCAACAGAGTTCCCACCTGTAATGTCCGGCCCATAACTTTTCTGGCCACTTCCTGTGTCCTGTTTTTGGGACAGTCTAGGTGGCTAAACTAACCTTCATAACTAAAATATCAAAAAAAAACACACAAAATGAACGGTAAATTGTTCTAAAAAATTGTTGACATGCAGGCGCATTGCTAAACTGGAACATTCTTCTTTGACTTTTGCGAAAAAAAAATTTGAGTTCCCTATATCGAGATTTTCATAGTTCACTATTTAGAGTAGTCTGTGTAAATTTTTGGTGGTTCACTATATTGGATAGTTCACTATACAGAGGGTTCACTATACCGAGCGTCTACTGTAATTAAAATTTGAAATATAACAGCCTTATTTATACATTTTATACACTCTCTATTATAGCTCTAAAAGCAAAAATATATTTGAGATTTTTTTATATACACTCTCTAAACGCAAATTTGAGATATTTGTGTTTAGAGCTATTATAGAGAGTGTATAAAGTTTTTAAATAAGGCTGTAAGTTTTTAAAGAATGATGGCTTAAATTGTCTTTGATAACCCATAGATGGCGTAGGTCGCGGATGAGATGAACGCGTCAAATTTAGGGTAGATACTAATATAATCGGCCAATGTATCCACATGGATGGGATGGGTGGCCAAGGAGTCCTATCGCTAATATTTAGGACTCCACCTCCAGATAATTTCCCTTCCGCCTTAGACCAAGATTTTAATTAAATTTCGATGAAATGATTTGTTCTGATTTTTTTTTTTAATTCGCGTGAAACAGGCCTTAGTCGGGATTGCTCTATCAGCAAAATTTGCTACCCTTCTCTCCAAAGCATAGTAACAAAAAACCGCCCAAGTGCGAGTCCACCGCGCACAGAAGGTTCCGTACTTCGGCAGAGTTGATGTCTTGAAAAGTCGGATGTTCTTTGATTTGATAGACCTAGGTGCTAGGTACAGTTTTTTGTATGAAGGAAAATATTTTTTTCACTAAATTACTAGTTACTCCAAACCCAATCAATGTATCGCTATCATTGGTATTTGTCGTTCAACTATAGAGACTATACCGAATTTTGTGTGCAAATTTCAGCCTTCTACGTCAATTGGTTCTTGAGATAGAACTAGGAACCAAATTGGCTTAGTGGGTTCGGACAGACGGACAGACATCGTAGCGAAAACAATAAGGTTCCGTTTTGTCCCTATGGGAACGGAACCTTAAAAATGGCCCCCTGTTCGAAGATAATATTGAACAGCCATTGCCAAGTTAGTAGGTAAACCTACCAATTTTTTTTAAACATTTATCCATTTTAAACTAAGAACTTGGCATACATTTAGATCTCATTACTTTTCGTGGCTGACTAGTAAGACGATTTTTTTAATGTATAACAGAACTTGGCTGTTTTTTTCATTTGTGTTTTTGGTATTTACTTTTTTGCGAAGTTTATTTATCTTATAAACTATTCATTAAAATCATATTCAGCAAGTAGACTAACTTCTATTCATATTGTAAGTGGGCAGATTCCACGTCCCTTAAGTGGAAAATTTTTATATTTTTCCTTTCGTACAATGCAGGTCCTACCGCTCTACCAAATTTCAACATTCTACGGCAATGGAAAGTTGCCCAAATAAATAATAACCCATTTTCAAAAGTGGGCGGATACTACACCTCATGAATGGAAAATCTCGAGTTTGGGACTTTTCCCAGTGTATGCACCACAGGATCTATCATTCTGCCAAATTTCACGATTCTAGGATGGCTGGAAGTGCTTCATAATTTTGATGATCATCATCCTAATTGAGTAAGTGAGTGAGTGAGTGAGTCAGTAACGGTTTTTGCGTTCTTTTAAAGTCCTGTATATTGAGAGCCATCACTAATGACATAGAAATGAAATTTGATAATGAGCTTGGTAAATGTTTCAAGTTTGAAGTCTTTGCCATAATTGGTTCCGAAGTTAGAGGGGGGTCGAAAACAACCTGAGTTTGTTCCTGTAAAAAGGTAAGTGCCTTTACTAAAGAACTTGGCTGGGGCACTACCGTTCCCGTTCCCATTGATAAGAATTAAGAATATCTATTAGAAAAGTGCATAAGATCAAGCTGAATGCTGATCCAAATTAAGAAAACAACTTCGAGAAGTTTCGCTCTGAGCGTAGCCTGAGGTTGCCGCAAGGGAGGAATTTCCAATCAGACAGAGAACTCGTTAATCACAATTGACTCCTCTTCTATCGACGAGGCACTTGAAGTCGTTAGACCATTTTCACTGATTCTGCAACAATATTTGCAAATGCACCCGTGACAGCTCGCTCGTTTTGCCAATAATGTCAATTGTCAATGTCATCCGCGTATGCAAGTAATTGTGCAAAACTTTAAACGTGACTGTAACGGAAAATGGTGCCTCTGGTGTTAGCTTATGTGAGTTTTGCACTATTCT
Organism: Cheilosia scutellata; assembly: GCA_955612985.1. Lineage (NCBI taxonomy): Eukaryota > Metazoa > Arthropoda > Insecta > Diptera > Syrphidae > Cheilosia > Cheilosia scutellata. Next base: position 96,216,833 of record OY015311.1, read on the forward strand.
TTCATGAGGTCAAAGAAGTTGCTTGCATGCCAGTGCATCAGGTTGTATGAATGTTGTTTGACATCAAAAGTCAGATTGTTTCCGGTCTTAATGGAGCAGCGAGTGTTTTTCATCGTCATTCTATATCCATAACCTGAGGAGTTTGGCACGGATGCCATAACTAGCCATGGCTCTGTATAACTTATCTCTATAAATATTGTCATATGCGGTCTTAAGATCTGTAACCAGATGGTTAGCATTGATCTGGACTTTTTGCGTCCAGGATCTGCTGTAGTCTGAATAGCTGGGTCGGTTGTGGACTTACCGAATTTGTAACTTTTTTTCTGACCAAACCGTAGACATCAGTTGGTATGCTCTGTAGGGTGTAGTTCAGCCGGGTGGCCATCTGATCTAGCAGCCTTGTTTGATTGCTATACTAATCCTTATTTCAAGTTGGTCGTGTGCTCGAAAGTCTTGTCTATCATCGTCCAGATTCGCTCTGATCCCTGACAGCGAAATTTCGGTAATCGTCGCCGTTTACCAATCTGTAGAACTATTTTCAATATCTTTAATACCGATTGTGACTCTAATACAAGTCTACCTTGCTCATCTCCACAGGTTTCTGTTGGGGGTCTTGTTGTCTTGACACGTTGTTTTTTTATCTTTTATAGTAAAACTTCGAACATTACCACTGGAGTAGCACCTACCCCATATCACGGCCGCGTAAGGTGGCGGAGTGGGTAGAAAACGTGTACATGCAATTTGTGTTTTTCCGGGGATCGAACCCGAAAACACTCGCTCAGTAGTCTAGCACACTAACCACAGCCACTGCACAAAAGTGGCTCTGCCGAATTGATTTTATAAATCTAAGAAAAATAAAAAGAAGTAGCCCTCTTTAAGGAACAAGTCCTCCGTTGGGATTAACAACTTTGTCAAGAAAATAAAAAATGTACTAGCCTAAATATTTTCCGACATTTTAAAATAGTTCAACGTTTATTGAATAGTGCGAGTGGAGCATATTACTATTATTGAGGAAACGTTGTGCTAGTATCATCCCCTAGGAGAGTGTTTGTGTATTTAATTTAATGCGTACATAATTTCCAATAAGACGATATACTGCCGGTATCCCCACGGAATTGGAACTTAATTCGTTAGGGTGAGCTAAGTCAGAACCCTCAATCAGATGCAAAAGTGTGTGCAATTTAGATTTACGGTTATTTTCAAGCAGTATTTGAGACTCGTAAAATTAAACGTCACATAGTCGATGGCATAAAAAGAACAACAACAGTCGAAATAACAGACAGATCTCTTTTAATATTGTATTTAGCTTTTGGTTGCGCATCACATTCGTGATCCACCTCATTGTACTTGTTCATACACCGAACTAGCCAGCGATGCCAGATATTCAAATTTCAACAGTAAAGGTAAAAAATCCTAACATCTTTGATTGAATTCAAATTCGCATATAACTTCTGACCAAACTTGCATTATTGGGATCATATGACCAAAAGGCTCGACATCATTACAAACAGAAGCTCTAGCTAGTCACGAAGAAGAAATAATAACCTGTGGTCCATCTTTTATGCCACTGTCCAGTCCAGTGCCCAGCCCTACCAAGAACGCCGCTTCTCTTGAATGGAAGATCGGTTCGTCGATAGCTTGGACTTTACCGGTCTAGCAAATTTAAGAAAATTAATTTATCTACAGATCCAAATGATGTTTTTAGTCGCATAGGTAGGGGAGAGTGGGTATGTATGGGACACTTTTCAGTAAAAACTCAACTACTCGCAACTTATAAATCATATCTGCACAAAACAGTTTTCTTAAGATAATATAACATTGTGTCAAGCTATTAAAAACACAAAAGTATTAAAACGTTTACCAGAATAGAAGTTAAAATTCATTCAGAAATCTTAAAATGTTAAAATCTTTTTTTCTATAACAAAAGACGATAAAATAACATAAGTTTTCGGTTTACTTATCAAAACAAAATCTATATTATTCAGTTCTAACAAAAAAGAGTTAAAAACATACAGCTTCACTTGTACAAAAAAATAAAAAAAACATAACAAAAAAGCGTATAAAGAAAAAAGGAACAATTCAGAAAAGTGGGTATTCATGACAGTGATACAAATTTGGATTTTAAATCCACACTAAAGGAATAAATATCCCGTGGATTCCTCTTATTTGGTGCAACATGCTGAGGTTGAGGTTGAGGACACTCTGTCCCATTCCTCCTGCATATGAGTGTCCCAATCATCCTGTAGGGCACCTTATCAAGATAAACCAAAATATCACTTTAAACATGGCACAGACTAAACAAAATTAGAATTAAATCAATTCGTAATAAATGTTACTATATATTCGATTCACTTTTTTGTACAATAAGTTCACTCATTAATTTTTTTCTTTGACTCAAAGTTTACCCAAGGATTTTACTTTTTATATAAAAAATACTTTTTTTTGCTCTCCACTGCGTAATTACAACTGTGCACAAGACCTGCTTCGTTGACCGGTGGGTACACATTAAAGAACAAATTTGTGATCAGCACAAATGGAAAAAATGGTATAGCGTCTAGGAAAATGCTCGTGTCCCATACCTCCTGTGGCCCATACATACCCACTCTCCCCTACTCGCATGTCCTACATATCTATGCGGGCGGGTTTCCATTATGAACACTGAGCAACATTTTTTTTTTATTTATTTTTTATAGCTTAAAATGGTCTAAAAAACATAAATGTAATATTTTTTCCCTGAGGAAATGAATTTTTTTTTTTTTCTAAATTTTAATATTTTTTTTTTAATTTCTTTTTTTTAATCAAATCATGTTTATGTGACTTATTCCAGTTACATAGCTCAATAAGTCTATACCAAAAACTGTCAGATAGGCGCCTGTAAGAAAGTCTGGTGTATTTAAAGTATGGGGTAGGTGGCTCGCTTCGCTCGCTAACAGGATTTTAACCCTTTTTTAAGCGGGGTTTAGCCGCTCACGCGACTTCGTCGCTCCACTAAGGGTATGTCAACAACTGTCTGGCAGGCGCTTGGAGCTAAAGTTTAATTATATTTACTCTGGGGCATTTAGCAATAGGTATAATATTTTCAGTCAATAAAAATACATACTTTTCTGTGAAAATTGCAAACTTTAAAATTAAAATAAAAATAGAAAATAAAGTTTCCGCAGAAATAATATTTTACAGTAGATCTTAGAATAAGTCAATTTAAAAATAAAAAAAAATTAAAATTTGCTTAGAAAATTCAAGCCAAATTGAACTTTAAAATTAAAAAAAAAAAAAAAAAAAAAAAAAATAGAAAAAAAAAAGTTTCCGCAGAAAATGTCTTTTACAGTAGGTACATCTTACAATAAGTCAATTTAACAAAAAATAAATAAAAAATAAATAAATTTGCTTAGTGTTCATAATCGAAACCTAAGCCTATCTATGCTATAAAAGGGCGATCACAATTGGCCTCTATTCGCTTCTGGGTATGAAAATTTGTTGTATCTGGCAACTCTCATGATTCGCATAACCGTCGCAAATTGGATCCCCTCACCATCGAGATATAAAATTCTTATGCAGGTAGGGGTCTACTAATAATACTCCAAACGAGAGTATATACTGGAGGAGTCAGGATAATTTCCATTTCACATATGGATAATTTTTGATTTCGAACGTGACTGTAAAGGAAATCCAATGCGCTCTCGCTGGATACAAACAAAGTGCATCAGTTGTACTAGGTCACGTAGTAAACAAACATTTTATAACCACTTATTTCATATATCTACGAATGGCGTAATTTGCTTACTTTTGTGATGAAACTTATTGTGCGGGAAGAGAAGGAGGAGTATGCGTATCAACACCATCATTAGCTCGATTAAAGTTCTCGCGTATAATATGCTGCAGTACCATAGAACTAAGGCATTGCTAGCTATGCTTATATTGGTGCATAAAGCGCCATGGAAATTATATATAAAATAAATTATAGGAGCTCGCGTTTTGGATGTCTACATATTTATAAAGAAAAGGGAATACGCGGACACGCGGCAGTAAGTAGCCAGTGTCATCAACAAACTAAATTTATTTGCATGCACTTATTCTTGAATTGATAAGTTATTTTAGGAGACAAGACGGTACGGTTCAAGTTTGGGCCACCGCATGGGAAATAAAAAAATCCTTTTAGGCGATTCTAATAGACGAAAAGTAATGTTGCCGGTTGCTGTCGTAGGTAGTAGATAAGATATACATTATACAATATGCATTTACAATATTGTATTTACGCGGCTAACAAATGTACGTATAGCCTATGGGCGTAATATAACTGAGGGTTACTCTAAATGCCATTTTTTTTTAACGTATTGTATTGTCTGCCTAACTTTACGCACCACTTAAAATGCCATTACGCAGGAAAAGAAGAATTGAAGCTAGGTAGGTTGTTTTAATGATGGCGGAGCAGTGTTTTGTTAAACAGCGCATACCTTAAATTTTCAGCTTTTACAAATACTTTTTATTAACATTTTTACTCTAGTATTTTGCATTTTAGCTCTTTATCATAGAAAAGACAGAAGTGGCCATACAAACTCGTTATTCTTTTTCTTCATGTTTTTTAGGTGTCACCTTGTGTTTTCTTCTTCTCATTTGACACAGGTGTTGTTGGGAACTATATACTCTTATACCTAACCCTATATAGTAAGGCCTAGTCTTGTTGCATGTTTTCCTATCAGGCAGTGTTCAGTGATGACACCTATTGTGGTGGCGATATGCAATCTGTTGATTAGAGAAATCGATTTCTTAGAGCGTTCCAAATCCAGCCTAGGCCTTTTCGCAGACGATTTTTGCAGAAGCTGTATAGATGAGGAAGAGGAGGAAACTATTCCTCACCTTCTTTGTTCAATACAACGACTTGGTCGATCTGACAAACACAGACATAAGAAGCCTCCTACGAGATCTTATATGATCCGTTTTTGTGGTATCACAATCATGGACCTATGCTGGTCTAAGTGTGTTTTGTCGTTTCCCAGCTGGCAGCCACTTTCAACCAACCAACCTCATTTTTAGTACCTACATACTGTCTTGTGTTTATAGGTACTCGAACCGTATACTCCAAGTCACCCTTTCGTTATGGAACCAATCATTGCCAGATCCTACTAAGTTTCCAACCTGGATCCGCAGTTCCAATTCGAATCGCTTAAATAATTTTCATGCGATAACCTTTGCTAATTATTGCCAACTATCCAATACTCGACGGACCAAATGATTCGATGTAATCCTAGTGCGAGTCTTCTTCTGAATCTCATCACACAAAATTAGGAAATTTAGGAGAAAAAAACACTTTTTAGCGTATTTCAATTTTTTATTTTTCTTTTAAATACTTTTCCCGGGAAAGGCGAACCTATAACGCTTCAACAGCGCCCCGAGATGCTTGCAGATGTATGTTAGTTCTGCACTTAAATTGATGCAAATTGTAGTCTTCTGGAAATATATCCCCAGGAAGCGAGTTCCAAAGTTTGCTTGTCCTGTAACAGAAAGAGTTTTGGAAAGTTGATGTCCTCGCAGTTAGCATTAACTGCCTGTATTGATATTAATTGCAGCTCTGTGCGGCATCGTGAATTGTTCACATCGTAGAATCGACGAATAAATATTAAATATTTTTTTAAATGAAATTTTTTTTTTTGAAAAACGTTCTTGAAACACTTGATTTTTGAGATCAGTTTAAAAAATATAATATAAGCGGTGATTTTTTTGCTGTTTCGCTTTTCAGACTGATTTTGTTGACAGTTCACGCGTGATTCGTGACACGTGTCAAAGTAAAAAATGTTCAGTTAGCATTGCCCCATCGGACTTACGCCCGAAAAACTTTTGCAAATTATATTGAATTTTATTACCAAAAATCGTGCTCAGTAAAAAATGCGTCGCGAATCCATGGACATATTGCAAGGCGAATTTGGTGAGCAATTCGTCGCTCATTTTGGATCTGCGAATTGTCCGCCTAGATCGTGCGATTTAAAGCCACAGGACTATTTTGTGTGTGTGTGTGTTTTTTTTTTTTTGGGATATGTGAAGTCTCTTGTCTATGTGGATAAGCAAGCAACTATTTCCGCTTTGGATTTGGAAGACTACAGTCGATATGCTGGAAACAGTTTGCCAAAATTGGACATTCCGGATGGACCACTTGAAGTTGAAGCATAGTCGTGGTGAACATTTACACAAAATAATCTTCTATACCTACCTGCATATAATAAAATTGTAGATTTTTTTTTTGTTCCACTATCACGTAAGAACTACTAACCCGATTGGTATGGTCTTTTTGGAAAAGGTAATAATAATGGGCACCATATCGACTTTACTTGGTCAAAATTGGACAAAGAGGCGTGGTACAGCCCATACAAACAAAAAAAAAACATTTAAAATCTTATATCTCAAATACCGCCGAACCGATTGAGCTCAAATTTACAGACAATCTTACGAAATACAATTGGACCCGGTAGCTGGCGCTGCGATCCGATTCCACAAAATTTCGAATAATACACACTCAACAATAAAAAAATTTAAAAAGCAAGAATAGGCTCATGAATAAAATTTTATTAGATATGTATATACACTCAACAAACAAAATCATGAAATGCAAATAATAAACACTCAAAAAAAAAAAATTAAATAAAATAAAAATTTAAATAATAGGTAAAACGGCCGCAGAAAATTTACGGACAATGAAAATGTACGAGCAGGGGTCCGCTATTATAAATATATAATTAAATAATATTGATTTATCGACCCTAATAGAAATGTTATACTATAAATTTTGCAAATTTTGGTTTTTTTTTTTTTTTTTGTATTTTAAAAACCAAACGCTTAAAAAATCACCCATTATGGAGTGATTGTTAGTAGCGCTATCCCTTCCAGTGTGTCACATAAGACCAAAGTCATGATTTGGACCTAGAAAAATGAAATAATAAAAAAATACATATACATATATAAAAAAACAGTTCGCCAGCTTCGGATGTTGGATACATGGATGGCGTTAGGAACCGTGATATTTGGAAGTAAATTTTACCGTATAGCGGGATTGGCAGAAACTAATTACCTAGATTTATTTTGGAAGACAATCGAACCAGAACACCTTTTTATCCAACCTCTTACACCAACACCTATAGTCCCTGTTAATTAGCCCATTCCCACCAATTACCTGTCCCATCACTAAAAATAGTATCTCATAGATACCAACAGAGACGTCAGAGTTGAATTTTGCATAGATACATTTGCAGTTCAAATGATTATTGGAACCTGCCTACATATTTATCTACATATCTTAGTTCTAAATGCATTTCATAAGCAATTCAAATATGTAGATACATCCACATAATCCCACACAGTTCACATATAATATGTGTCCCAATACTCATTCTGAAGTACATGAAATAACCGCTTTTGATTCGTTACGAGAACACCCATAAAAGCTCCATCGACAAAAAAAAAAAAAAGTTTCCCCAACTTGTATCTATCCACCACACATTGCTCGTTCATCCCTTGGCCTTGTGTACTCCATCCGAAGGATATGACAACACAAACAGGCACCATATACGAACAAAAAAATAAAATAAAAAAAAACATGGGTAGGGTAGGTACATACATACCTTCCTAATCTATATGAATGTAAAGCTAACGAAGTTGGGGGTTACGACCCACAAAAAGCTCCATAACCATAGGTACGTCTACAAATGTGTACGCTTCCAATAAAATACAGAAAAATACATATATGTATATTACTTACGTGCAATTGATCCAGAAATGGAGATAGGTATTTATTTTGATTGAATATTTCTATTCCAACTGATAAAATGTTCCACCTCCACCCACCTACCGCCATAAAAGTGCCACATGACAACGACGAATCAGAAACGGGTGGAGCACAGCCAGATAACAATTTCATTTGTATTGTGTGTGTACCTACATCCCTTAAAAAATATGTATTTCATATACTATATCTTTATGTGGGTACATTCCCGTACATATGGGCACATAGTCGAGTTGCACAATTTCATTTTTATGCATGCATATACTCGTACCTACCTATATAAAAATAGAAGGCATGCTAAAGAGAAGAATAATTGATGGGGGATGGTGGATAGATGGTGGATATAAGGATCATTTTTAGTGACATTTAACGGAAAGTGAAGGGTTGATTGGTTGGGGCTTTAAATTCATTTTTTTCCGTCATCGATTCTCGAGTACCCACCTTATGAAAATCTTTTCTCTGTCATTGGTCGGTGGAGAGTACTTTCTGCCTTTGATATAAATATAAAACCCTTTGTAGAGTTTCCTTTGATAGATGCAAATTATGCGGACAGCAGCTGACTCTCCCTATCACATCGAATATTCCAATTGTAGGTACAATAGTCTTAAAACTTAAATAGAATATATGTATATTCTTTTTTTTTATATCTACCTGGTTTTTATCACGTTGAAATATAAAATCCTTTGAAGTGCGTGGAGCTCTTTTTGCACATTGTTTTTTTTTTTTTTTTTTTTTTTATACCCCATTTGACGTTCTTTTGGGCTCTTTGGCTATAACACTTTTGTGCACTTTTATAAACGAAGCAGTTTTGCTTTTATAAATTTTTTGTTTGACAAAGTAGGTCATTTATTTTTCTAACAATATACATAGGTACCTTGTACCTTGCTCCTACGAGGTTTGTGGCTATACAATTCATAGTCGACATAAAAAAGTAAAAAAAAAAATCGCATTAAGGAATATTTTTTCCCACACCCCACAGGGATCGTTTCAATCCTTTTATAATGTCCACTGCATTAATGTTTGATGCGGTATAGGAAAGGTATCCACAAGTAGATCATTACGGAACAATTAAGATGCTGAAAGTGCTCCTGCTCCATCTCTGGTGGTGGATAATGTTATGGTTCTGATCACAAACGATTTTTAATCAAAGGAAATACGTATAGACAGACAGATAATAATATTTCCAGGCGATTGTGAATTCGAAGTAACTAATGAGGGTTCATATTTTGTTTTGTCTTGTTCTTATATCTATATGAATATGTATTACTTAATTGTATAGATAATGCTATTTTGTAAAAATTGTGGGAACTTAATGTTGCTCCAACGACAACATATTCTTGGGGTTCAATCCAATTGACATATTCGTGTCAGTAAATGGGCCTGAAATGAATAATGAATTTTCAACGAATTGGAATTTTTAGCATCCGTCTAACATTTTTAGCATTGAACGATTGAGTCGCACGAAACTTTCTCTACCGGTTCGAGTTACTTCGAGTTAGTTTTTATTCGACCAAGCTCATTTTTTATCAAAAATGTTTAAATATTATTAAAACAATATGTGCAAAGTTTAAACTTGCTATCTCTACTGTAGCTATTTAAATTTAATTTTTAACATCAAATAGCTATATATTTTGTATGGGAGGTAGTAGTAGTTTTCATCCGATCTTGCTCATCTTTGAACCTAGCCTCAGTTTGGTGAATAAAAGCTTACGTACCAAATTTCAAGTCGATAGCTCTTAAATTACGGCCGTAATCGTGCGGACGGACAGACGGACATCGCTAGATCGACTAAGAAAGTGATGCTGATCAATAATAGGTATACAGTAGAAATCGTTTATAACGATGTCGACGGGACCTTAGAATTTCATCGTTATAACCGGTTCATCGTAATATCCGGTACAATACAAAAAAATCAAAAACCAACACCAATTATGAACTGTATTTATAAAAAAGTGCTTTAAGTTTAAGAAATTTGACGAGGAAAGAAATCACTAATTTGTGATTGTTGGTTGCATAAAATATTTTTCTAAGCGAGTTGTCCAATGTTTGGATTTGTATTTAAAACGGCCTATATAACATCTTGAGAACTACCTCTACACAGACCGGTGACGGCAAATCGCTATATTAAATTTCGTACCATATTTTTCTTGATAATTATCCTCGGCTAATTTTTCTGACACTTATGAAAGTGTTGAAAAGAGAAGTTCACCAAACTTCAATCTTAAAACAGAAAAAAATATTTGATGCAATTACAATTAGCTATTGCAGTTGAAATTCTGTGTTTTTTTTTTTTTCAACATTCTAGCAAAACTCAAGCAAAAGCAACATTTTGCATATGATAGTGTCAGAAATTTATCCGAGAATAATTATTTATCGCAATTGACACATGTAAGCATGAAGTCATGTAAAAATATGCTTTTTACTATCGTTATACACAGTTTCTAGACTTAAATGTGGTAAATTTTCATCGCTACAACCGATTTCATCGTTATATCCGGCATCGTTGTAACCGATTGCAAATTGCTTTGAATTAAACGGAGTTTTGCCGGGACTTTGAAAATATATTGTTATATCCGGTTCATCGCTATATCAGGTATTGTTATAACCGATTTCTACTGTATATAGTTTGTTATACCTACAACGCCTCCTTATGTGCGTTACAAATGGAATGTCAAAGTGAATATACCTACCCTCACCACGGTGTGGTACCGGGTATAAATATAGCCTACTTTTTTTTTTTGACAATTTGAGAAAATAAAGGTTGCATTATTTTAGATTTTGAAATTAAAAAAAAATTGGTGATTTTTGCAAAACTGAGAAAAACTGTAAATCGCCAATCATGACTAAAATCAAGTACCTAGACCAGTCTTATTGGAAGTGGCAATATTTGGAAAATGTTTAATCAAAGTCGTTACAAACATTTTCAAGCACAAATAAGCAGAATTCATCTTTTTTAATTCTTCTGTCCGTGTTTGTTACCGTACTCCTCCTAAACGGCTAGACCGATTTTCGGTAGGTGGCGCTGTGATCCGATTCCACAAAATTTCAAATAATTAACACTCAACAATAAAAAAAAAATTAAAAAGCAAGAATAATCTGATGAGCAAAATTTCAAATAATATACACCCAACAAAAAAATCATGAACAAAATGTCAAATAAAGATGTACAAGCAGGCAAAACAACGTTTGACGGGCCTGCTAGTACATAATAAAATGTATAAATTATAAATGTATAAAAAATAGTTCATTATTTATGTGGTAAGTTTTGCTACATAAAGTTTAAACAAAAAACAGAGTACCTATTACCTACCTATACAATTTTGTTGAGATCGGTCGTAATCTCATATGCAGCTTGGATTTATTTTTTTGAACATCAATTTTATACAAACTTTATACATATCTAAATATCAAATATATTTGTATTAAAAAATAACAAATAACAAATAACAAAACAAAGCATCAAATCGGTTCAGTAGTTTAGCCTCAAGGCCCTCAAGCTCAGCATGCAGATGCATTGTAAAAAATATACATACAGTGGCCGGCATAAGTATTTTGACAAAACTAAAGTTAATTCTGCTCATAATTTGAACTTACTTCATGTAAATTTTGGCATCAATGGAAAGGTCATTTAAATTCTGTTTGAATGATACAAAACTTTCCTTAACTACTTATGTGCCGCTGTTGTCACTTTTTTTTTTTTGAAATTTCTTATTTTTAGAAGAATTTGGCTCAAATTCACACCATAATATTTAAATAAAAAGGAAATTGTAAAAATCTGGACTCGATAAATGGCGCGGGGTGGAGATATTTACGAAAATGTAGTTTTCCCTGTATGCGGTAATGCTTTCAACGTTGTAATCAAAAACTATATAATTAGACCGGCACCCGATTCTCCCCGGAAAAATCTCCTCTTATTGCGCTGTCTGTGAATATCTCCCCACACTTGATATCCCACCATGAGCCTAGGATGGGGGAGTAGGGCTATTGTAAAAGTTCTTTATGCGTTGTAACTTGTAATGGTGATACTATTATGTTAGTTAAAGTGTGGCAGAGAAGGGCTAAAAGTGACAAAGAGGCGGGACACCTCCCATACAAACAACACTTTATGATCGTATATCTCGAAAACCCAAAGAACGGATTGAGTTCAAATTTTCAGACAATCTTCAGGGAGTGTTCCCGTGAAATTTAGGCAAAAATCCAAAAATTGAGAAAGGGGCGTGCAAAGAAAATATTTCAAATAGATACTTATTGCAAACGCAATTTCTCGTGAGTTCGAAAAGTAGTCAGTCGATTGAGATAAAACACGATAGCTATATTTCCTATGAAGTGAGAAGTAACTCTAAAGTTTTCAAGTTTTTAATATTTAATAAAAGATATCTTTCTTTTTTTAGCTTTTAGATTTAATTATTTATAGAAAAAAAAATGTTTGCATAATATGTATCAACTGTAGTCTATAACTTATACCTAGGTACCTTTTTGAATCTTCAACCTCTGGTCAGACATTTTTTTTTTTTTTTTCATTGTTACATGTCTACTTATAGGTACGATACACAATAATATTATGCATAAAACACATTTTTTGATTTTTTAACAGTATAATTTATATATATGTATGTACCTATAAAAATGCATTGATGTTCATTAGTCTCGCTAAAACTCGAGAACGGCTGGACCGATTTGGCTAATTTTGGTTTCGAATTATTTGTGGAAGTCCAGAGAAGGTTAAAAAGGCGAAAAATCGGACAAAGGGGCGTGGCACCGCCCATACAAAAAAAACCATTCAAAGTCGTATATCTCGAAAACCACCAAATCGATTGAGCTCAAACTTACAGATAGTCTTAGTTATTGACCCTGGAGTGCTCCTGTGAAGATTGGTAAAAATTGAACAAAGAGGCGTTGCATCGCCCATATAAAAAAACATTCCAAATCTTATACATAGGAGGTATAAAAACATCTTCTATGGGGTGAAATTCCATGACGTTATAATCTCGATAGCCAGTGGGCCGATTTTCAAAATTTTTTTTTTATATTTTGTTTGTATTGCTGTATTTCATGTATAGGCAGAAAATTCCACCAAATCGATTTATTCTCATTTCTCGCATTTTACGAAAGAACATTATTATCTAAGACCTAAGCAATACATTTCCTGGGCACGGGCAAAGCCGGCGGGTACAGGTAGTATAATATACCTAATTTCTTTAGATGAGAATTTGCAAAAATGTTCGATAACCGCTACATAAGTGAGAAACATATTGTTCTTTGCTTTTTCAATATCTACCTAATTAAGATCTAGGGTGAGTACCTATCTATAGAGACGTTTAAAAGTTTTTTTTTTATTTTGATTCCATCGACTCATTTTATTTAGTTTTAGAATTTTTTTATGGGTAGGTACTCGTACTAGCTGTACTTGCCCGGCTTTGCCCGTGCGAGTTGTATTGTTTCTTGTGAATCAGGACTAATGCATATCAAATCAATGTTCCAAATTTTAATACTTTATTTCCCATGAGAGGACTTTCAATAAAAATATGTCAAACGGAGAAAACTATTCGACAATTCGTACATTCTACCGGATGTTGACAAATTTAAATAAATAAAAAACCCTAAGAAAGCTAAAATGTTTTTGGCTACCCCTAATAAGCTAAACATTTCGCACGTTGAAAACAAAAGTGGCACTATACAAAATCTTACAGTTTTTAGTTAGAGCGACATCTAGGTTCCGATATATACAACGCATCGTTTGTAGAAATACTCGTTCTGATACCTCGTCTAGTTTCCACAAGAGATCACTAGTGTCACTTTTTACTTTGACGTAAATCACTCCATCGGTAATAGATAAAACGGCACTTCGGCATTTCACTTCTCGTCGTTGGAGGGTATTCAATATTCATGTCGAGGTAAGTGACAAAGTGGCACTTTTCGCATAATGTCGTTATAAATTTAAACTTAGAGTTATTATTATACTTTATACAGATAAGTGAATTTATAAGCGTCATATTTCGTTTAGTGCCGGTTTTCTCCACAAAAAAAAAAACAGTGAATTGATGTTCAGTAAAATTAATTAACAGGCACTTTTGGTTTAGAGCCACTCTTTTAATAACATTTTTTTTTAAATAATTATAATTTTACGGCTCTATTCGAAAATACGTAACATTATTAAACAAAAATTGACACTATACCAAACTTTATCAAATGGCCCCTTTTTATGTTTCCATTAATTTTTGTTCAAATCTCAAAATTAAATTTTACAAAAATATAGTGATACTTTACTTTGACCAAGTAACATAACTTTTTAAACTTTTGTTTTGTAGCTATCGACCATTGAAGTTAGTCCAAAACTTTAATCGGCCATATTCGAAAATGAGGTTTTTTGTTTAGTGTCACTTTTGTTTTCCTTTGCCTACCGGGCACTAGTGTCATCGGTGACCAAGTTAGTTTGCGATACTATACGTTGCTAATTATGTACCCGCGTTAAAAAGAGGCAGCAAGATTATGATTGTGACATCGTCGAACATTATTTTTTTTTAGGCTTAAAAGCTGTCAAAAATGTGTTTTAAAATCCGATATCTACAATCAAATTCATTTAAATAATGCACAAATTTATGTATAATAGCTTCTGTCTATTTTAGTGATATGGTGCCATATGTAGTTGGAATTAGAAGAGATGGCCATAGGCTTAGGTATATTTGCCTACCACAAAAACGTCCTTGCTAAATTAGACGATGAGAATTCGCAATTCGCATTCATTCACTACATACTACAATATCTATTTGTCCACTTCTTCTCACTCTTTGAAAGCTGCATGCCGCTTTCATGCGATCACACTGTCAAACTTTGGAACTCTCTACCTGACACATTTTGCAAACAAATCTGATTTTTGTTTTTCTTTTTGCATTCTATTACTCTTCTTCTATCCTAATTGTCCAATACGTTCCCTTTCTTTTTTAAATGTTACTTTTTAATTCAAATTTATTTATTTACCTCAACTTTTACTTAAAATAATTGTTTTTAATGCATATTTGTTTATTTGGTAAAAGACTATTTTTCTTATTTCTACCTAAACCAAATAAACTAGACAATAAAACTAAACTCTATTTCCAAACTCAAAAAAGGACACCCGCATTCTTCTGCTACGACCCGCTGAAATCTACGTGCTGCCCATCGCACTTGTTCATATAAAGACGACTGGTCAAAAGCAGAGGTGTTTATAAGCAAATTATAAAAAGATATCTAATGTATTTAAAATTAAGAAAAAAATACTGCAAACAATGGCATATCCATATACCCTTATGCCGCAAATGAAAATGTTTACAAATGTCCATTTCAATAATATACCATTACTCATTGTCATTAGGTTGTTCTTATTACTATGCACAATGTATACACAACGATTTGCTGACCCTATTAGCGATGAAATGAAAAATATATCTGCACAGGATCAACAAGGGCAAGTCTGTCCAGCCCTTGTAACTATCAGCCGTGAAATGCAGTAATTGGCGTCCATAAACCAAAACACTGGATCATGACCTAGACAAGGGTGTGAAGAAATAACAACCGCACAACAACAGTTTCGTGATAAGGGTCATTGAATGTCCACCCCTTGGGGTGTGAGAGACTGGAACCATCTCTGTAAAGTGGAATAAAAATATTATATCCCTCTTGAAAATCAGGGGTGATTTTTGATTCGTTTGCCCCTCGAATTCCGGCAAGGACGTCGCTCGGTCGGTCGACAGAAAACATAGGTATACACAATGCTATAACCACCACCGTTGACCTAAGGCGAGCACATCGACACCACCGCAACAAAAACGCCACCTTTGATGTTAAAGTTTGCATTCTTCCTGTTTCTTCCATTCCGGATACGACCAACGATGGTATAAGGGAAAGGGGAACGTGCCGCCGAATCGTCTTTCTCTGACCTTATCCTGTTGCTTCAGAAATCAGAGCACAAGCACAAACACACCATCGCCATGATGGATAATTGAATACAATTTGCAAATAAATTTATAAATGCATCTCTGTAAGAAGGCCAGAATAAAATCCCAATACGAAACACATACACACATTGGCAAGAGGACGAAAAACGGCGTCCACTTCCGCAAAACAGTATCTGCCGAAGGACGAGGAAAGAAAAATCAGGGCAATAAAATTTCGGATTTTATGCGAACAAAGCCCTAATTTTCACAATTTGTTACTCTTAGTGCTGTGGCGCCCTGCAACCAAGGGAGAGAAATCCGGAACAACGTCCCTATCCTCGCTCGGTATGAAATATGGCAGACCGACCTGTTACACATCAGGCTCTACGCAGCACGCAGTCAGCACGACAGCCAGATCTGTGTATACATATATACTTAAAACGCAAAGTGTCTGCTTGCCATCCACCGTCACCGGATGAAAGGAAAAATGAATGGCAGAGGTACTTGAAGTTGAAGCCGCCTGGACCTACTACGCTACGACTGAATGACCCACCTTCTCGTTCCCTTAATTTTCAATTGCATGAAAGAAAACGTGACTCCGGCATTCGACCCTTAGAGCTCGTCGAAATCGTTTTGTGCGAAAATTTCAACGCATAGATTCGACAGAAACTCCCGCAAGGCAAACCACCCCCACAAGTCAGTGGTAATGTTTTCATTGGATTTTATTTTCCCTGTTGCTGTCATCGAACAAGTACCCGGTGGACGGAGACGATATGACGACGCACCACGATGCAAACGATGCAGAAAAACAGTACACAATGAAGTTGGCAAGCAAACCAAAACCCAAACCCAAACCAATGAAAATAAACCCCCTCCACTGGTAAATTTCGTATTCACCCATTGCCTCTATTTGCAAATGGCATTATTGCTGTTTTGGTGGTTTCGCAAAAGTATCTAGTATCTAGTATCCTTTATGCGTGCGAGTGTGCAAAAACATGAACTATCGATGCGGATTATCTGCCAACACCCACCCCATTCGAAGAGCCGCAATTTCCGAACAAAAGGAAGAAAGCGATCCGCCAAAAAGGTGATTGTTCCTCCGTTTAGCCCGCAAATTGCCAAATGCGATTTTCGCCCTCAACCACCATAGCCGAGGGGATGAAGTGTGAGTAACACTACGAGAGGGGTGGAATGTACCAATTTTGCAAAACAGCCTTGAACAGGAGCAGCGGGGGAACACACTGATCTGTGTTCTTCTTATCCTTACGTTCTGTTGTTGTTATCCTTTCAAGAAAATTGGGTAATAAATAAATTTGCAAGTGTGCTGATATGTCATCGATGGATGAGGGTGGTTAGGGTTACCAACCATTGACTGGTACGTCACTCTCTCTATACTCCGTGCAAAAAAGGGCAAACACTAAGTGGTGGTAGCGGTGGGTTGTTTGTTTTGATAATACGATTGCAATTTTCCATGTGATTGGGTGTAATTTTGGCGAATTTGTCATATGCTTGTCGATGTCAAGAGACTTGTGATTGTGACACGATTAGGGGAGAGTCAGACATTCCCACGATTATCTGGGATCTAATAAACTAAAGGTGGGTTTTCTTTCTTATGATTGGTATTGGTATTGGTGCACATTGCCCCTGTACATTCACATAACCGGAACAAGTTGAGCCATTCGGCAGTTATTATCGACTCAATGCCACTTAAAAGGATATAATTCATGTGTAATAAATTGATTGCAAGTTTGATTGCACTCAGTCGACGCAGACGGTCTGGTGAGAAACGCGCAAGCCCCCATAATCGTGGATTCTCTCCGTGTACCTATGTCGGATCGTCGGATCGCTGGCTCGCTCAGTTTATCACCGATTAATTAGAGTTTGATAAATATACACGCCGTGAGTAAATAAATCACAAGCTAGCTTGTCCCTCTCTTACTTGCAATGCAAAGGTATAGGATGCTTGCCCAGGCATCAGGCATTTATTTTATTGGGGGAGTATATTTTTCCTAGTCTAGGCACACGGGAATGTAGGTACCTACTTGTACGTAGGATAGGTTACTTGGTATATAAATTTACACACACGAGTTGTTTTTTAAGTACCTACCTATCTGCAACTGTAGATTGGTGGGTTTCAGCTTTCGAGTGGAATATGACTCCGGGTTTAAGAGAGATGCAATCTACTAATTCGAGGTTTCTTGTGAAATATTAAACGTTTTCGATGCTAAATAGAAATGCACATTCGGGTGTGTGCGGAAGATATTTTCTCGTGGATGGACGAGATAGTTTTATACATGTATCTATGTACTAGGACTATTGGATATGGATTGCTTACAAAAAGAGGGTAAGTCTGTATCAAAGTAATTCAACTGTTGGTCACATATTTAAAAGAAATAGCTACCTACTCGTAAGTGTCATTCATTTGATTGGAGTAAAGTATGTAGATAGTATGCAGAGTGTACATCTACATTAAAGCAAAAACATTCACATAGCATCAAGACGTCGCGTTGTAGAGTAAATGATGGTAGTGATTGCCATTGCGTGCATTGACGCATTTTTATTTTTTTCCTATCACGAATGTACATAAACGCATTGAAAGCTTTATGTATCTGAATTGGGCTCATGCGTTGTCCGTGTCAGATTAAATCGTTTCTATAGGAAACGCGAGCATTAGAAGATAACATCGAATATATTATTGTCAGGACAGCATGCATAGAACTCTATGATTACAAAATATTGATGGTTTGTCTATTTAGTAAATGGCTAAAAATTAAATACTACAAATACATTTATTATAACTTGTTGACAAAGTAAAAAAAAAAATATTTTTTGTTTATATTCGTTAGTTGGGAAAATCAGAATAAGTTGAATTTTATTGCGTAACATTTGAAAAACAGAATTTTTTAAGACAGAACTAAAACGAACAGAATATTGAAAGCTGCATTTCGACTCAGATGTTAGACAATGTCCCCATTAAAGACACAAAAAAAAAACTCTTAAAAACATGGCCCAAAACAAGAGGCAAAAATGCGACAAAAACGCATCAAAAAATACCCTTAAATACCCTAAAAACGCGTCAAAAATGACGTGTGTCAAAAAATCACTTCAAATAGGCCAAATAAAATGCGATAATAGATGACTCCAAAAACGGAAATAAAATGAGTAAAAAAACACAAAAATGGCCCAAGAAGCGCGTCAGAAAACGCAAAAAAAAAAACGTTTAGATACGCTTAAAAATCCTGCCACAACAGCTCCTCAAAAACTCTTCAAAATGGCCTAAAAAAAGTCGCCAAATAAAGCGTCAAAAACGAATAAAAAAAAAACGCTCAAAAACTCGATAAAAAAAGTCTCAAAAACGCCCCACAAAAACTATTCCTCAAGTGTTATTCCTCGTTTGATTTATGTTGTGGTGCAATTGTCAGAATTTATAGCCGAGTCGAGTTGGACAAAGTCCCAAACCACCTCATAGATTGTGAAGTTTTGTCCGATTCTTCGATTTTGATTTTTTGTCTTTTTTTGTTGACAGCATATATTTGTTTTTGGCCTGGTTTTTTTTTTTAAGTAAAAATTAAGGCAGAAACTGGAGTTACAGCTAGCAGATCCACTTTTCATCGCGTGATACAGAAGGCCAGCCATATTGGCCATGAAAAAATGAAGAGCAAACCACAATTTAATGAGGCACGTAAAACCCAGCGCATTGAGTTTGCAACAAGTCACATCAGGTGGAATCGAGAGTGGCATACTTTTCTGCATCTTTTCTGTTTAAAAAAAAAAGTGTTATTTGGTCGAACCTGATGGATACAGTTGTTATTTCCATGATTTGAGAATAAAATGAATGCATCTTCAAAGGCGGCACAGCAAAAGAGGTGGTGTAATGGTATGGGGAGCAATAAGCTACTACGGAACTGTGGAGCTCCAAAGCTCCAAAATGGTGGCAATGACTTACGAATCGATACTGGAAAGAGCTTTTCCGCAGTTTTCGGAGATATTTGGTGGTCAGAGATGGACTTTCCAACAAGAAATGCACCGATACATACAGCACGGACAACAAAAGCCTGGCTTCAGAACTAAAATGAAAACCTACTTGCGTCGACCCCATATTCACCCGACCTGAGCATCAAGAAAAGTTTACGAAGGAGAAAAGCAATATCATGAAACCTTTTGGGGAAAAGCGTCATAAAAGTTACATTTATCAACAAATCCCATTTCTACATATAAACATAATAGCTATATCCTTCATTCCTTGTGCATTTGGTTTTTCCCGGATTAGCGAAGAATTTGAAAAATATCGTTCAATTAAAACAAAGAAATTCCTGTTTGTAATCAAGTGGGACGTAGTGTACGTTAATATCATGAGACGTTTTATTCTTTTCTTCTTTTCTTCTTACCCTGCACAGAAAGGTATATTCACTTTGCCATCACCCTCACGCCAAGAGGAAGTCACTGGAGACCCCATAAAGAATTGTGAATCGGAATCAAATTCTAAATCCATTTAGCCATGTCCGTCTGTCTGTCTGTCAGTTGACGAAGGCGAATGAAATTTTGTAAAATTAGTCCTTTTTTTATGGTCATTCATGTTGGTACTAAAAATTGTCTATGTCGGTCAAGTATAGTTCTAGTAAGTCGTATGACAGCGCGTCGCCTTGTCTAAATCCTTTTCTGAGATCAAAGGTTTCACTAAGGTCGTTTTCGATCTTGATGCAGCAACGAACTTTCTCTATCATCATCCTAGACAAGCGAACGCGTTTTGCAGGGATTCCAAAACTAGACTTGACTTTGTATAGCTCGTCTCGACTCTCGGCTTTAAATTTTCTTCTTCTTTTTCGACGAGTATATGATCTGAATTATGGAGATCATAACCCTCCCGCTCCCACTTTACTGCATTTCTACTGGTCCGCCTGTGGGGTTCGCCGATTCGACCTCAAGAAATATCGGCAGGCCTTCCTGTCTCGGGTAACTTCGCATCACTGAGGCCGATCAAATGCTGGTGTTTTTGCATTTGTGTGTTCCACGAGTTTTTAGGTCAGCCTATCTTTCGCGCTTACGTTGGAACGTTGATAGATATTGCCTTTTTAACGGGGTTCGAAGGATCTGTCCTTTGAACATAACAGTATACCAAATGAGCCGTGGGTGCTTAACTTTCTTCAACATCGTAGGGTCATCGTCACTTCATGCATTTGCCGCGCAGCTAGGATAACGATACGGCTATTAAACCGCACACGCCAACATTTTTAATCGTCAAAATGTGTGTACATACTTACCTGACCAATTCATCTGCTTGTGTTAGTTCGTCCTAAGTTTGAATGTAATTTTTATATAGACATTCGAGTTTTCTATCCTTTAAATTTAAACAAATCTGATTTCTGATATTTTTTTAATAAAATTCGTATATTCCCATGAAAAATTTAAACAAACTCCAAGCGTACAGTCGTCACGACGATAAGCGACCGACACTGCTTGACGACAGTCGTCATGTAGCATGCATGCTGCGACAATTACGCGTAGCGGACAATTCCTGTGCGGTTCTTCCTTTAATACAAGTGTGCGAAAAACAAATCGTGTGCCTCTCGTACATCGCATCGCATATACGCTACGATGACGATACGATATCGTGTGCGGAAGTCCTAAGTGTGAACATTTAATCGACGGTGGACTTTCCAGGCCTTAAACCGCGCAGCTGAAGGGGTAAACTTTCTTGTGGACCGGGAAAACGATACTGAGACTCCATTCATCAGCCACGCATTCATCGTAAAAAATTTTGGAAATAAGTTGGTGCATTATCTCTATTAAGTCATATTCACTTGCTCTAAATAGCTCGCCAGATAAACAGTCAGGCCCAGCAGCTTTGTTGGGGTTTAGCTTGGTTATTATCCGTACTTCGTTTTGGTCAGGTGGACGTAAGTTTTGTCTATCGTCGTCTATATTGCATGGTAAGTTCTGCAGGATTCTGATCTTCGTCGCTATTGTAAGCTGCAGAAAGAATTTGCCCCCTTCCTCAGCACCGACTGTGAAGCAGCAAACAAAAATCACTATTTGCCTTGACGCAAATAGCATTTCAAATCGATGAGCCGGTTTTATGTTCTCAGAGGAAACGTTGAAAATAGGTAGGTAACAATATTAATTTCTGGCCATATGTCAACATCATACTAATCCGATTTATTCCGTTTTTAATTGAGTTTCAGGAATATTTTTGACATCGGTAAAAGGTTCGAAACAACGCGCGGATTTCGGCGGGACTTCTGTTCCCATATCGACATATCCACTATATCCAGTATCTAGATGACCGATGCACGTGATTCCATTACACGATGCAAATAAAATGCATGTGTATGTTTTCGCAAAGTTCATCTCCAAGATGATTAAATATTATGCTGTGAAAGAAGCATATCTTCCAGAGAATACCATCATAGCAGCACATTTCATTTGCGATAAAACTAGAAAATTGACAGCCTAAACGGCATGCAGCCGCTGGCCAACTACGTATATATACCTTCACAAACATCCACTGATGATCTGTGTAGTATAGAACCGCAGAAGCAGACATGTTTCAAATGTGCACTCCATAATGCCTGGCCGAAACCAATCGTCCAGTTCGTACTTGGGAAACTTAAGCAACTTCCTCCCACTTGCATGGGTAATTCAAATCCTCATAAATGCAATACGCTATGCGCCCATTGCTGGGATGCCTGCATGCATTCGCCAGATCAAAAGCGGTCGCTAAATTACACACTAAACGAGATTGTGATAATTTCATCCATCTGACCGACCGACCGACCGACACAAGGATCACTACGACTAGGTATATGGACTGTGCTTACTATTGGGATGGCTGATGATGGTAGACTGTGAAGGTGAACCCCAAAGAACTTCCCGTACCGGAACGAACTTTTTGAGCAAATATACATCATTTAGCGAAGTGAAAGAGTGTGAATGCCGCAAATGATGATGGATACGGACAAACGCTGGTGAATCGCGTTCCTCTAAGCTCCATCATAGATATGCGCCCCAGTATCATACAACAACAAATTATGGTGATCGAACCACAATGAATTACTACTTCGGAATTCGAGAGCGATCGGTGGCTTCATGAGGTACAACATCATCCTCCTCCTCATCGTGTGTCGATTGGCAATCTCGAACGTGTTCTGCATGTGTACACATCGTTCATCTCATTCGCAAGTGGTAGAACCTTATAAAACGCTAACGCACTCGGTTAACTAAACTGCTGCAATGGCCCGCAGATATATGTGGCCTAATCTGTATGTTTAACGCCACTCGTAGTTTACGTCGTGATCCGCAACATTACACTCTTTAACTTTGTTCAATTCAATGATTCTTTTTTTTCGTATGCTGCTATAGGGTGTTATAAGTTTTATACAAAGTTAAAAACTTAATGGAAAACAATCGATTTATTGTTGTTGTGTATTATTTTGTTGACAGATTTAAAGAAGCAATCCCGGCTAAGGGATTATTTGACGACAGTACAGTACAAATTAAATAAACAGTACAAAAAAATGTTGAACTCAAAATTAAAAATATTCTTGGCCTAATGCGGAATGGAAATCATCTGAATGTGGAATCACAAAAATGTTGGCGATAGGACTCCTTAGTTAACCATCCCATCCTTGTAGATGTATTGGCCAATAGTTTTTTAGTATCTAACCTAAACTAATCTCGCACATCTTCTCCGCGACCTATGCCATCTATGGGTTTTTAAATAAATTTAACTAACATTTTAATAAAAAAATTAAATAATTTCTAACAAAGAAATAAAGAAAAAATAATAATTAAAATTATGTATTGAACAAGGGAACACCATAGTAGAATATCCGTCGATTCTGAGGATGGAAGAACTACTTCTGCAGACTGTTTGACGGCGATGATGAATTAAATCCCTCTGTCAAGCACAATGAACCATTCGGCCTGGACGATGAAGACCAACAATTCCGTCCACCCGACCTGGACGAAGTGAAGATAGCCATATCTAAGCTTAAGTCCAACAAAGCCGCTGGAGCAGATGGCTTAACCGCCGAGCTATTCACAGGAGCAGGCGATGAATTGGTTAGGAACACCAATCTGAAAATATGGTCGGAAGAAAGAAAGTATATGCCCGATGAACAGCATTGTTTGCCCGATCCTCAAGAAAGGAGATCGTCTGAACTCCGCCAACTACAGAGGTATATTAGTCTTCTTAACATCGCCTAAAAGATCTTATCTGGCGTGTTGTGTGAACGTCTGAAGCCTTTCGTCAACAACCTGATTGGTCCCTATCAGTGTGGCTTCAGGCCAGAAAGTCAGAAAGTCTACCATCGACCAAATATTCACACTGCGGCAGATCTTGACAAAAACCCAGGAAGTCCAAATCGATACCCACCATCTTTTCATCGATTTTAAAGCCGCCTACGACAGCATTTATAGAGACAAGCTATACAGAGCAATGTCTAGTTTTGGTATCCCTGCCAAACTCGTCCGTTTGTGCAGGATGACAATGGAGAATGTACGCTGCTCCATCAAGGTCTCTAAAGAACTCACCGAGACCTTTGAGCTCAAAAACGGATTTAAACAAGGCGATGCGCTGTCATGTGACTTCTTCGACATCGTTCTTGAAAGAATAGAGTCAAAACTCAAAAGCTAACATCAGAGGCACTATCTTTCAAAAGTCCGTCCATCTACTTGCCTACGCCGACGACATCGACATAATCGGCAGAACGCAGCGGGATGTCACTCGCGCGTTGGTTGAGGGCTTGAGGCCATGGTCCACCCCGGACTGTAGCGGCACCTTAAGTAAGTAGGTAAAGGGTGAGCATTGAGATTGAGGCGGCGAAAATGGGTTTGGCGGTCAATGAGGGCAAGACAAAGTATATGCTGTCATCAAGAAAGGGACACCCAACACCGATGTCGCGGACAGAATCTCAATATAGACAGATATAACTTTGAGGTGGTTAAGCAGTTTGTCTACCTAGGCGCCGTCCCAACGACTGAGGTGTCTGGATCATGTAGAGCGAATGAACGCGAATGCTCCGCCCCGAAAGATCTTCGAATCCATACCCGAGGGACGGCGCAGTAGAGGAAGACCGCGACTCAGGTGGCGCACGCAAGTGGAAGGGGACCTTAACCAACTTAGCGTGCGAAACTGGAGACAGCTGGCCAAAGATCGTGCTTGGCTGGATACGTTTGTTGGTTGGTTGAATTAAATTTTTTCCATGTTTTATGGCTTTATTAGGAGTAAGAGCAAACACACGCATTAATTATGGAACGCAACGTCGTTCAAGTGGCCGCCTCGGCTGGCTTCGCAGTTGCGCATTCTGTCACTCCAATTTTCCAAGACTTTGTTGATAGTTTCGGGCGGTAGGTCACGGATTGCTTGGATGATATTGGCGTTAAGTGGTTGATCCGTTTCCGGATTGTTGGCATAACACAAAAAAAAGTTGAAAGGGGTCAAATCGCAACTCCCGAGGCAGCCACTTGACCTCGCCAAGACGGCTGATAACACGATTTGGGAATTTGGTGCGCAAAAGATCGATTGTAGCGTGAGCTGTGTGGCATAGCGCGCCATCCTGCATGAACCAGAGGTCGTCCAATTCCATGTCTTCAATTTCAGTAAAAAAAAAAGTAGGTTAACATGGCTCTGTAATTCCCACCGTTGACCAAAACGTTGTTCCCAGCCTCATTTTCCAAGAAAAATGGTCCAATGCTGCCACCACTCCATAATCCACATTTTCGTTTATGCGCACCGTACGACGACGGGGACCATGAGTGTTGTCCCCTAGCATACCAGTCTCACCATGGTATGGGTGCTTCATTTCGGTTAAAACTTCTTTTCAAAAATCGCACTGTTTGGGCTACACAGCACTGACTTTGGAAATAAGTTTTCAATATTTCCCAACCTTCTTCAAGCGTAAAGCTACCCATTTCGTTCCGCGGAGGTATGATACTGACTTTCTGTCAAGATTTCGAGCGGGAAAACAGCTGTCAGTGTCAAAATAACCTATGATTTAAAATGAAACCACTAGATCGCCCACCCTGTATATATTGATTTAATAAATAAAATATAACTAATAACTATGAGTATACAAATTAATAGTATTTATAAAATTAATTTTAGTTTGTGAGTTAAGAAATGACGAAAGATATCTAATAATTTTATGATAAAAACAAAATAGATAAATCAAATGTGTACCTTGAATTTTGTTGATGTTCGTGCGAACGAAAATCTTGGTTTCTTGTTGTTTTTTTTTTATTATATTCCTATGATGTGCAGTAATTCTTTATATCAGTAATTAATAACGTGAAAGAAAAAATAATTACTTACAAATTAACAGATTAAAATAGGATAGGTAAGGTAGTAATTTTGATTTTCAACAATTTAAAATGAATGTTAAGGAATGATATATAGGTAAGGAAAATAAAAATATTTTAATACGAAAAAAATTAAATCATAGTATGCAATTTCTTTTAGTTGTTAGAACTGTCAAACTGGTATTCTTTTTGTTTAAACTATTAGTTCAAACTTATTTCATTGACCTGAAATTTTATAAGAAACATTTTGTACTACAAACAATTTGTTATTAATAATCCAGGGAAACGAAAATATACAATAAGCACACTACAAAATGCGAAGAGTGTTTTTCTGTGAATAAAATTATGTAATTTAACAATTCAGTGTTATTTTTTAATTTTTATTGTTTGTGACAAAACAAAAAAGCGGAAAATCATCTAAGGAAATTCACCATTCATTTGGTCCATATTTCATAAAATTTGGTTTTAAATAAATGCCGTAATTGGTACGACAAAAAATCGTTGCCTATTAATATAATGATACTTGGCCAAGAAGCCGGTTTTCTAAATACAACCCTTGCAAGAAACAAAAATCACCTCATGCCATACAGTCTGACAAAAACCACCTTCCTGCCAGTTCATTCTGGGAGGATGATGGTTTCGCGGATGATAAATTGAACAACTTCTTTATCGATAGATCAGCAACCAGGGTAGGTTTAGGCTCTTTCAATCTCCACAATCACTATAGCATATTCTAGGCGGAAATAATGTCGATAAAAGACGTCTTATTATTTTTGACGTAAGGAATCAACATCTAGGCAGATAGCCGAACAGCAAAAAAGTCCTTGGAATCAGTCTCTATGAATTATTAAAATATTGAAATTAAAAGAACCACATTAACCACTCTTAGATAAAATTTCTCAGTGGTTAGTGTGCTGAACTACTGAGCGAAGGGGAAGGCTACCAGGTTCGACACCCGGAAAACACAAATTACATCTAAAACATCCGAGAGTGTAACTTTCCTGAAGAGACTTCTCAATTGAAACGTTCGGACTCGCGTCAAATTGTATAGATAGGTCCCTTCCATTGGTCCCAAATAATAAATTCCATAGTCAGGTTCGTATGTGGCATTATAGCCTTGCTATATCACGTTCAAACGGCTTACCCAATACGTATTTATACACTACTGGTCAAAAAAATAGGTGTGAGGAGCTTAGTTGATAGTTGATTTGTTCTTGCTGCTAAATAACAGTTGTTTTGCCAACAAGACTGGCAACAAAATACATGTTTATTATGAAATGCTTAGTTCCGTCAGTATGACGTCAAACTTATTGCTAAGTGAACTAAGTGAACTTTTAAGTATTTTATTAATTTTCGTGGCAATACCATTTTGTACGTTTTAAGAGTTGGACATAAAAATAGGTGTGCTTCTTTAAATTGTTTAAATTTTGCGATTTTTTTCTAAAATGTTATTAAAAAGTGATTAACATTAAAGGTGAGTTTGTTTTTTAATCACTTTATCACAATATTTTATGTTAAATCATATTTTAAGATGGGTCGAAAAGTCCACTGCTCTGCGGAAGAAAGGCAACTAGTTCAGCGGTTAAGGGGTGAGTGTAAAACCTATAAATTTATAGCAGATGCCCTCGGAAGGTCACAGAACTTTGTAACCAATGCTCTTAAGCCACCATTAGAGATAGAAAATAGAGGCAGACCGAAAAAAATCACAGCTACTACTGACCGCCGCATTTTACTTTTAGCGAAGTCAAATCCGTTTGTTCCGTCACGGACTATAGGCGCACAAATTGGGGATGGAATCAGTGCACGAACAATCCGCAGGAGACAGCAGAACTTCAATCTCCCAGGAAGAGTCGCCAGAAAAGTTCCACTCCTAAGAGCTAGGAACGTAAGGTCCCGAAAAGAATTTGCCTTAAGCCATAGAAGTTGGAACGGACCTGAAGGAGTGAAAAAATGGCGGAATATTCTGTGGAGTGACGAAACCAAAATAAATTTGTTCTCCTCGGATTGTGGACGTAACGTAAGGCGACCAAAAGGAAAAGAATACCATCCTCGCTATACACTGAAGCCCGTTAAACATGGTGGTGGAAATATAATGGTATGGGGTTGTTTTTCCTGGTATGGTGTCGGTCCTATATTTCGTGTCAATAACATCATGACAGAATATGGATATAGGGAGGAAAACATGCCCCTCCGATGGCATTTCCAACAGGACAACGATCCAAAACATACGGCCGGTATTGTGAAAGATCGGTTTCGGGATCAAAACATCTCTGTGGTTTCATAGCCAAGTCAATCTCCAGATCTCAATCCTATTGAGAACTTATGGGATGGACTGAAAAGAAAATTAAGGGGTCAGTTGCAGTTCTTCACAAATGGGAACCAACTGTGGGAAGCAGTGCAAAGAGAATGGTATTACATTTCTCCCTTAACATGCCAGAAATTGGTAGAATGAATGCCACGTCGACTCCAAAATGTTTTAGAAAATAATGCAGGATACTCAGGTTACTAGAGAGTTAAAAAAAAAAAACAAAAGCAACATTTTTAAATCTACAATTAATGATTATTTAGGAACACACCTATTTTTTTGTCCAAGCGGAAAACAGAACGCCAAAAGTTTTTGTTATTTTTTAATTATTCGAAAAATAAACAGATAACTATTTTCCATAGTTCTTAAATAATGGAACATTTATTAATATAATTGTAAAAACAAAATACAAATTGAAAATATATGAAAAAATTGAGTTTAATAAAAAATGTGTTCTCACACCAATTTTTTTGACCAGCAGTGTATTTCTCAAACATAACATAGAATTTAATGGAGCTGTATTTAGTGTTTTATTTCATCGCAATTGGCATAGGTAGTAAAGTACTCAACTCATTGAAATGAAAACTAATTTAAAGATTTTCGAAGGAACCGAATATGTCGCCAATATTGTTGCTGGTGACAGAGTACAGAGATGGGCGCACGTCGAAATAGGTGGTTCTAGAGAAGATGTCCTTGTCTCACATTATGTTGTCGAGAGACCGACACCCATTTGTTTGTAATATTAAATTTTTGTATAGGGTGTACTACAATTCTTCCCAAAGGCATTTATAGCGTTCCTGTTTTATTTAAAATCGATATTCCTACTCATTGGTAAGTCGAGGCGTCTACGATCGCAACCTTGTTATTGAACTTTTATTGAGTGCAAGTCAGGTTAATAGTATGGCAATTAGGTGTTGCGGGCGACTTTCCAAACTCAGCCTGCTCGCGACACCGGCAATTTCCTTTCATCGTATATTTCGCGCGGGCGCGGTGGCTGCTTGGATGCATCTCAATCTATGGATCGTTATCACTAAATCAGAGGAGTTAATGGAGCTAGCTTGGTGGCGGCCAGTATATATGCCTGTTAATATCGCACCGTTGTTAGATCGTTCAGCTGATAGTCAAGTTGATTGCACTTTGAAAATCACTCGACTGTTATGGAGGAGTAGGTACAGGTACCTACGCTTCGTGGCTGCAACTGTATTTGGCGCCATAATCGGTAACGGGAAAATTGAAATAGTTATCCGCTCCTATACTTGAAGTGATGTTCACACTTTTAAGCGGTTGTTGCAATCATCCTTATACATTTACTTTCAATTCTGAGATGATAGCTATGTTTTAAAATAGCGAAAGGGCGAAAATCTATCTAAACGCATATTAACGGTAAACTAAATTAGCTA
Organism: Cheilosia scutellata; assembly: GCA_955612985.1. Taxonomy (NCBI): domain Eukaryota; kingdom Metazoa; phylum Arthropoda; class Insecta; order Diptera; family Syrphidae; genus Cheilosia; species Cheilosia scutellata. The sequence goes on from OY015311.1 coordinate 96,246,518, forward strand.
TGAGGAAAAGAAGGATTGAACTTCTACACTGAGCACGTATAGGCTTAGGCCATTGAACTCCGTTTTGAGGGTCCTATTATTATTGCATTTCAGAACATAATGTAGGTAGTGACGTATAAGTGCAGAACGAAGTGATAAGTCAACATGGAGCCATAAGAAGCGGGCGGGAAGCTAATATTTCTATAGAAAAAAAATGACGAGCCTTTACTAAAATAAGAGTTAAGCGAAAATCTATAAGGAAATGCGTTCCTTAAGATATTTTATATAATGATTAATACTGGAACTACAATAATTTTCTATTGACTTTGGGCAAGAGAATTTTGTATACCCTCCACAGGAAGGTATATTCACTTTGTCATTACATTTGTAACGCCAAGAAGGATTCACCGGAGACCCTATAAAGTATATATGTATATTCTGAATCAGGATCACATTCTGAATCGATTTAGCCATGTCCGTCTGTCTGTCTGTCTGTCTGTCCGTCTGTCTGTCTGTTGAAAACACGATAGCGTCCAAACGAATCAACCTAGGTGAATGAAATTTTGTGAGAAGACTTCTTTTTACCGTCGTCAGGTTGGTATTGAAAATGGGCTATGTCGGTCATGTAGTTCTGGTACCTCCCATACAAAACCACTATTAGACCCATATGTCTCTCTGTCTCTTGAAAGCACGATAGCGTCCAAACGAATCGATCTAGGTGAATGCAATTTTGTGAGAGGACTTCTTTCTACCGTGCGTCGTCAGGTTGGTATTGAAAATTGTCTATGTCGGTCAAGTAGTTCTGGTACCTCCTATACCAAACCAATATGGAATGGCAAACATTTTGCATGACTTTTATGCAGTGGAGGGTATCAAAGCATCGGCCAAGCCAAGATGATAACACTTTTACTTGTTTTAGACTTTTTTCTTGAATTTTAAAGCAAGTTTTGATAGTTTAATTTTTGATATTTAATAAGTAGAATTCTAGCTAGTTATTGTACGAAATCAGGTTCTTCATTGTGAGAGTCAAAGTGCTGCTGGCTGGTGTAAGATCTCAAGGAAATGTTGGGACTGATTATTTATTTCCTTTAAAATCGGGAATCGTCTGCCAGAATATCATCCTTTAAATTGTGATAACAAACTTTTCCTGAAATTCGAACAAAACTTTCTCGATCACTGCGATTTTAGATAAACATATTCCTTGAACCGATTTTCGGAACTTTTTTGATGACCTTTTCTGGCCGTTTTCAGGCACAGTTTTTAAGGCATTTTTCGGAACGTTTTCTGAAAAGTTATTTTATTTATTTCATTTTATTGAAATAATTTTGTTTGTCGGTCAAATTGGGTTGGAAACCCATCTAACGAAAATGTTTCCTTCCGACCGACCTTTGTAATTTGTAGTTTGCCATCTCTTTAATCCATCCGCTTTAATAAAGTAAACATCAGTCGATGTTCTAATCGAAACGACCTGTTTTTTCTTGTATTGCCAAAAATCGTAATAATTTTCAGAAAGTTTAGAGCCAGGAAATCAGGATAAGTATCAGTGATATAACCGGCAAATACGCGTACAAACAAATTTACAAAGTAAATTTATAAATTGATTTACAAAAAGGCATCTGTGCAACCAGGCCAGTTTTTCAAAAGTTTTTATAGCGTATTTATTCGTATTTTTTGTTCTTTCGTTCGTTTTTGTTTGTTTTGTTTGTTTTTGTTCGTAAAATTTGAGTCCTTTTTCGGGCGTTTTTTGGGGGGGGGGGGGGTTTTCTCTGCGGCTTTAGAAGCTTTTTCTATAGGGTTTTTTATTGCAACCTGTTGTCCCCCCATTTTGGGGTCGTTTTATCTTTATGGAGAAGCAGGCTTTATAGATCAAACTAATCAGCATCTTTTAAATTCAATAAGGCATTCCACATCCCATTGACATCTTAAGAATGCAAACGTCAACCTTTACATCAGGTCGGCTTAAAGCAATTTACAGTGGACCAGTAAAACAATTGGCCACTTCAAAGGAACAAAGACTTCATATACCCTACTCTAGTTACAATTTGGCAAAAACTGGAAAGTCACCACTCGGACTAATTCATCCTGTGAGAATGATGCATGCTTCAATAACGAATCGATCCACTTCTTCACAGATGGATCAAAAGCTGTGGATGTAGTTGGTGATGTTGTCTTCTCTTAGGCTGGCCGCACATTGGATACGAATTTTCATCATACGTAAACGTATGAATTTAGCCGTACGAATTGAGTGCGCATACTGAATACGATTTTCTCAGTTAAATAGACAGTTCCCCATGTCCCATACCCCATTTTGTGTCCATAAACATTCACTTTCAATGTTTCAACGCACGAACGTGTTTAAAAATCCCAACAAGTTGGGATTGTATTCGGACGTCGGAACTATACGTACGTATATGTACGCCGAACTCGCATCCAGTGTGCGCGCTCCCATACTACTTGGTGGAAGGTCGGGATTGTTCGTACGTGTGCGTACATGTTCGCACGAGAGAAATTCGTACGAAATCGTATCCAATGTATCCACTTTTGCTGGCTGCCGCAGCAATTAAAATGTAAAGCTGATGAATTCACCATAAAGATCTCAGATTGAGATCGCTACTTGCAATAATAAATCAACAATAAATCTGGAAGCTAGCGAAAGAGCAAACCTTAGGTGGACAGGTGGTTCAACATGTATGCCAAAGCAAAGAAATGTATCTTTAGGGATAGGTACTCATATCCCAACTAACATTTCAGCCTCTGTTAGGTCAAAATATTTGAAAATTTAAGGTCTTGGGTTCTAGAAGTTGTCGATCAAGCTTCCAGAAGAAACACAATCTCTATCGAAGTTTTGACTTCTGTAACTGCGTCGTTTAGTTTAGATCGATCGGAAATACGAGCAGGCATGTTTATAGAGTAATGGAATGTCGATTTCCGATATTATTCCGTAAGTATGCTCATGGAAATTAGGCGGAGTTTTCGCTTTCATTAAGCTACAATGAAGTGGTTCTTTCGAAGTTCCGTCACCTAACTTGTAAAGAACTTCGGTTAAGCCTGCATTATTTAGTTAGCAAAGCTTTACAGAAGAGTTAAAAATATTAAGCGAAGCGCTACAGATCGTGGGATCGAGTCCTGTGTAGGTAAAAATATGTTTAGTTATTACTTACATTTATGATTATAAAATTTAATTTACTATGAAATATGATAGATAATTTAATTATAGAATTAAGGCTTAATTTCATTACTGGGGGACCGAAATCGGAAAAAAATAGTTGAAAAGAAGTGATTTTTATTTTTTTTTAAGCTTTGGTAAACCTTCTATTTATTTCTTCTTAAAGGCCTATCAGAATTCAAATACCGAAGCTGGAACTTCCAAATGTCTTGTATACCAACCTTCCAATCGGCCTTACATACAATTTTACAGAACCTTTCAATAAGTTAAAGCTTCGTTTAATGTTCTCCTTTTAACTCTTACCGAGAGTTTTTGAAAGCTTTAAAGAAACTGAAAAGGGCCTGCGGTTAAACTTAACCGAAGTTGAAATGTTAGTTGGGATATGCAGACGGTTTTTGTAGAGACTGTACGAGAAGGTGAAGGGCACCAATCCCCACTGTTTCTGTACTTTTCCGGTTCTCTCACAAAAACAAAAACCACCAATCAGCTTATGTGGCAACTCATTTCAACATAACCTAACCCCACCTAGGTCTTTTTCTATAACGTAGTCTTTTGGAGTTAGCTCTCCATACCGACACCGGTGCGTTTGTACATTCTAACGTAGTTTCTACAACTTAGCCTCGATATAGATTCGAGAATGACTGATTATATCTTAGCATCATGTCTAACCTTCTCCTCCTAACTGGACCGAAGTTCACTCAAATTTCTCAAATTTGTATAGAACCTTCTGTTCGCCAATTAGTATGTGTGTTTATACTGTGTTGCTTTTAAAATGACATTGTTATGTTATTGTTGATTGTTGCTATTTACGAACTAAAATGTATACCTGTCCATAATGGCCTTTAGAACAATACTAAACACGTGCTAGCCCAACCTAAAAACCTCTACATCAGTTAGACATCTCTGGGGGCTACATTGGTACATAATTGAAATAAGGACAAAATAAAGTGCGTCCTTTCATCAAAATCGGCTGAAACATTCAAAAACATAGATGAAAATAAATTCTAAAAATGTTTCCAAAAATGAGTTTGTTTTTAAAATCAACCAAAATTACAAACTTTTATAACTTTAAATATGTACGTACTGTAAGTATACATATAAATAAAAAAAAACTTATTTTTTAATTCATCAACAGTATTTATGTAATTTAAATCTAAGATCCCAATTTAAATCATTCATCTTCTAAGACAAAGTCGGTCCTTCGGCAATCTTTCCGGCGGACACTTATTATTCTCATTTTAAAAATGTGTTTTTTAACGGAATAGCAATGGACAATCAAAGGCAAAAAAAAACCCAAATGCCTTCTCTACTCATTAACTACACAGAAAGATTTCTTTTTTGAAATTAAAAACAATCTCAAAGCGTATCCCAAATCCCATTCCAGATAACATTTTTCATTTCAAGCGTATGTACCTACCGTACATCACTCATGCACTTTCTTATTGTGCACAGGGTGTTTCAGTTTAATTTATTTTGAAGATACTGATTGATAATCTTAAACTCGTAAGGCTTAGTGGCCTTTTATTTTTTCATTTGAACGTTGGAGCAACGTTCGCATAAGACCCTAGACTTAGCTTCGCTGACAATCATTTATTTGTGTGAGTTCCTATTTTTTCCGACGAATGCAACGTATCATACTAGTCATAATAATTCGACGACAACATTATTATAACAAATTGGACAAGTGAAGTCCGCGAGATCGCTCAATTTCAAGACTCGGTTACGAAAACACATGTTTTTCAACAATGATGTACTCATACTATATACAGATTTAAGACTAGCTTTTTCCCGCGGCTTTGCTCAGGATTTGATACACATTAGAGATTCCTTTACATTCTACTGGACAAAACATATTTCTTAGCCAGCGAATCATTAATTATATTCCACACCGCCCAGATCTTCCTATACTGTGCAACATTAGCAACCGGAAAGATCGTGAGGATTTGTACCATTTTCTGGCAGCTTGACCCCATTCTTACAGAATTTCCCTTGAATATCCTTGGAGTATGTGCGCTGGAGTTAGATGAAGCGATAAGCATATTCAACGGCGATTGAGGTTGGGACACATTAAAAAGTTTCAAATTGATACGACGAACGGTTCGTGAGTTATGAAAAGGGCCCCTTAAAAGGGGTCTCGCCAATAACTCAGGTCCCAAGCAAAATTTCCAAAATCGGAATAACAAACTATCCTCATTTCCTATATAGATTACACAAACCGAGTTTGAAGTCAATCGGATGAAAAATAAAAAAATTCTCATACATATTTTGACCCCCCCTTTTACCCCTTTAAGGGTTGAATTTCAAAATATCCTTCCTTATTCCATGTATACATCATAAAGGGAGTTCTTGGGCAAGAAATTTTATTTTCACAATAAAATTCCATTGAACTAAACCACCCTGTATGGAGTATACTATTGGAGTGTGCATATACATATATGACTGACAACGGGCTTCACAAGTATTTGTCCAAAACCAGAGAGAAGTAAAGAAAAGAAAGAAAATAAAAATTAATATGGTTGTAAGGTAGGAAGGTAGAGGAGTTGCTTTGCTATCCAACGCCACCCATTCCAATAGCTCACCATACCACTGCTGAAAACAAAGCACACCGAATATACAATCCCATGGCAACATGTAAATTTTGCCTCTTGAAGGATTTAGCTGACTACTTAGAACAAAACGGAGAGTTTGAGAGTGGAGTGGGTGATTCTCTTCATATCCACATCTGAATGCGTTCAAAATAAAGGACAAAGGCTGGAAAAAAAAGAAAACAAAAGAAAATGCTTAAGAAAAAAGGACACGCAAAGAAGAAAAATGTCTTCGACTAGGGGTTGATGTGATTTTTTTTTTTTTTTTTGTCTTCTTCTTCATCTCCAAATTAGTCCACGGACTTTATGCCATCTTAGTCACCCTCTCTTCGTATAGCTCGCCTGTTGGTACATTTTTTTTTAGTGAGGCATTGTGTATATTTGTGCGGTAGCTTTATCTACATCGACGAGCTTAAAAACCAAAGGAGAGGGTTGGTTTTTTTTTCAATTGTTGGTAGGTACTGTTACCGTCGAACGCGGCGGCGGAATTGTGCGTGTGGTGTGCTTAGTTAGAAAAGTTTTTAATGTCCCGTCAAAGAAGAGCACCATCAAGGGGGTGGTGAAGAGGAGAAATTATGTATGTTGGAATATAATCTCAAATCAACCTCAACCTTACTGCCATCCACTTAATCATCCCCTTGTATTGAGTAATTTTCAAAACTCGCCAGGGAATGTTAATATGTGAGAGGGACACGCGGTATTTTGTGCGTATTCCTTTTTTCTGTTAATTTTTATATACGAATGCGGGGGTGAATGAGCAGAGAAGAGAATGGACAAAATGATGCCAGGGTGGAATCTTGCAGACGGTATTGGGGAGCATTAATGGGGTGATTTGTATTGAAAGAGGTGTCCACATTCTTTCATTCATATATTTGTATGTGTACCTACATTTTCGTAGGTATAGGTATATAAAAGTGAATATATATTGAAGACAGAGGAAGTAGTCGTATAATTAAAGTGTTTTTTTTTTTTTTTTTAAAGGTGGCTTCAGATTTGGACATTATAATAGCTTTTTATAAAGGCATTAAAAATACATACTGGCATACACAAATTATTTTGACTCGTAGTTAAAATTATCTACCACGGGTTTTAGTTTTATGAAAAAAAAAAAAAATATATATGTTTGATAAATCTGCTTCAAATATTTTTTTAATTATTTGTTTACAATTTACAAGTTGGCATTTACAAGACATTTATCAAATATTTTTTATTTATGAAAACTTTTTTTTTTCTTAACAAATGCTCTTGTTCCTCTGCACCCTTAATTAGAATTCTACTTGAACTTGGTTCTGGCAAGGCCAACATAGAGTTGACTCTGTAAAAAAAACGGACTGGAGCAAAATTTCTACATTATAAATTTAAAGAGATTGAAACTGCCGTCAATAGTGGACAAATGGGAGATCTGTATAGTGTATAGCAGGGCTGGGCAAACGGTCGATCGTTTGCCCATCCCATTTTTAGGAGACCGCGCAAGAGTTTCAATAAAATATTTTTAAATAAAATAAAAGCGAATTTTTTTGTCCTTCATTCATTTTTATATAAACCAAATCTTTCTTCAACATTAAAATTTTTTTCTTGTAGAATTTCTATTTCTGAAACAAAAAATGCACTGCATACGCATTCATTGTTATACTTGTTTTGTGAGGTGACAAATAAAATTTTTGCACATTATTTGCTTGCGGTTGTTGCCATTTTCGCCGCTGTCACTCTGATTTTTAAAGACTTAAATCTACTATTTCACAATGTCAAAAATTGTGTAAATTTTTGTAGACACCCAAGGCGTAGCTTCTCGCAACCATTCGTTTTGTGTGAGTTTATATTTTTGGAACGAATGGAAGGGACCTACAATTTTATGCCGAGTCCGAACGGCTGAATTGTGAAGCTTTTTCAGGACAGTCATACTCTCGGATGTTTGTCAGACGTTCGCGAGAGGTGGCGCAGTAGAAAAAAAAACTTAAGATGTAATTTGTGTTTTTCCGGGGATCGAACCTGGGATCCCTTGCACAGTAGTCCAGCACACTAACCACTGCCCTACTGCGCCCACTTTTCAAAAATACATTCCTTAAAAAAAAAAAAAAAAACAATCCAATTTATAAACTCAAATGAATCACAATAGATTGTGAATGATGGACAGAAATAATGGGCTCGTAGGATTAGGTATGAAAAAGGATAATTTCCAAGGTTTCTATCTTATCAATATAAGCACTAGGAAGCTCTGTGCTTTAAAATTTTGAATTTTCCGAATGTTATTGATAAATACAATAAAATTGTTCGTGGTAGAAGGATACAAAGAAGACTTTTCAATTAGAAGAAAACGAGTCCGTTCATGGGGAACGAACACCGACGTTCGATGGTTAAGTAGACATCTGTTTTTACAAGGATTTCGGGACTTATTTGACGGAATAAAACATTTTCTAACATCCGCAATACATCAAGAACTTGATAATGAAGAGTGGTTAGCTTTCTTGTCACATATAATTAAACACCTCAATCACAGAAAGACAGACATACGGACGGACTGAATAGCGTGACCCAATGTTTTGAGTTCCCCTATCGTAATACCTATGGTATGATTAAAATCTAGAGCTTGAGTTCGAAATTATGTACGTAAACAATATCTATCTTTCTCTTAATAGGAGAAAGTTAAAAGAATCAGAAAATTCTACTCCTTCAAAGTGATGTTCTCTGCAAGGCTCATAGTTCGGATTCCGAGGTATGCTTCTGGAAGTTTATGAGCGAAGAAGAGTATGCGAACTTAAAAAAAAATGCTTTTCATTTAACGTCATTCCTCTGTTCAACCTATTTATGAGAATGGGGAATGCTGAATTAACCATCAGAAATGATTGTTTGAATTCATGGTAGGAGCTAACAAAAACTACCCGATACCTTTAAAATCCCACCACACCAGGTTGCGCTGTTAAACCTGTCTCTGATAAATTAGTCCCTTAAAAAAATGTATACAGCAGATGTTTATACGCATCGTCAAATGAACCTCATTAAGATAATGAGGAACCCAAATACCAAGCTTGCTTACGTATCCCAGCTTCTTCAGGTGGTCATGATTCATGAATGCTTAAATAATAGATGCTCAAAGTTTTTGCAACTCCATCGCAAAGAAAGGGTAACTTAAAATAGTTGTAATTAATTGCTTCTAAAAATCATTGAAAAATTAAACAAACAATTTATCTAATCTCACATACAAAATTTATTTCTGTTCCTTGGTCCAATTTTTATATTCACAATTCCACATAATTTCATTTGAAATGCATCAACCAGAATTTGAATGCAAATAAGAAAAAACAGTGGAAGTTCAACGTGAATTATTTTCAACAGATTCATTGGAAACGTTCTATATCAAGTGCTTTTCCAAATTATACAGAATATTATAATATAAGTGTATCATTGGTTAACATTCGTGGCCCAATATCATTTTAAAATGTAAGAACAGATAATAATCGTTTGAATGCAACAATACCATCGTATTTCAATTCATGATTTTTTTCTGATTTAAAGATGTATTTCCCCATTACACCGTAAGGTGAGTGGGAAGCGTGGAGGGGTAAGGGCGTCTCACGACCCGTTAGCCGTATAAACTTGAAGCGTTATATGTTGATAGATAAGTCAAAATTATTACATGCGTCAGTCATCGTTTTTCAATTCGCAATATAAGGGTTAAAAAAACGAGGTACAAACTTTTCTATTTCGACCTTACTACACTCAACTTGCCACTATACTCCTCAATCGATGTATGACATTTCAAGAAATGCTGTTAATAGTTAGGTCAATTAGAATTTCCACTCGGTGAAGTATCATCTTTCTGGTCCCTCCATCAGAGGGTAAGATATTATAAATTGAGAATAGATCAATGGCCAAATGCGAAACAAATTGCTTTCTCGATTGCATTTGCAGTTGTGCTTAAGAAGGGTAGTTTTATTCCGTTTACAAAGAGGCATTGCGATAAAATATTCCGTAAGCTTAAAATATAAAAAAGCAGGCATGTTGTATGCCGCTGTCTAAGTTATTAAATGTCGAATTTGATCAAATCAAAATGTAAACCATAGCTAGGGTTTCTTAAATATGATACAAACTGAATAAAGGATTCTTACTGACACATTTTTTGGTCGACTGATGGAATGATCACGGCTAACTGCCGAGCTTTTGAAAGCAGCGGTAGATGGCTTGGTATAGAGAGCATACCCCAACTCGTCTCCAATGTGCGGCTAGCCTTAACATTGCTTACAAGATCCTGTCTGCCGTACTGTGTGAACGCCTGAAATCATTTGTCAACGAACTGATTGGGCCCTATCAGTGTGGTTTTAGGCCCGGTAAGTCCACAACCTTGGAGAAAACTCAAGAAATCCAAATCGATACCCGCACCTTTTTATCGATTTTAAGGCCGCCTATGACAGCATTTATAGAGACGAGTTTTATAGAGCCATGTATGTCTCGTTTTGGCATCCCTGCCACACTGGTTAGATTGTGAAGAATATGACGATGGAGAAGGCTCACGGAAAAACCTCACCGAATAACCTTTGATGTCAAATAAGGACTTTGTCTACCTCTGCTCCGCTATTAACTCTGAAAATGATATCACAAAAGAATTCAAGCGAAGAATTACACTTGCCAAACACTGTTTCTTTGGCCTAAGAAGGCAACTGACTAGTAAGGCCTTGTCAAAAATACTAAAGAGACTCTAGGTACATAAGGCCCTCATCATCCCATTCCTGTATTGCGCAGAATCATGAACGATATCAAAGGCGGATGAAGATCTCCTTGGTCGCTTCGAACGCAAAATTCTTCGAGTGATTTTCGGTCTCACGAGCTGCTCTCGTCCTTCTCTGCAGCGCCGCTTTGTAGGCCAGTTGCTTTGCTGCATGTGCTTGCCGGCACTCTTCATCAAACCAAGGGTTTCGCGGTGGTGGTTGGGTGAAACCTAGCACATCAGTTGCGGCTTTTCTGATGGCCTCTTGGCATCGATGCCACTGGTCTTCAGCACTTGATGCTGGCTGTATAGGACTTCTCGAGAGGTTGAGGAAGACGCGATCGGCAAAAGTTCTGGCGATTTGTTGCGCTTGTAGCCGTTCAACGTTGGATCTCCTCACAGTATTTCCTCGTTGTTGTGGTGTCTGGGATATCCGCATACGTACCTTGGCTACAACAAGGTAGTGATCCGAGTCTATGTTGGCCGCTCGGAAAATTCGGACATCTAGAATACTGGAGGAGTGCCTTGCATCGATCGCAACATGGTGAATTTGATTGACGGTTTGTTGATCTGGTGACCGCCATGTTCCTTTGTGAATGTTGAGGTGAGGAAACCGTGTACTAGCTATAGTAACATTACGTCCCGCAGCAAAGTCAATTAGCCTAAGTCCGTTTCAAGACGTGGTGTCGTGTAGGCTGTGTTTACCGATTGTGCTACCAAAGATGTCCTCCTTTCCTATTTTGGCGTTCAAATCACCTAAGACGATCTTAACGTCGTACTTAGGACATTGCTCATATGTGTTGTCGAGAAGCTCATAGAAACATTCTTTGGTAGCATCGTCTTTATCTTCTGTGGGGGCGTGAGCGCATATCAGGCTGATGTTGGCGAATTTTGCCTTGATGCGGATAGTTGTAAGGAGTTTTTATATACAGAAACTAAAAAAGAAATTTATTTCAGTATCAGATCTGTATAAGTTGATAAGAAAACAAAATTCATGGATTGCAGGCACATGTGTTTAAGGACACCACGCACAAAAGTGGTACTTCATAGTTGGTGTTATTGGTAACATTGCTGTAAAGTTGGTTAAAAGACTACTATTGTTCAATGATCTCACAAAATTACTTAATAATTGACTACATTTAATTTTAGTCAAAAAAATTGTCTTGTCAAGCTAGGCCTTGGCCCTTGGGGTCTATGTGGACCTTCAATTTATTATTTATTCTGTGACATTTCTCCATTTGTCAAACTTTATCAAATTGCAGTAGTGGAAAAATATTTTGTTCTTGCTAAATGATAAAATTTATAATTACCTACCATGTTGACACATTGCAAACGAAATCCAGATAAAAATGTATGTGTACATATTGATTAAAAAATCCAAGCACAATACTCCAACGCCAAGCCCCAATATTCATATTCACAGATTGGACTGCCAACTATTGAAAAAATAGAATTTGAAAATTGATTAATTGTATAAAAGTATTTAAAATGTCACAGGAGTAAACGCCCGCCTTGCCTACGTCTGGCCAACTACACATATTTATGCTGTAGGTAAAACACATTACAAAAGAAAAAGTCCTGATGGAATAACTACAAATGCGAATGCCTCTGATATTCTCGTAGGTATACACAGAAGAATTCTCGTAATTAATTACATCACGTAATTGCGCCCCAGTGCGTTTATCCTAGCAAAACAACTGCTGCTTCCTCATCATCCCGAAACCCGAATGGAAATGTCTCCTTATTCTTTTTGCTGCAATTTCCATAAGGTTCACAAGTCACACAAACTGATTGATTTTCTCTCCTCACCCCTATGCGCAGACTTTTTATTTTGTATACAAAACGGCAAACGGTTGGATTAGACACTTGCTTCTACTTCCCGTCCTATTCGGACTCTTCTCCCATAGGGTTAAATATATCCCGCAAGCGTTGGAAAAGTCGTGATTGCACTTTAATTGAAGATTTCTAGATCGACGAACCGCACGCCTAAAAGCGGTGCCTTTGTCTTATCCATCGATTATAATCAATATACATATCAGTTCCATTCTTACTGTCGGTCTATGTTGAGGGGTAGGAGGTAAGTCGTCTGCAAGGATGTGGGAGCATGTATATTATATTTTCCAATTTTTTGTGTACAGATCCCATTTCTCATTCCGAATCGAATTTTATTTCATTTAGAATTTTCATTTTCTCTGTCTCTATACGGATGTACGTATATATACGAAGGAGAAAGGCTTGGGTATGTACCAGAATGTATTGTGTGTGACTGACTAAAATGATATATAGTAGTGTGGGAGTGTATTAGCAGATGAATGTAGGGGCGCATGCTGATGATGATTTTAATTTTCACCTAAAAAAAAAAAAATCAATTTTATTTTTGTAGCTTTTTTCCTGTTAACTTTCTTCAGCTACACATTGACAGGTTAAGTGTAGGTATACTTATATTCGTATGTGTTGTGCATGTAAATAACATTTTTCTGTGAATAGGGCGGCTTAAGGGACCAGCATCGCATCGTATAGGAATCGGTCTGCGTCTGATATTCCTCAAAGTATTCCTTCGCTCTACTCAGGAAAACAAAATCCACTTAAAAATGTTCTCGTCTTTCTCTTCCGCTCTTCACTCGTTCGCTTCATCTTCATGCTCCTTATTTGGCATTCTCTGTCGCTCGCATCTGTTGGTTTAACTTCGTGACTTGAACAACGAGGAAGAACAACAAAATGCGAAGATGTCGGTACGCTCGAAAAACTTCCTTTCCACGATTGAATTTAAATTTGAAAACGGAGACCAAAATGGACTCACACCCTTTTCCGAGTGAAAAAGTTTTATTCAAAGGTCAGGACTGTTCAACAGTGGGGTCAGTTGGGAGAGTTTTCAATACCTACTTTTTTTTTTCTTTTTTTTTTTTGTGAAAATTACGATGGAACAAAAAGAATCCTTAAATATACTCGTATGGGTTGGTGCATTAAAAAAAAAGTATATATTCATTTTGCACTACAAATTTAATTCAGGCGTAAGCGAGTTTTAGTAGAGATCTGCTAGAGATTTTGGTGAAGTAAGTAAGTAAGTAAGTAAGTAAGTAAGTAAGGTCCTAAAAAAAAAATAGTTGGCGCAACTAGGCAGTTTCTCACAACGGTTCGTTTTGTGTGAGTTTTTATTTTTGGGACGAATGGACCAGCTGAATTGAGAAACTTATACGGGCCAGTTATACTCTCGGGTGTTTGTCAGACGTTCGCGAGAGGTGGCGCAGTAGAAAAAACTTTAAGATGTAATTTGTGTTTTCCCGGGGATCGAACCGAACGACTGCGCTACTGGGCCTACTTATGAACTCTTAGTGATGAATTTAAAGTTGATAAAATAAATAAATCAAACATCTCTATGAAATTGCCTGCATTTAAGTGAATTGACTTCTAAACACACAAACCACAGACACACAACTCACACACCACTGAATGTGGCCACAATAAGTCATAAAAGGTGTGTAACATTATACCCTCCACATGAAGGTACCTATATTCAGTTTGTCATTACATTTGTAACGCCAAGAAGGATTCACCGGAGACCCTATCTATATATGTATATAAAAATTGAGCCTTAAAATGTTGTCGTCGATTCACGCCTAAACGCATTTACCGATTTTAACCAAAGTTTCACACATTTTTGGTGTTGGTCCATTTACGATTTCTGTGAAGTTTGGTCAAAATTGGACAAAGGGGTGTGGCACCGCCCATACAAAAAAAACATTCAAAATCATATACCATACAACCATACAAAAAAAACATTAAAAATCTGATATCTGAAAAAAACATCTTCTATGGGGTGAAAGTCGATGACGTTATATCTCGATAACCGCTGGGCCGATTTTCATTATTCTTTTTTTGTTTTGTTTGTATTGCTGTATTTCAGGTTTAGGCAGAAAGAAAATTCCAGCAAATCGATTTATTCTCATTTCTCGCATTTATTATCTAAGACCTAAATACATAATACAATTCCTGTGCACGGGCAAAGCCGGGCGGGTACAGTTTCTTCGACAGTCTTGGAATTGGAAGCCAAAGTTTCTAAAATTTGTAACGTTGATATGAATAGTGCATTGTCCTGAAAGTCAAGAATATTACTTAGGCAATACGATTTCTGGAAAAACAAAAAATGTTGTGTACCACAGAGCATTACAATAAAAACTGTTTATCTATTTAACTATTTTGCACTACGAAGTGTGCACGGGCTACGCTTGTAAAGTATATAATATTCTGAATCAGGATCAAATTCTGAATTGATTTAGCCATGTCCGTCTGCCTGTCTGTCTGAAATGTCCAAACGAATTGACCTAGTAGGCGAATGAAATTTTGTGAGAGAACTTCTTTTTACCGTCGCGCGCCGTCGGTCGTCAGGTTGGTATTAAAAATTATCTATGTCGGTCAAGTAGTGCTGGTACCTCCCATACAAAACTAATATAAGACACATGCGTGTACCTGTACAGTACATACAGTGGAGGGTATAAAAGCATCGGCCAGGCCGATATTAACACTTTTACTTGTTTGAATATACAGTTATGACTTTATAGCTGAATTCATTTCCAGGTTTCAGTTTCAATATCCCGTGAGTAGTAACGTCTCCCGACTGTTTAGGAATTGTTAAACAATATTAACAAATTCCAAGCTCTGTTCGTCATATTATTTCGAATGCTAGAAGAATCAAAAAGAATTCACCCCTTAAGCCGGTTCGAAAAGCCTGACCTGGGCCCTATTTCATAAACATTGACAGGTGACAATTCTACAAATTTGTTGCACTTGTCTGACAAATTTTCATTTCATTTGTCGTGACAATTTTGTCAATTTCAGATGTTGACAAATTTGTCGTGACATAGCTACGCAACATTAACTGTATTTTATTATCCCCTATGATCTGTATTGGATAACAATCAAACGTATATAATTATATCAATAACACATAATTTTTGACTTCAATTTAAATCCGTTAACATAATGCTGCTATTACTGAGCGTGGCACGAGTACGATAACTACGGCGCCAAAAATTGATAACGGTATTTTGTAGAAGGGTTAAATACAAGCATTTTTTACTATGGGAGGGGGGGGGGGTCTATCTGGTTTCATTTAGGCGGGAGGGGCAATTAAAAAAAATAATACTTAAAATGGAAAAAAAAATAATTTGATAAGCAATGGCAACACTTACAATAAAGGATTTTAGGATTTTTGAAAGCCATGAATCTGTTCTTTGATATTATTTTTAAATCAAGTTATAGCTGTTAATAGTTTTTGAAAAAAATACTTTCAAACTTGAAATTTAAGGAAAAAATTAAGAAAAAAAAAAAGTTGTATGCTGATTTTTTCAATATTGAGAAAGTAGATACTTAATTTGTTTGTAGTTTTTACTGACTAAATCAATTCTTAATCGAACACTGAAAACCAGTTTGATTTATGTCCTCTAATTTTTGCGAAAATTGAAAATTACTTTTATATGTCGCTCCGCTTATAGTACAAATTGCTACCCTTGCGCCTTGAAATGTGTATGAGAGGGCATGCAACCCCTCTGCTTGGGGTCACTGTTGGATTTTGGGATGGGTGCAAGGCTGAGTATATGCAAACTTTCTTTAAATTATATTAGTTTACCCAATATCAACAACATTCTTCAGATACAGTCTCTGGCCTGAAATTTCACATTGGGATACAAAATTTTGCTGATTTGCATTTTAGACAATTTAGAAGGGATTCATGGCTTAAAAAAATACTATAGTTCGTTGTTGTAAGTGTTGCCATTGTTTTTTAATATTTTATTTTAATTTTATATAAATAAAAATTTTATTTTTAATTACCCCTTTCGCCTAACCGGAGCCCCCCCATAGTAAAAAATGTTTGTATTTAACTCCTCTACACTAATCCGTCATTAGTTATCATCGCCAAAATTATTTTACTCACCCCAATTTTCGTCCTTAAATTTCAAGTTAGAAATTGTTTTTTTTTTTAACTATTTAAAGAAATAACTTGATTTAAAAATAATACGAAAGGACAGATTTCGGGCTTTCCAAAGTGATATACATAGCCTTTTATTATAAGTGTTGCCATTGTATTTTAATTTATTTTTTTCCATTTAAAGTATCATTTTCTTTAAATTACCCCTCCCGCCTAAACGGAGTAAAATAGACCCCCCCCTCCCATAGTAAAAAGTGCTTGTATTTAACCCCTCTATAAAATACCGTTATCAATTTTTGGCGCCGTAGTTATCGTACTCTCCCCCTGAGCGTTCACATTTCAACACACTTATTAATGCAACAAAATCATTATTTATTCTTTCTTTGAAATGTCGATTACGTACTACACGAAATTGCATAATAGATAGATACTTCATAAATTTCACTTAAAGAAGAAATATTAAGCATTTTAAATCGTACTTGTCACTTCACTATTAATACTTGACCGAAACTGAAACGCTTGTCGGAATTGTCAATAATTACATACTGACAAAATTGTCAATTGAACAATTCTATCTGTCCCATAAAAAAATTTACAGTACAAATTTATCAGAGAATTCATGACAATTCTCGAAAAATTGCTGACAATTGATTGTCATGACAATTTTTTTATGGGACAGATAGAATTCTACAATATTGTCGGCTATTTTCCGACAATTCTACAAAATTATCTAATTATTTATGAAACAGAAATTCGACAATTGTTGGATTGTCAGTTTACAAATTGTCAGCTGTCACCTGTCGCAATTTTAAATTTTTATGAAACAGGGCCCTGGACTTAGTAGAAGCATTGTGTGGTCGTCTCAGACAAAAAAAATTAAATTGGAAGCTCCGGATGGCTGTAGCTGCCATTTCTATAACCTTCGCAAAGAGACTAAGCATTTGGATGGATCGGCTGCATAGCAGAGTTGAAGGTGTGATGGTGAGGGGACTGTTTCGTATTATGGCACCTGAAAATTAAAATTTTTATTAACCACATTGAATGCGTTGTCTTACAATGGCATAATGAAAGAGACATTTCCATACTTTCATAACCCTTCTGCCCTGGATTTATCAACATGATAATGCGCCCGGGTTGTTAAAACGTACTACTAACGTAGGTATATATAGAAATACGGCCAAAATGTGGAGCTATTAAGCTGACCGGCCTACTCACCGGATTTGAATATCATCGAAAATGTTTGTGGATGGTTGATACGTCATGTACATATATGGATCTGGATAACAATATTCGACTATGTTTAAGCTAGCCATCGAATGAGCTCCCAACCGGGGAGGTATGAATTTTGGAGCAGAAAGGTGGCTCAAAACACAATTGAACAATTTTTATAAAATCTAAAATAGGTACTCCAATTACCTTAAATTTTAGTACTGTTTGGGTTAAAAAGAAGCAGAATTATCTTTTTTATCTATTTATCTATTCAAGTGGCGCAAAATTAGGACGCCACGGTCACATTTTTCCAGTTTCAAGTCAATAATTTTTTGTTGATACTTAAAGCTTTAGTTTTAAATCTTCCTTCTTGTCAAATCACAACAATTAAATGAACTCTAATTTAAAAAAAAAATTAAGTCTCTAGCATGGGACCAGGGGGCGATAGAAAACCGACATTAGGGGGTTTGCTATTCAAGTGGTGCGGAGTATAAGTACATTTTTACCAAACTTCTATCAAAATAAAGGGTTATTCATTTAGACTTGTTTTTTTCAATGCGTTTATTTTTTACAGATCATGCGTAACTGGCCTCATGGTGTCGTGGTATATTCTCATTCAGTATATTGTTTGAGAAATCATTATGGAATAACTCCAGCTGTATTACGAAAATCAGCCAAAATAAATTTGGTGGACAACTAATTTCACGTTTCGGATCTGTCAACAGTCAACTTACCCCCAGTTTCACAGTGGGAGTTTAAACTACACTTTTAGTTTAAACTTTAGTTCAACAATTAATTCTGCTTCAGAATTTCGTTTAAACCTTGAACAGAGTTCATTCTATAGTTTAAGTTAAACTACAATATTCTGCCGTTTAAACCTCAGATCAGCCGATTGTCAAAAACACAAATATTTGACTTTTAGACTTTTTTCATTGGGGTTATGTGAAGTTAAAAGTCTTCGCCGATAAATCAGCTATACTATCCAGGATTTGGAAGCCAAACTTTACTCTCATAGTTGGACAAATACCGGTCGCAACGCTGACGCTGAAAGCAGTGATCCAAAATTGGACCTCAGAAGGGATCATGTACGGCGTAGTCACGGCCAACATTTACACGAACTTATATTCAATAAGTAAATATCAGAGACTGTTCCTTCAGACCATAATAAAGTTTCCACTATCTAAATTAATTGTATGTGTTTTATTATAATTAAAAAAAAACATTTATAATTAAAAAACTGCCAAAACTAGAGATCTTCCGCTAAGTCATATTCATATAATTCGAGTACCATCACTTCCGGGTAGTGTTTTAACCTCTTCAATGTTTAAAAATCCAATGCGTTGGAAACAAAATATATATCCTGCAAGAAGATGCGCCCAATATTCATGTATTCTAGGTAATATTGACTTTTTCCCCAATTCGCTTGTTTCCTTTGGAGCTAACTTATCACAAAATGCTATATAATGTATCTAGATACTCTTAGATCACATTGTTTATACCTTGTCTAAGTATCTCATTAAAATCCGTGTTAAATAATTACATATTTGAAAGCACACATAACTCATTATTACTACTGTGAATTTTTTTTTTATTTTTACCTGACATTTTTATAGTGCACAACTTAATCCAATTTATGTCCCTTCCATGGATATATCTGTCGATTAAATGATTTCTTCCAACAGAAAACATAGGCTAGCCGCGATGAGCAGCCAACGAGTATACGAAAGCGATTATGTCGATTTATTGTAGTTAGAGAGATTCAATTGAAAACTTGTTGTGGTATTCACCGTCCGACGCGACGATGTTTTGCGGCCAAATGAAGATTATCATCATGCTGATACCGATTTTGATGATGATCCTGTATGCTGATGAATAAACAATTGAGCGTGTCGGTCGATCACGAACTTGTACACACTCATATTGTTAGATTTTGCGAGTATGCGCCGTCGCCACCGAACATCGAAAGGGCCCAAACAGCCCGAAGAACTCTGATCGCTTGACCATATTGAATATTAGTTTTCAGGCCGTTTGAAAATATTTCAATTAAATTGAAGACCGCACAATCTCCAACAGAGACCCCACGGTCGTCATCACTTGTGTGTGATATATTTTGAATTGAGTGCGGTTTCCTTTTGTAAATTGTACTATTTCAGTGTTGCCAATAATAAGTTTTCGTAATAAATCAGAAAATAAATTTGAGATCATATAAAAAGTATATAAAAGTTTCCTGTGGTTAAGCAACTTAATAGAGTATTAGATAAATGCAAAAATCCTTTTGTTTTCCCCTTAACGCGTGCTATAACTGAACACTATTGTAAAAGTGAATGCAAATGATTATTCTACGAGCATTGAAATCTACGAGGAAAGATGGACATCCGCTTCCTTAGAGAAAAAAGAAACAAAGAAATAAGGAGGTGCTTCAGAAACAATGGTTAAGTGCTTTACCAAATAATCTCATCGAGTCCAGAAACATCTATTCAATCGGTGTTTCTTTGGCTTAAAAAATAATGTAATTAGTAACGTCTTGATGTAGCGATGCCATATTTGACGATTTTCAGCCTCCATGACGTTTTGCCCATTTCGGCCTGCCATTTGACGATTTTCAGGTCTCAAGCAAATACCCAACCCTTTTTGGCGATTTTTCAATAACTCATGTTAGACTCAGAATTTTCCACCTAATGTCAACTCCCATCAAATGAAATGAAATCCTATTTCCATCTCGCATGATGATGCTCAGTAGCGCAGTGGTTAGTGTGCTGGACTACTGTGCGAGGAATCCCAGGTTCGATCCCCAGAAAAAAACACAAATTACATCTTAAGGTTTTTTCTACTGCGCCACCTCTCGCGAACGTCTGACAAACATCCGAGAGTATGACTGTCCTGAAAAAGCTTCTCAATTCAGCCGTTCGGACTCGGCATAAAATTGTAGGTCCCTTCCATTCGTTCCAAAAATAGAAACTCACACAAAACGAATGGTTGCGAGAAGCTAGGCCTTGGGTGTCTACCGCCTGTTGCGCCGCCTATTTATTTATTTTTTTTATGATACATTTTAAGAACACTTCCTGGGGCCTGTACCACAAAACTACAAGTATTGTACAACAGGGGACAACAACAGGTTTTCTGGTACAAAATCCATTGCTAATTGTTAAAATTCGCCTGTTGTACAATACTTGTAGTTTTGTGGTACAGGCCCCTGGTTCCTCCATATCTGGTTCATCAATATCTTCAAGCTTCAGAATATCTTCATCAATTGCAAACATTGTTTTTCAAGATCCCCAAATTATAGTATGTAAATAAAAACGCGCTTTATTTAGGATTAGAAGTTCAATCCCGAATCGATGTTAGCGATTTGTGCGACGCCGAATTGACTGAATTGTGCAACCAAATTTTTAAACGCTTCAATTTTGATGACAATGTTTTAAAATATTTTTCAGCAATAGATCCTGTTAGAATCGTTAAAAAAGAATAAACCTACTTCATTAAATTTATTACTCCAACATTTTTCTAGCTTAGTGGATCAAAACGATTTTCAAAAACTTGATTCCGAATTTAGAGAAGTCAGAAATTTAAACTTCAAGGATTTATTTAAAGATTCTTTGAATCAATTGAGCAGCTTTGGAAAGTTAGCTGATATTAAGCGTGGTGATAAATCTGAAGCGTTTCCTCTCTTAAAAAAAATTGTTTTTGAGGTTCTAAATTTCCCAAACTCATCGGCTAATGTTGAAAGAATTTGTTGAAAGAATCACCGAGCTTATGGAATCAGAAATTACTAATCCCACACTAAAAGTCAAACAAATACATATATTCTTAAGCGGAACATATTGATTTCTAGCTGATAGTAAAAGCTAGTCAACCCAAAGCTTTTGTCTTGGACAAAATGACAAGCACATCTCTATTCGCGTTCAATAACATCCATGTATCTGGATTAGGTAAAGCAATTGGGATGATGAGGATTTCATCTGGAGTTTACTTAGGTTTTTCCACGTCAAGTGGTGCCAGGTCAAATTTTACAAAATCTGCATTTTCTGCTTAAAAAATCGTCATTGCCATAGAAGCAGTAAATTGCAATAATAATAAGAATACTAATGATAAAAAAACGATTTTTTCAAGCTTTCTTTATTTTCGAACAAAAAACTATGTAACTTATAAAAACATAGAGCTTTGCTGAGTACAAAAAAAGTAACACATTTTTCAGTCTTGTGATGTTTGAAATGTAAACTTCATTGCATGGTACTTATAGAATAAATAATCACAAAAAATTATAGCACTTTTTATTTATTCCAAATATATGTAGCTACATATTGGAATTGAACTTCTTTAGAAGTGTGTCGTTTACTTTGAGATTATGACATTCACATTTGTAAAATTTTAAATAATCTTTCGAAAAAAGAATGTGTACTGATTGCCAATCTATTCTTTGTTTTTGTTTTATTAAGATGCATTTGGGAACAAATTATTTCACCATTAGCCGATGAGTTTGGGAAACTTAGAACCTCAAAAACAAATTTTGTTAAGAGAGGAAACGCTTCAGATTTATCACCACGCTTAATATAAACTCGAAGCAAATAAAGTAGCAAGTGGACGAAATGGGATTTTAATGCAATGGCTAACATCTTATATTATTTAATAACTTATTTTGTGGAATTTAGCATTTAGAAACAATTTCTGCTACCTCTTGCAAAGTGCATTCTGGAGTCTAAATTTTCGTACGCTTTTTGAGGAAATAGGTCTGAATATTGTAAAGAACCTATAGACCATTTTGATTTCCAAGGCAAACGTCGTTCTCTTTTTTGGTGTAGACCTGCAACTTAACTAATCTACAATAGACAAAATTCACAGACGTTAAATCGCTAACTTCTTCGTTTGGCCGAGAGTTAAAGTCACACGTCTTCCAGTTCGATTCCATGTACATTTTGAAATAATTATACACTGATCATCATCGTTCGTTTTTTTTAACAAGATCCGACAATGAAACCAGCATACAATTTGCACCAAAAAGAACGTTTCTGTTATGGTACCTTGTGCAGGCATTTTGTAAATCTCTTGTGATTATTTTTAATCGAAATGCACCACAACCAGCTAATTAAGAGCCTAAGTACTGAAAGCACGGCATAAATCCATGCACTACACGAAATTATGTCACAACATATGCGACAGACAAGCAATAATAGTATCATCTATCAGTACACTTGACAACTGCGAGGAAATCAGTTTTCCAAAACCGCTTTAGCTACTTGACTAGACTGGACAGCAAACTTTTTAACTCATTTCCTGGGAGGACATTTTCAGAGGGCTACGATTTAAAACAGTCAGAACTAACACCCATCTGCAATCATCACGGGGTGCTGTTAAAGCGCCCAAAACTCAAAAGAGCGGGTCTCCCAAATATAAAAACACTATCAGAAGTTTGGAAAATTGTTTTAAGCCTATGACGCAGTGTTGTTATATCGTGGGATTTATCCCTTTTTGTGGGAATTTCGATGTCCGAAAAGCCTTCCGTGGGATAAAGGGAAAAAGCACCACAATCGTGGGAATTTCAGGACTCTGACAAAAAAAATTGTAAAACCAAATTTTTGTGAAATTTCACCAAAACTAATTCAAAAATTCACAACAATTATCAGCAGAAATAAAAAGAGCTCATGTAAATATCCTCTTAACTAAAAAAATTCTAGTACAAAAACAATCTGACGGCGCGGCCGGCGCAGCGACAGCGTATGTAACTAGAGCTCTAGCGCTAGCGGCAACGTGACATTGGAATGTAACCAGTTTAAATTTTTATTACTTTATCTTCATGAGCAGTAAAAATTTATTTTGTGTAACTTCTACACTTCCACTTTTCCTTATTTTTTATTAAATTAATTTAGACTTGATAGATTTGTTTTGGCAGTTCGCTATTTTCCTCCAATTTACCAGTTAATTTTGTGGGCATTGGCTCAGCGGTTAAGAGGTCCCAGGTTCGATCCCCGGAAAAGCACCACCTCTCGCGAACGTCTGACAAACATACGAGATTATAACTGTACTGAAAAAGCTTCTCAATTCAGCCGTTCGGAGTCGGCATAAAATGGTAGGTTCCTTCCATTACCCCCAAAAATAACTCACACAAACTAGAGAAGCTAGACCTATAGGGTGCCTATACGGACTTGTTGCATGAACTATTTATTTATTTATTTAGTTAATTTTGCGCTAGATTGAAACATTTCCCAGAAAAGGATATTTCACAATATGTGGTACAGCTCTAGCGCAAATGCTGAAATGTCAGTTTTTTTTATATGGAGTTTGGCATACCGCTAGATGACTATAGCGGTCAATGCAACGCGGCAATTGTGATTTTCTTACAATATAATAAAAATGAGTTAACATTTTTTTTTTTTTTTTTTTTTTTTTCATTTTAATGCATCGTGGGAATTTTGTGGGAATTTGAGTTCAGTGAAAATTGAAAAAAGGGAAAAATGACCACGTTTCGTGGGAAAAATGAAGAGAGAGACCTAACAACACTGCTATGACGAACTTGAACCAGAAAGTTTCGTGCCATTTATTTAGTAGTTAAGAGACAATGTCGTTAAAATATGTACATATGTAAGTAATAAAAATCCTCATTTAGATCGTTGATTTAAATTTACTATTTCTTTTTTAATTTTTTTTATTCTATTATAACAAGATGGCAACACTGAACGTAATTGCTGAACGTAAAAATACACAACGGGTCTAATGATCACCAACATGGGCCTGTATCGTATGCGCCGGCCCACTAACCTAGGCGAACGAAACATGTGCATTTGTGTCTTCGTTGTGTTCGCTTGGCAGGATGTCTAGCGTTCACGAACTGGCAATACAAATCGTCATCATAAGGGAAAACATTGAAGAAACTCTTTTCCCGCAATATGACGTGCGTTCTTGTGGTGCGCTCATGTAGTCATTTGTCACTATATCTTTGTCCATGTGCCCACGTTTCTTTTCTTCCATCATTGTGTAACTTACTGAGAATATAGTCGCAACGGATCAATAAGGCAAGTAGGTATTTATCCTGTAATTAGCTCGTGATATGATACATATGTGGAAACTTATATTTGGAAACTTCTCCATAAACATTAAAATTGCTACATATTTAAATTTTTTATTTTACAAGAAGAAAACGTGCTCCGACAGCTTCTTAATCTAAGTCCCTGTGCCTGGATAAAAATTTAATTAGTTTGTATACTTTTTGGACGCTTGATATGGTGATGGTAACTGCCAATTTTTGTATACGCATTTGACAGAGGAAACAGAAAACCGCAGTAAAAAAACAACATGAGTTCAGGGACTACGATGATGGATAACTTGAACTATAGTATAGTTAAGTCACACCAAACTGCAGAAATCCTACAAAGCGGAGCAATTTGTAGCGACAAGTAGCGACAAGTGTTGTCGACATGGGTTAAAGAGTGAGAGTTAGACGGTTCATATTGGAGCATGTTAAACAATGATCTCTTAGAGGCTCTGGTCTCACTTTCAGCAGTTGCAAGTGAAATGGGCGTAAAGGCTATAACCTTGGAAGAAGGGACTATCGGAATAAATGCGGACAAAATCGCAGCAAAATCTGGCACGACATGTGAAGAAAACGACAACCTATGAGAAGGAATCAGATCATTGTAGAAAGGCTTAATATATTTAAGGATGTTGAAAGGCTGATGATCTTCGTTCTCACTTTAAGCGTGAGCAATGACTGGCCAGACTATGTCGCTAAAATTCCTGTGTGAAGAACACTTCCAAGTGGAGGGTCAACCATATGGGAAGATACGAAGATGGCGGGAATTAGAGTCTCTTGTGAATGCATGCAACAAAAGGAACACGGATTTAATAATTGGTTGTGATGCTCCTGCACATAGTGCTTTTTGGGTTAGCACCAACGACAACTATAGAGGAGAGTTATTATTCAGATTTGTGTCAAGTAAGGATCTTAATCTAGCTTTCATAAAAAGAGGAACAGAACCAACCTTCGTCGATGCGTGATTTATGTGATCCTATAAGCAGTAGTATAGTCTATGGCAGTACCAAGACTGAAAAGATCGCAAATTTGTCATAATTACAAAGAACACGGATAAGTTAAAGTATTAGAGGAAATACTGAATGTGAATCAAAATAAATCATCTGCAATCAGTAGTTGGATATACGAGTACCTACATACCGGGTGGCGCATGCATTTAGTGC
This sequence comes from Cheilosia scutellata, assembly GCA_955612985.1. Lineage (NCBI taxonomy): Eukaryota > Metazoa > Arthropoda > Insecta > Diptera > Syrphidae > Cheilosia > Cheilosia scutellata. The sequence goes on from OY015311.1 coordinate 96,272,272, forward strand.
AAAAACATGACCCTAATACAAAATGATGGTGTCGAGAACTTGAAGTTCTAAAGAAGAACGTCAATCGAACCTCAATTCTTCTTTAAGAAAGGGTGAATCCAATAAATTACGGATACTTAGGTGGCGGTACGGTTCGGGGTGGATCTGGGCCTCAACCAGTACGCCTCTGCTGATAGCGCGATCTTTGGCTAACTGCCTCCAGTTACGCACTCCAAGTTGGTTGAGGTTTTCCTCTACTGCCTTATTCCTCCGGGTTGGAATCTAAGACTTTTCGGGCTGTATCGTTTGTGTCCATTTGATGTTGCAGCCATCTTAGACGTACAGTTCAGAGCGGACCGAAAATCTTTGTGTTAGAAGCGACCAAGGAGATCTTCATCCGCTTTTGGTACTCATTAATTGCCTTCTTAAGCCGAAGTAAGCAGCGATTGGCAAGAGTTATTCTTCGCTTAATCTCAGCGCTGATGTCATTGTCTGAGTTCATAGCGGAGCCTAGGTAGACAAAGTCCTTTACCACCTCAAAGTTATATCTGTCTATAGTGACGTTCTGTCCAAGACGTCGGTGTTGGGTGTCCTTTCTTGATGACAGCATATACTTAATAATAATAATAATAATAAAGAGGGTTTAGTGCACTGCGACCTTGTGGTCTATTGTGCCCCCTGCTTATACCTTGGAAAGGTTCATGCCCTTTTCCAGAGCATATACTTTGTCTTGCCCTCATTGACCGCCAAACCCATTTTCGCCGCTTCCGTCTCAATGCCCACGAGCGCGCCAGTGACATCACGCTGCGTTCTGCCGATTATGTCGATGTCGTCGGCATAGGCGAGTAGGTGGACGGACTTTTGAAACTCTGGTGTTAGCGTTTGAGTTTTGCACTATTCTTTCAAGAACGATGTTGAAGAAGTCACATGACAGCGCATCGCCTTGTCTAAATCCTTTTTTGACATCGAAGGTCTCGGTGAGTTCTTTACCGACCTTGATGGAGCAGCGTGCGTTCTCCATTGTCATCCTGCACAAACGGACGAGTTTGGCAGGGATGCCAAAACTAGACATTGCTCTGTATAGCTCGTCTCTATAAATGCTGTCATAGGCGGCCTTAAAATCTATAAATAGTGAGTATCGATTGGGACTTCTTGGGTTTTTTCCAGGATCTGGCGTACTATGAATATTTGGTAGGTTGTGAACTTACCGAGCCTAAAATCGCATTGATAGGGCCCAATTAGTTCGTTGACAAATTGTTTTAGGCGTTCACAGAGTACGGCAGACAGGATCTTTTAAGCGATGTTAAGGAGCCTAATGCCTCTTGGCGCTGTTTAGAGCGTGGATCGGGCAAACAATGCTGCGGCTCCATTCATCAGGCATACTTTCTTCTGACCAAATCTTGGGGACGAGTTGGTGTATGCTCTCTACCAAGCCATGTCCCGCTGCCTTGAAAAGCTCAGCAGTTAAGCCGTCCGGTACAGCAGCCTTGTTGGACTTCAACTTGGATATTGCTTTCCTCACTTCATTTTGGTCAGGTGGACGGAAGTCTTGGCTTTCATCGCTCAGGTTGAATGGTTCATTCTACGTGATAAGGGAATTTGTCAACCATAAGTAATTTGTCAAATCAGTTTAATTGTTCAAAAAAAAACAAGGAGCGAACAGGCAGGGGCGTAGCGAGGAGGGGACGTGGGGTGTGTCGCACGGCATTTTCAAAGGTTTCACATGAACTCCTTAAAATCGGTGAATTTGCCGACTGAAATCCTTAAAATTTAGCGAGTTTAGATTCCATTTTAAAAAGGGCGGTCGGCATCGGTGAGATTGCCGACTGAAATCCTTAAAATTTAGCGTGTTTCGATTCGATTTTAAAAGGACGGTTGGCATTTCTAATTTGAGGTTAAATTCGAAGGAATGTGTTATTCGCTAGTTCGCGGCTTATTGATGGGGATTACGAACTTTAACAATTCGCGGCAAACGTGTGTTTGGGCCAAGAGGAGGATAATTAATTATCCCACCAAAATGTATTAAGAAAATAAGTTTATAAACAGTTTAAATATCTAACGAAATTTTTAATTCCAAACTTTTTGCCGCGAATGAAAACACCCGCGGCGCGAATTGTCAGTGTATTCGCAATCCACATCATTTAATTAGCGTTCCACAAACTAGCGAATTAAACATTCGTTCGAACTTAACCTCAAACTAGACATAGAAACTGATGGCTGGAATTCGCGAACTGCCGCGACCTATAAAAGTGTTCATGTGAACGGGCTGTCAAAACTTGCGAATAGTCGTTCGAGTCCTGTTAAGATTGGTAAAAATTGTACAAAGGGCGTGGCGCCTCCCATACAAAAAACATCTTCTATGGAGTGAAACTCGTTGACGTTATATATATGTAACTCGATAACCGCTGGGCCGATTTTCATGATTTCTATACAGTCGGAAAGTTCGTGAAATAAGTCGGTATTTCAATGAAAGTCACCCCCCACGGCTCGAACCCTCGCTACGCCCCTGCGAACAGGATAGAACTGATTGTTGTACCAAAAGCGGTCAAGCTACACTTTCCTCCTTTCTTAATATTTTTGAGTGTAGACTACATGACTATAGCAATAGTCTATATATCTACTGATAGGAATCATTAAAAAAGTTCGGAGTAATCCTCAGAATATCTTTGGTAACTTGGATAGTGGTAGAAAGACAAAAATGGTGGTCTGTTTAGTACATCTCTCAAACAAAGTAACTTATAACGTTATATTTACACAATTTAAACAATTTATAAAATCAACAGACATAAACAAAAAAAAAAATGTTATAATACGTGTACATATTTACATTTAACCCCATAGCAAAATCCTGCGAATGTAAATTTGCTGATTACATAATTTTAAAAATGCTACAGAAAAACTTTGCGTAAACAGGCAACTAAAACTTAAATAATATTAGCTACTTAATTCCTCTGTAAATATTTTTGAAGACCTACCTCGATATATATTTAACCTTCACAATTATGTTTATGTCTACTCCTTACACTGGTTCGCACTTTAGCAAGCTTTAGTAAATAAGTAAAAACGTCTGCCACAATGAAAGGAACAAAACCATAATAGCATTGAACATAAAAATCTGGGGATACATACCCACTGTGTGTGTGCAAATATATATAAATTTACCTGAAATTTGAAGAAAAACAAAGGATCTCGAAGTCCTTGTCGTCAGTGAGTCTCACGCGATGGATATGTTCTCGCCTGAACCACCAACACTTTCTCTCCATAAATTTTTAATTTATTTCATTTCTACCAAAAAGAAGAGAAATGAAAAATAAAATGATGAAACAAAAGTGCATCCGCCCATCGAATGGGATCCTCCACTTCTTTGAAATTATAATGGGTCCGTTGTATGCCCAGGATATGCATGACTTAAATAAAGCCACAAAAAAATGAAAAATGTTTACCTAACCAAACCACTGTCTCGACGGCAATTATTTATATAATTTCATATATCCTGTGCGCGCCCCGGATATGGAATGAAGCAGCAGAAGCAACTCCAGAAGTCGTCGCTTATCATCACTTCAGCTCCAGACTCTATACGGGTCTGGTTTCTAAATTTTATTCGTTGAACGTACGTACGATTGCATCTCTAGATGGTTGAGGCTTTTTGTTTTTTTTTTTGTTTTTTTACTTTTCGTTTCTTCCTCTTAAAAGGAATAAGAACATTTTTTCAACTTAAGAGTCGCTCTTATGGTAATTTTCTGGATTTACAGGGTGTTTCAGATGCAAGCTATTATTTTCATATGACATATTAAGGATATTCGTTTTGAAGACAAAATCTTGCTAAGTATGTAATGTATGCTATGCTCAATTTATCGTCCTTCCTTCGATTGTCATATAGCCATATATCACGGTTAGTTAAATTGTTGGATAACAAGGCGTCTCGGAAGTCTAACGCCAACCCCTCGCAGAAAGAGGATATCCGACGGATGAATTCACTAGATTGAATCAACGGTGTCATCGGCAGTGAAGATGGCAGATACCTTACTTGAGCTACTTCGACATATTTGGAACTGAGGTCAGTGAGGATTTTTCAGGACTAGTCAGGGTGTTGTAACAATAGGAACTTCCCTACCACGGAAAACAAATTACAAAGCAACAAGGACAGTATCAAACGAAATAGGGGCAAAAAATTTCGAATCTGCACCTGACATGTCCGGAACATGAACAAACCGCGAGCAATTAGTGTAGACAGTACAAATCCGATGTTACAGCTATACAGTTAGTAAGATGGGGTTGGGTTAGAACCACAGCGAGGACAGCTTCTATTTTGAATGTGGATTTGGGATTAAAGGACGACTTAGGCAAGAAGTTCTGAGCTTCAATATAATAAGCCTTCGGCTGGTCACGATCCACATTAGAACCAACATTTAAAACATTTGTAATCTGCACCCACTCTCCAACAGAGGAATAGGACGACGCAGCCATATAGAAGTGTTCTATAATCTGCTCGAAAAGGCAGATGCTAAGTCCAATAAGTATACGATGTCGAGATTTTTCTTGGCGACTTTAACCCCAAAATCTGAAAGAAGAACATCTTTGTCTCTACAGCAAAGGACTCTGGCTAATCGACTGTCCCGCTTGGCGAAACATCATCATCACTAGCACACGATTCCCAGCACCTCAATATAATATAAACAAGGAGACAAGACCATGGCTGTAGCAAGAACTGCCCGCAAGCTAAATGGGTAGAAAAGAACGGAGGAACATCGACTTCTCAGAAGGAAAAGGAAAGCACGAGAAGCGGGCGGTCGAATCTATTGATGGATGCTATCGAAGCTAGGCAATGTTCGAAGGTTATACCAGTAGAGTGTAAAAATATCTATTCTCAAGGATACAAGGTCCGAACGGAAGATCGCAGAAATGAACATGGGACTATACGGTGGTAGAATCGCAGTCGGTGCTAAATATTAGGAAGATAAATTTTGCTGACTGTCAAATGGAGGGAGACAATAGCCCACTGGTTAGGCAATATGATCCGTTCAACCTGGACGATGATAGCCGATATTTCCGTTTATCCAACCAAAAAGAGGTGAGGATTGTGTTATACAATCTTAATTCGAACAAGGCTATTGGATCGGATTGCCTTCCGAGCTTTTTAAAGGAGTGGGAGATGAGTTTGGTAAGGCGCATGCATACCTACCACCTTATCTCTGTCCGATAAATGAGACCTTCCACAAAAAAAAAAAAGGTTCGGGTCACATCTGTGCAATTTTAGACCAGGAAAGTTGACCTCGCAGGAATTGCAGTTCGATATACACCACGACTTCAAAGTCGCCTATACGAAAGCGAAAATGTAGAAACGAATTATACAAATTCCTGTCAAATTTCGGGATACTTGACAAATTCGTCTGTCTGCATCACGATATAGAAATTTCGTTGCTCCGTCAAAGTTGAAGAGAACACCATCAAGCTCTTTAATGTCAAAAAAGGTTTTTGAGACAAGGCCACCCGCTATTGTATAACTTCTTTCACACAATTCTTGAGGCAATTGTGCGAAACTCACAAGCCAACATCAGAAATACAATTTTAAAAAATTAATTTCAACTATACACTCCGTGCCACTTGATTACGAACAGGCAGTTTTTTGTTTTAATTTTACGATATTTTTCAAACCCATCGCTGATCTGGGAAAAACCAACAAGGAATGAAGGATATGTTTATGTTGTAAATAAAAAAAATGGGATTAAGTTGATAAATGCAACTTTTATGACGTTTTTCCCAAAAAGGTCATAAAATTGACCAGTTTTTTAAGTTCCACTTGATTACGAACAGTAGCTAAACCTAACTGTTACCATGTTTAAAGTCAAATAAAAGGATACTTTGAGTATTAGGGAGCTTAGTTTATGTAATAACTTCATACAATACACAGCAATGGGTAAAGGAAAGACATTAACTAAGAAAGAAATAGCCCAAATTCGAGCTTACCGGGCACAAGGACAATCCGTTTCATAGCCAGCAAGATTGGAAGAGGCGACACTGTTGTTAACAGCTTCATTAAGGACCCTGAGAACTATGGAAAAAACCGCAAAGGAAGAGTCAGCAAAGCAATAACATGTCAGGAAAGGCGGGCGATACTGAGAGCTGCTTCAAGTTCAAGGCTCTCAAGGCTAAAATTAAGGCAGAAACTGGAGTTACAGCTAGCAGATCGACTGTTCATCGCGTGATACAGAAGGCCAGCTATTTTGGCCATGAAAAAATGAAGAGGAAACCACCATTGAATGGGGCACATAAGATCCAGCGGCTTGATTTTGCAACAAGTGTGACAGAGGGAATAAGATAGGAGCTTATCGAAATTAGAAAATTATACAGCGCAGCGTTTTTGAAATAGATCTTAAACGTTAAACTGCACTTTTGGATTGTAGCAGTTTTTCGACCAATTTTGGTTCCATATACAACCCAGTCACTGTGAATTATGACTCCAATCTTTGTTTTACAATTTCAGTAATTTCCACCGCTGCTTTTCTAAAAACCATTATACACACACATACTGTAATCGTAAAGTCGGTTTATCAAGTTGCACGGTCTCTGATATGAACTTGAGAAAAGGACAAGATCAACAGAATATAGGATGGCCTTAAATGCCCATCCGCTCCGCATATGAAATCCCATGATATCTTCAATGTAAAGAGCAAATAGTGTCATGCATGCGTTGCATTCATATACACGAACCAATTGGAAAAACTAGGACTCCGTTCCACACCGCTGTTTTTATGTTGTTCTACAAATTTGTCATTACCTTGACGAATTTTGTGAATTTTTGAGATAGTGGGATAACTACTGTGGCCGGCATAAGTATTTTGACAAAACTAAAGTTAATTCTGCACATAATTTGAACTTACTTCATGTAAATTTTGGCATCAATGGAAAGGTCATTAAAATTCCATTGGAATGATACACAAATTTCATTAACCCATTAAGTACCCATTGAAAATTTAGAACTTTTGTAAAAGTCTACTTTTTTGACTTTTATCCTCGGTAAAAAAAAATGTTTTGATGCAAAAAGTTTCTTCAAATAATTCTAATAGTGACTGCAAAAAAATTTGTTAAAAAATCTCTTCGCTAATATTTTTTATTGTTTTTTGAAAATTGCTAAAAATGACTATTTTAGCAACTTTAACACTGACTTTTACAGTAACCCATTTTTGAATTTGAAGTATGTCGAATTATAATTAATTCATTTAGCGGTCACTCACACATATGTATACCTCAGGATGTAGGTACCTACGTTAATAATTACCCTTCAAAAGCATTTATACCGATATTTGACATTTCTGCCATAATTTTATTCTACACAATGTTACAAACGAACATTTGTAAACACAGTTTTTAAATGAATACATTTTTGGACTGTCACACCCTGTGAAGGAGTACAGCCATATGCGCTGTACTGTTGACGTTCCAATGATTTTAATTTTTCCGTGCGGTTGAGTGGAAACCGAGTGTTATATTACTTTATTTCGGCTTGGGAGGTACTTCATGTGTTCCTGATAGGTGGAGGGTATCAAAATCTACATTGTCGAGTTGAAATTATAAAAAAAAGGAGTTAAGGATTAAAAATTAATGAAATCAGGTAATTTTATCTACGATTTGGTTTCTTCACTTAGGTATACATTAAAATGCAAGATTCCTTTTGATTTAAGTGAAACAAGAATTTAATAAAATGAGTAGTAACATTAAGTTATCATAAAAGGAATAATTAGTGAAGTCTCAGGAAAGATAATGCTCCAGTTATACACTGCCGGTCACTAGGATGAGGACATACATTTTGCAATGTTTGAGGGGTTTGAGGCAAGTACACAAGAAACATCGAAGGAATTTTGCAGGAGAACATGTCGCTTGGAGCAGTGAATAGAAACGCCTTATCTTTTCGGATGAAAAACAGTTTAAACCTGACCTTCAGGAGCTTATTTCGGCTCCTCCTTTCTTAGATCGTGGAAATAAAAGTTTTAGCCATCGGGGCCGTCAAGGTTAAACTGTTTTTCATCCGAAAAGACAACGCGTTTCTATTTACTCTCTCTTACCACACTTAGGTCCTTGTGGACAAATTGCGCAATGCCCTTTAATGACCCGCTTTAAGTATTACCTCACGTCCTTATCACGACCGAAAATTTCGTGCTAATTTTATTTATCTCACGTTTTTTTAACGTCCTCTAGCCATTGCTTTCTCTCATTCAAGTCTTATTTTTCATCTACACTCGTTCTCTAAGATTTCAGAGTGACGGATTCATTGAGTGAAGTGCCGGACAATGACTCGTTTCTTGGAATTGCGGCCAACTCTCTTGGGCGGACAGATCCACACATTTTTCTAATTGTTTATGTTTATGATTAAATAAATTTTATGTTACCTTAGGTAGAAACTCCCTTGACCGGACGCGGCAAGTATATTTGTCACAAATTATTTTATACAATAGTCCTAGACGGACATAAACCCTCCATTGCTTCACAGCATGACAGTTCCGCTTCCTGTTGACTTATAAACACATTTTGATGAATTTTCGACTCTGCATTAGAAAAGAAGCCCTTTCCCATACCTAAATTTTTTTAACTCAAAGAATATTGCAGGTAATTAACACAAACTTGCTATAGATAAAAAAAATTGTTAACCTTACTTTGATTCATTCATTCATTCGCTTATCCGCATTAAGTGGGTCGACGGAGTAGGTTGCTCAAGCGGACCCTCAATAGCTGTCGATTCTTCGCCATCGACTCTAAATCATCAAGGGCATTCACCATACGGATAGAGGAGAGGTTATGGACTAAATCTAACCATCTCATCATGAGTCTACCTAGAGGACGCCTGATGGTATGGATTCCATAGCACGTCTTGGGATTCTGTTGGGGACATGAGTTTAACATGACCAAACCACCGAAGTATGGACCGCTCCGTCCGGAGAAATAGCATCTCGACATTGAGTTCCTCACGTATTCTGGTGTTTCTAATACGATATCTTCGGATCACACCAGCAATACAATGGAGGAATCTTATTTCGGTAGCTTGTTTCCGCGATCTTATTCTTTCGGTCATTACCCTAACCTCTCATGACCATAGGTAAGAGTTTTACCAAACACCGAATTCAAAACAACTTAGCTTTGACACCAAGTTCAGCTTACCTAATGACAGAATAACCAAGCTTACTTTGATTTCGAAAGTTATTTTCCCGTACAGCGTGATTTTTAAAATGCCAAACTGACAACAGACAACCTGTAGCTTCAAACATAGGTAACCGGATCTACTATTTTATCAAGAATGCATATGCAGAAAGATGAACAAATCTGGAGTCTATATCCCTTCAAGAGCGACACAAACACAAACAATTTGGTTACTTTCATTACTCAGTTTTACAAATTTCCACCCTTATTTGAAATTTTACTCAAATCAAACGTCACTATCTATAATAATGTATGCATGCAATTGCGAAAATACAATAGATACTAAATCAACTTTCACACGCTCGCCGTGGAACAATATAATATTGAAGATAATCTGAACCGGGAAATCCTTTTGCAAAATCGGCTAAAGTGTTGTGAAAGGGTGCATCACTTTCACTGTTTGTATACTTTTTCCAGGTAATCACGAAATTACACCCTATACTACAAAAATTACGTAACAATCCATTAACAACAATAGGTAAGGTATACATTGAATGTGAACCGGTACACAAAAATGTGCAACAATGCGAGAAGTACAATGCCGACTCTGAAGAGAAATTTAAAATTTGCAAAACAAATGAACACGCAACAAACCGCCTTGCACAAAACGGAACCCTTTTTGCATTAATGCAGCAGCAACATTATACAAAACCACACAGCTACCCTATTAACCGGCAAGACAATGCATGCGAAAAAGATTGCAAATGAGGTTTGAGTCTCTTGAGAGGGTTGCGATTGTGAACTCGCAAATAGACATATCAAGTCACAGCAGCAGGAATCCCTGCATTAAGCAGCTTTCCCAGTCCAACACATGCAAGTTGCATCTCATAGAAGGCATCCTTGCTACACAATTCCCCCTTCCCGTCGTTTAAAAAAAAAAAAAAAACGTTCATCGTTTAACATTGCAATTTTGGTTTTTCGCACCCTAAGCCATAGCCGAAAGGGCTGTGTATATTTTTATCATGTTTTCCATTGCACCGCATCGCATATATACATACATGTCTATTCGCTGCACTGCAGTATGTCATCACAGCATCCTTAACGTCCTTCTGAAGGAGACTTCTTCATTGGATGGATATGAATGGAGTTTAGTCGACTAACGGAGTGCAACAAATGCACGAGAGTTAGCTAGCATATACATATGCTGCAGGAGCCGGTGTCTGCATTTGCCTGCACATGAAAAAAAGGATCGTTTTGAGTGGAGCTCTTTACAACCTCTTTGTAACCCGGTACTGCCATGCCAGTAGACCACCGGCGTTTATTGTTGTTGCATACATCTACCCACACACGCGATATATGTATATGTAAGTAGCCTCCTTTGGGCTTAAGCGTCCTTACAGTCAGCTTCAGAAGCAATGAATGGCTGCATATAAAAACATACGAGTATATGCACAACTTGTTAAGCCTGTGTTAAGTGGGCGGCATTTTCATATGCCGGATATCAAGTGAGTGCTATAAGCGCGGTACCCCAGGGTGGTGACAAGTGCATTTGAGTGCAATTGCAGGAACAGAGAGGATGCAATTTTTTCTTTTTCAGCACTAATTTTTGGAATGGATGCTGTAATATGGCTGAGCTTAGGCGCCACCACTTGACGCAACAAGTGGTAGATGATGCCTGATTGAAGGTGGTAATTTGTTTGGATGGCTTTAGATGTATAGGCGATGGATCGAAAGAGGGAGACTGCTTGATACGTTCCGGATGACTGAAGGCGAGTCTTGATGAATGATGCTTTAAAAAGAGGTAGATACTTAGGTGTTAAATGAATGTAAGTACTCTTGATTTTAGTATAGTATTTGTTACTACGGGTTTGAAAGAAGAAATATGTTATATGATTTCTATAGATATAAATGAAAATCTATTTAATTGGATATCAATTATGAAAATTCGAATACGCATACTTACATAGTTGGAAGTTTTCAAAGGTTGTCGATAACTACGGAGGGCAGTTTCCAACCTTACCTATGTATTTAGTGGCATATTTCAGTTGTATAAATAGCATTTAAGAAAGCCTGCATCATCGAATGACTGCTTAACAATAGCTTGTGACGAAGTGTAATCCCGTCCGTTCGATGGAAGGGGTCAAAGTATAATTTGTGAAATTGAGCCACCGATTGACCCTTCTGCCGACACTGCAAGCGATTTTATTTTGTACATATATGTATTGTGGTGTGGTGGTGTTTGTCCCCACTGTCCGATCAAATATCAATGACTAGTAGTTGTATTGCACATATGGAAGAGAGTTACTCCCCCTCAATGTCAATGTTCCTAGATCTGTATATCGGTGGTGATATTATATAGGTTTTTCCCTATACTGTCATCCCAACGATACATCCGATCACAGTGCAAGGCAATCTAATGCAAGTCCGTGTCGCAAAAAAGCGCACTATGTAAAAATCGTTTAAAGTAGGAGAAACAAGATTAAAAATAACAAAAACTTATTAAGTTTTATTTTATTTTATACATAAGTTAATCCCATCCGTGAGATATTTAGGCATATATCTGGATACAAAACTCACATTTAAAGAACATACCGCTAAAACAATACAAAAAGTGAATTTAGCAATAAACATGTTATATACCCATTTATTAACAGAAAGTCTTTACTGAACAAAGCCAACAAGATCATAATTTGTAAGGTAATTTTTCAGTCAATCCTCTTATATGGTTGCCAAGTATGGGGTAATTCAGCAAAATGTCATATTAAAAAACTACAAGTTTCGCAAAACAAAATTCTTAAAATGATGCTTAATCTTTCCCCGCATCATTCAACCGCTGATCTTCATACCAGAGCAAATGTTGACTTGATTCAAGATCGAATTACAAAGTTAACCACCAAATTTATCCGCAGCTGTGAGATCTCTGAAAACCCACTTATCAACCAACTAAATGTTTAACCATGTTTTTTTTTTTTTTTTTTGTTTTAAATGCTTCTTGTATCAGGAAGTTTTATTTGTTATTTATTATACTTATTATTTGTTATATATTATTTATTATTTTGTTATTTATTATTTATTATTGTTATATTATTTATTATTTGTTACTTGTTGTCTACTATTTGTTATTTATTATTTAATACTTATTAATTATTTATTTATTTATTTATTTATTTATTTATTTATTTATTCATTTATTTATTTATTTATTTATTTATTTATTTATTTATTTATTTATTTATTTATTTATATATATATATTTATTTATTTATTTGTTTGTTTGTTTGTTTATTTATTTACATTTATTTATCTATTATTTATTATTCATTGATTATTATTTACCCAATGTACCTGCTTAGCTTAAATTTGTTATTTATAATTTATTCACTACAATGTACCTGATTATTTTTTAAGGTTTTTCCTTTTTCCTTTTTAATTCTATTTGTATTGAAGGTTTTTAACATATTTTTCCTTCAAAGTATATCATTCCATAATATAATTTTTGTTTTTAGTCATGATTTAAAATTAATTGTTCAGTAGAAAGATATAATATAAATATCAAATCTCTGTATGTAAACTGCGCGGTGGCCCACCAAATGTAAATTTCAATACGAAAATAAATTATCTATCTATTATCTATTATACATAAGTTAACAAAAAAGGAACAATTTCATTTGGTGATGGTAAAATATAACACAAAAATGAACTACCTATCTAAATAACATTCATAGGTATCGCAAGTTTTAATCAAAAATAAATAAATAAAATTAGCATTGCTTCAATATTGAGATACCTACTTAAATAAAATTCACATTTGATTATTCAGTCTTGCTAAGCTTCATATTATTGTATTTTATATTATATGAAGTATTTAAGTTTATGTAAGAATAATCGCTTATTAAGCCTAATTCCATACAACTCTTTAAAAATTTAAACTTTCAAATAAAGAGTTTAGTGCAACTTCGTCCTCATCAGGATCAGAACTTCAGTACATGTTTGAATTAAAGTTATCCCAATTGTTGGAACGAATGTGTGCAGCATATTGAGTTTACATTAGAATGGATGCGTATACGCATTAGCGCATCTAATGAATCTATTACCAACGTGGAGCGGCTTTTAGTTTTTATAGCATTCATGTAGCTGAATGCTCTTTCTACAACCGCATTACTTGATGATAAAGAAAGTGCAGATAAGACTAATTCACAGATACATATTAACAAATTTAAATTCACCTACAGAATTTTTTGTTTCAGAAACTTTCGCCCAAAACTTAACCACATCGTCTTTGGGAATTCCTTCATGAAAGACTATATCTCTGGCCAATTAACAGAAATCAGCTTATCCGACTGCATTTCAGAATTTACCCTGTCTTCTTTTCTTTCTAACAATGCTAAGGGGAGTTTCCTAAATGCTGGACGCAGTTCAGGTGAAAAATATGAAATTTGTTCCAAACAATTTTTGAGGTATATTTGAATTTTATTTTTTTATTATATAATAAGCCAAGCACTAAATGTGTCAGAAATCGCACAAAAAGCGCGAAAAACATCAATATCGCAACAACTGAACTCTTGTCGCAAAATCAAAATAAAAATCGCACGTTTCGCGATGTATCGCACCATCTGGCAGGCCTGCTGACAGACCCAATAGCAACCACCGTTTTTCCAGCACTACACCAATACACCAATTTTACGTAGCTCATCCGATTTCTGCTAAAGTCGATATCAAAAAATCGTATTATGTATCCAGAGATTTCAGAGAATAAAGCAACTTGTACAAAGAACGTTGCTCCCCAGGGTTTGGTTGGAATTTTATATTGGCAACCCTGGACCCGGAGAAATTTTGAGAAAGGCTCCATCAAGAATTGCAAAGCATTTATTCCGTAGTTGCCTTTACTTCATTTAATCTACGACTACGAGTATCTAGCGATAAATGCAGATTGGACCACGGGCCAGTTCGGTTCAGTTCGGTTAACCAAGTGGATTTAATTGCGATAAACTATTTGTACAAATTTAGCGATCATTCTGACAGTTGCAATAAAATTTACTTAAACTCATACTTGGAGACTATTTTAGGGCTATACCTTTATTGAATTATGGTTGAGATTGCCGACTCGGAGAATCGGACTTCAAGTTTGAAGCCGCAAGTGTAAAATTTAGACAAACATAGTAGAAGTAGTCAGAGTCACAGTCTAGAGAGAGAGCCTGCCTGACAACCAGTGGTCGTCGCGTTCTCATTAAAGAGGTAGGAGCCGAAACCACCGTAGCCTCTACCAGTGACCCACCCCAGAAATAGAGCTCTTGGTATGATTCTCAATGTGTCTAATAGAAAAGGTGATAGAATACGATTTTAAGACACTGCAGCGCAGAATATGTGTGCCGACTGCCGAGGCATTGTTATTGAGCTATACAGAAGGCGGGAGAAGAAGAACATCCAGGATTGAAAAATAACTCCTATGACGGTCGTGTGTCAGCTCAGGCAGATAGGAGCTACTCGCCACCGTATAACAACATCCGGAGGTGGTATATTAAAGCTGGCTTTAAGACTACAATTCAGGCTCTTCGAAAAAGCGAAGGAAACCTATATACGGGTGTGAAGGGAATACGTGATGTGTTAAATCATCATTGCCTTGCAGCTGCTATAAGGGGCATCATGTATTCTTTCTACGACAGGGCAAGAAGAAAATCACATGCAGTCAATAGGCATGTTTTTTTTTTGAAACCTCGCCAGACAGCCGTTAATTTGGACAATTGCCAGCAAGATGAAGCCAGCCAGCCGAGTTTTATGTCGTTTTCGATTGGTAATCCAGAAGCGTCCGGAAGAACTCTCCGCGATTCTGAATTCAAATCCAGAAGCAAATTTCTCTTCTTTTCAGTAGAAGAACTGACAGTTGAGTGCCAATCGAACGCTTTCAGAAGCGTTCGGATTGCTTCCGGACGGTTCTGGATTACCAATCGAAAACGACATTAGTATAAAATTATGCATTTGGTAGAAATATATGATAAATTCTGACATTTTTCTCTGGAATGTTGTGTGCATGAGATAAGAACGCCATATGATTTAAGCCAATTGTACGGAAATTCTAAACCACTTGTTGCTTTCAGCGCCACCTGTTTGTTCATTGTGAATTGAGCCAGCCGCTCTCCAACTGGGGAGGAAATCAAGAGTTGTTGCCAGCAGGTTGTTGTTTTAATTAGCACGTGAAATGTGCATCAACTGGCAACTATTGGCAACTACTGGCAACCACTGGCTGGGGAGGTTTCATAAAAACGCAACTAATATAAAGAATTAGGAATAACAACAGCAAGGACGTCGGCTCTGATGGTTTACCAGGGAGCTCTTCCATAAGGAGCAGGAGGGCACACGAACCAAATCGCCAACCCAGGTATGGGTAGAAGGAGGAATGTCTAGGGACTGGATTATCAGCTGAATATGCACCATTTGCAAAAGCGCTGATCCTATGTTTTAAGAATGCATTCCGTAATATACACACTCTTTAAAATCGGGTCATTGAAAACAAGTGAATTTAGTTGGTCTTGAAGTAAACGTGGACAAGATTAAGGACAGCTCACCTTCTCCACCGTCTATGACAAAATGCCACTATATATGGCAGCATCTTTGAGTTTAGCACTCTTATTGCTCCCATTCGATAATCACAAAAACTACCTTATAGCCGATTTCACCCCGTGAACTCTAACAAACAAAATTGAATTTCTAATTACTGTAGCTGTAGAAACAATCACGCTAATTTGGTTGATTGCGGTACATATTCAGACAATGTTGCTGTTCGTAGAGCTTGACCTAACACCTCATGATGGCTCCTTATATTAGTTTCCCCAAAATCTCTTAACAATTTGGAAAACAAGCACCACCCACCCATAACTTGAAGAGTCCATGTCTGTATTGAAGATTAGCTTATTTTGAATTTACACTAATGGCAACTCGCAACACAATACTCTAAAACGTTATTTATCTTTCTCTTATACTGCTATATACTTTATGAATTGCTAAACTGTACAACTTTAATTCTTTTGCATTACATTATAATAAAACAGTTTGTTCGTTACCCTCAGTTGAGATCGAATGTGTTTCATTTTTCCTTAACAAAGGTTATGGGCCCAGGTCCGCATAAAGTAACAATATAATTTGTACATAGTTTTTTTTTAATCGGTAGTCTTCGGTAATAGTAAAATGAGTTCACTATACCAAATTGACAAATTAAATGAAGAGAACTACGACGGATGGAAAGTTCAGATGAAAGCTGTTTTAGTTCACAGCGATCTATGGGGATATGTGTCAGGAGCGATTCCGAAACCAGAGGCAAATCCAACCAACGGACCAAACGTGGCAGCATGGATAGGCAAGGATGAAAAGGCGCTGTCGACAATTTTACTAAGTGTAAAATCTTCGCAACTTATCCACATCAAAAAATGCACATCATCAAGAACCGCATGGTCAACGTTAGAGGAAATTCACCAACCGAGTGGCCCAGCAAGGAAGGTAACTTTATTTAAACAACTTCTGTCTTTGAAGATGGCGGAATGTGAATCTATGTGTAATCATTTAAACAAATTTTTTGATATATCCGAAAAATTGATGGAAATTAACATAAAAATGCAGGATGAGTTGGTAGTTATCATTCTTTTGTCAAGTTTGCCTAGAGAGTATGAAAATTTCGTGGTAGCCATCGAGTCGAGGGATTCGCTGCCAACAATTAGCGCCATAAAGACAAAGCTTTTAGAAGAGGGGAAACGAAGAGAAGACAACAGTGTGGAGACTAGCGAATCTGCATTCTTCAGTCGTCATCAAAATAAACCTTCACATTCAAAAATTAAACAGCGTACAAAGGGGAAGTGTTATAACTGTCAAAAGAAAGGCCACTTCGCTTCTGAGTGCCGATCTCCAAAAAGCTCAGTGCCAAAAATGAACACGACGTCATCGTTTGCTATGTTAAATACCCACACAAATTCGACAACACTTAATAAAAATGTGTGGGTGCTTGATAGCGGATCGACCTGTCACATGTGTTGTGACAAAAGCTTCTTTACAAGCTTAGAGCCACACTACGAGAAGATTCAATTAGCTGGAAATCATTTTATTAATTCAACGGGTGTCGGAGTTGTCAAAATGTGTACAAGTTACAGCAATGTTGAACTGCTTAACGTTTTATTCGTGCCAGAATTAAAGGCGAATTTTATGTCGGTGAGCAAGGCAGTAGAAAACAATCATTCTGTTTTATTTGGTGAAAATGATGCTAAAATTTTCGACAGAAACAAAAATCTGGTTTTGCATGCGATTAAATGTGGTGATTTGTTTGTGCATGAAAATAAAAGAACAAATATTTTGTGTAGCATGAATACCAAGTTAGATGATGTATTACTGTGGCATGTACGTTTAGGCCACCTTAATATAAAAAGCATGAATCAATTATTTAATCAACATATGGTAAAAGGAGCGATGGTTAAAAACATCCCAAATGTATTAGCGTGTGATATTTGCTTCAAAGGCAAAATTTGTAGTTCACCTTTTCAAACAAATAAAGAAATCATGTCAAAAGGATTACTAGAGGTCATTCACTCGGACGTATGTGGTCCTATGAAAACTAGGTCTTTGGGAGGTGCGAAGTATTTCGTATTATTTATAGACGATTTTAGTCGCAAGATATTTGTTTATTTTTTAAAAGCCAAAAACGAAGTATTTAGTGCTTTTAAGGAATTCAAAGCGGAAGTAGAACGGGAAACGGCATGCAAGATAAAGGAAAGGTGTTAAGAAGCGACAATGGTGGAGAATACTTGAGTTCAAATTTTTCCAAATTCCTTTCTGAGCAAGGTATAAAACGACAACTGACGGTTGAATATACACCTCAGCAAAATGGAGTATCGGAACGAGCAAATAGGACTTTGGTCGAGATGGCGAGATGCTTACTACTGAGTTCTAAACTGCCAGAATCATTATGGGCTGAGGCATTGAACACAGCAGTGTATATTCGAAACCGGTCACCTACTAGGCTTCTAAAAAACCAAACACCCTATGAAGTTTGGTGTGGACGAAAGCCGTATATAGGTCATTTAAAAATGTTCGGGTCAAAGGCTGTTATGCTTGACAAACGACCAAAGAAGTCTAAATTCGATTCACGGGGGATAGACTGTTTTATGGTAGGTTATTCCAAGGAATCGAAGGCGTATAGGTTGTATGAACCTGTCGGGAGAACAGTTTTTAAAAGCCGTGATGTAAAATTCAGAGAAGTTTCGTGGGACAATATCAACAACGATGGTTCTTTTACTCTAATTGACTCTGAGTCAAACGAAACTCCCAGTATCAAAGTGGAAAAAAATTCTCCCAAAACAGAAATCGTTGAAACGTTTGCTGATGAGGAGACTGAGGCTGATGGTGCTTATGGTGAGGAAGCATACGACAGAGACAGTGATGACGGGAACGCTACTGGAGGTAATGATGAAGATGACGTTTTCATTGTAGAAAGAGGGCAAAGGATTGATGATGATGATGATGATGGTGACGTGATGGATGGTGAAGCCGATAACCGCGATCAAATAGATGGAGTAGATCCTACTGGATTTAATATGAAGTTGAGGCCTAGAAATCGAAAAGTTACATATTTTATGGAAAGCAGAGCGCATATCTTAAAAACAAATCCACTTTCGGTAAGCGAGGCGTTAGGGCGACCTGATTCCAATTTGTGGCTTGAGTCAATGCAAAGCGAGTACGACTCTTTAATATCGAATGGCACTTGGGAATTAGTTGACCTTCCCCCTAATCGGCATGCAATAAAGTCAAAATGGGTTTTTAACATAAAGCATGACAAAAATGGGAAGCCGGTTCGATATAAATCAAGGCTTGTAGCGAAGGGTTGTAGCCAAAAACTAGGCATTGATTATAATGAGACGTTTTCGCCGGTTGTGAGATATTCGACCATTCGATTAATTTTGGCTTTGGCAGTGGAGTTTGATCTGCAGGTTCACCAAGTAGATGTCTCATGTGCTTATCTAAACGGTGACATAAAGGAGGAAATTTATATGCATCAACCTGAGCATTTCGTGAAAGCATCAAACAAAGGAAAGGTTTGTAAATTAAGAAAGTCGCTGTATGGCCTGAAGCAAGCAGGGAGAGAGTGGAACAGTAAACTGGATACTACTTTAAAGAAGATTGGTTTCTCTCGCTGTGATGCGGACTCGTGTGTATATACGAGAAACAAAGGGGATAATTTCAACATTGTCGCAGTGTATGTCGACGACATTATTATCGCTTGCACAAATGAATATGCTGTTATTCGGATAAAGGAAGCACTTGCTGGGGTTTTTGATCTGGTGGACAAGGGGCCGATTGATTTTTTCTTAGGCATTGAAATCAACCGTAATAAAGATACAGGATCGATTACATTATCCCATGAACAGTATATTCGAAACCTATTATCAAAATACGGTATGACTTCAACTAGGAAATGTAACACTCCTCTGGATCCAGGTGAACAACTAAAGAAATGTTCGAAAACTGTGTGTTCCAAAATAGATCCTAAGGATTATCAATCATTAGTTGGATCTATGATGTATCTCGCTGTCACTACAAGGCCAGATATTATGCATGCTGTTAGCAAACTGTCTCAGTTTAGTATTGAGCCACATAAGGAACACATGACTGCAGCAAAACATTTATTAAGGTATTTGAATACTACTGCTAATTTCAAACTTTCATTTAAGAAAACTAGAAAGCTGCTGAATGGGTATGCGGATGCTGATTGGGCTGGTAGCTGTGAGGACCGAAAATCGTATACTGGTTACGCCTTTTTCTTAGCTGGAGGGGCTGTGTCGTGGGAGTCTCGTAAACAGTCTACTGTGGCGTTGAGCAGCACCGAAGCTGAGTATATGGCATTGGTGGCGGCAACTAAAGAAGCGGTTTATCTACGAAGGTTACTAATTGAAATTGGTTTTGGATGCGTCGTAAAGGAACCAACTGAATTGTGCGGAGACAATCTGAGCGCACAACACTTAGTAAAAAATCCTGTATTTCATTCTAGATCTAAACATATAGATATAAAATATCATTATATCCGTGAAATATATAATAAATCTTTAATTACATTAAAATATGTACCTACGTCTGAAATGACTGCAGATATTTTGACTAAAATATTAAATAAATCAAAGCATTTAAAATTATTTGAGAAACTAGGATTATCAGTTTAAATTGTTTTGAGAGATATTGTATTGAGAGGTAGTATTGAAGATTAGCTTATTTTGAATTTACACTAATGGCAACTCGCAACACAATACTCTAAAACGTTATTTATCTTTCTCTTATACTGCTATATACTTTATGAATTGCTAAACTGTACAACTTTAATTCTTTTGCATTACATTATAATAAAACAGTTTGTTCGTTACCCTCAGTTGAGATCGAATGTGTTTCATTTTTCCTTAACAAAGGTTATGGGCCCAGGTCCGCATAAAGTAACAATATAATTTGTACATAGTTTTTTTTTAATCGGTAGTCTTCGGTAATAGTAAAATGAGTTCACTATACCAAATTGACAAATTAAATGAAGAGAACTACGACGGATGGAAAGTTCAGATGAAAGCTGTTTTAGTTCACAGCGATCTATGGGGATATGTGTCAGGAGCGATTCCGAAACCAGAGGCAAATCCAACCAACGGACCAAAC
Organism: Cheilosia scutellata; assembly: GCA_955612985.1. Lineage (NCBI taxonomy): Eukaryota > Metazoa > Arthropoda > Insecta > Diptera > Syrphidae > Cheilosia > Cheilosia scutellata. The sequence continues at coordinate 96,293,050 of OY015311.1, forward strand.
GTGGCAGCATGGATAGGCAAGGATGAAAAGGCGCTGTCGACAATTTTACTAAGTGTAAAATCTTCGCAACTTATCCACATCAAAAAATGCACATCATCAAGAACCGCATGGTCAACGTTAGAGGAAATTCACCAACCGAGTGGCCCAGCAAGGAAGGTAACTTTATTTAAACAACTTCTGTCTTTGAAGATGGCGGAATGTGAATCTATGTGTAATCATTTAAACAAATTTTTTGATATATCCGAAAAATTGATGGAAATTAACATAAAAATGCAGGATGAGTTGGTAGTTATCATTCTTTTGTCAAGTTTGCCTAGAGAGTATGAAAATTTCGTGGTAGCCATCGAGTCGAGGGATTCGCTGCCAACAATTAGCGCCATAAAGACAAAGCTTTTAGAAGAGGGGAAACGAAGAGAAGACAACAGTGTGGAGACTAGCGAATCTGCATTCTTCAGTCGTCATCAAAATAAACCTTCACATTCAAAAATTAAACAGCGTACAAAGGGGAAGTGTTATAACTGTCAAAAGAAAGGCCACTTCGCTTCTGAGTGCCGATCTCCAAAAAGCTCAGTGCCAAAAATGAACACGACGTCATCGTTTGCTATGTTAAATACCCACACAAATTCGACAACACTTAATAAAAATGTGTGGGTGCTTGATAGCGGATCGACCTGTCACATGTGTTGTGACAAAAGCTTCTTTACAAGCTTAGAGCCACACTACGAGAAGATTCAATTAGCTGGAAATCATTTTATTAATTCAACGGGTGTCGGAGTTGTCAAAATGTGTACAAGTTACAGCAATGTTGAACTGCTTAACGTTTTATTCGTGCCAGAATTAAAGGCGAATTTTATGTCGGTGAGCAAGGCAGTAGAAAACAATCATTCTGTTTTATTTGGTGAAAATGATGCTAAAATTTTCGACAGAAACAAAAATCTGGTTTTGCATGCGATTAAATGTGGTGATTTGTTTGTGCATGAAAATAAAAGAACAAATATTTTGTGTAGCATGAATACCAAGTTAGATGATGTATTACTGTGGCATGTACGTTTAGGCCACCTTAATATAAAAAGCATGAATCAATTATTTAATCAACATATGGTAAAAGGAGCGATGGTTAAAAACATCCCAAATGTATTAGCGTGTGATATTTGCTTCAAAGGCAAAATTTGTAGTTCACCTTTTCAAACAAATAAAGAAATCATGTCAAAAGGATTACTAGAGGTCATTCACTCGGACGTATGTGGTCCTATGAAAACTAGGTCTTTGGGAGGTGCGAAGTATTTCGTATTATTTATAGACGATTTTAGTCGCAAGATATTTGTTTATTTTTTAAAAGCCAAAAACGAAGTATTTAGTGCTTTTAAGGAATTCAAAGCGGAAGTAGAACGGGAAACGGCATGCAAGATAAAGGAAAGGTGTTAAGAAGCGACAATGGTGGAGAATACTTGAGTTCAAATTTTTCCAAATTCCTTTCTGAGCAAGGTATAAAACGACAACTGACGGTTGAATATACACCTCAGCAAAATGGAGTATCGGAACGAGCAAATAGGACTTTGGTCGAGATGGCGAGATGCTTACTACTGAGTTCTAAACTGCCAGAATCATTATGGGCTGAGGCATTGAACACAGCAGTGTATATTCGAAACCGGTCACCTACTAGGCTTCTAAAAAACCAAACACCCTATGAAGTTTGGTGTGGACGAAAGCCGTATATAGGTCATTTAAAAATGTTCGGGTCAAAGGCTGTTATGCTTGACAAACGACCAAAGAAGTCTAAATTCGATTCACGGGGGATAGACTGTTTTATGGTAGGTTATTCCAAGGAATCGAAGGCGTATAGGTTGTATGAACCTGTCGGGAGAACAGTTTTTAAAAGCCGTGATGTAAAATTCAGAGAAGTTTCGTGGGACAATATCAACAACGATGGTTCTTTTACTCTAATTGACTCTGAGTCAAACGAAACTCCCAGTATCAAAGTGGAAAAAAATTCTCCCAAAACAGAAATCGTTGAAACGTTTGCTGATGAGGAGACTGAGGCTGATGGTGCTTATGGTGAGGAAGCATACGACAGAGACAGTGATGACGGGAACGCTACTGGAGGTAATGATGAAGATGACGTTTTCATTGTAGAAAGAGGGCAAAGGATTGATGATGATGATGATGATGGTGACGTGATGGATGGTGAAGCCGATAACCGCGATCAAATAGATGGAGTAGATCCTACTGGATTTAATATGAAGTTGAGGCCTAGAAATCGAAAAGTTACATATTTTATGGAAAGCAGAGCGCATATCTTAAAAACAAATCCACTTTCGGTAAGCGAGGCGTTAGGGCGACCTGATTCCAATTTGTGGCTTGAGTCAATGCAAAGCGAGTACGACTCTTTAATATCGAATGGCACTTGGGAATTAGTTGACCTTCCCCCTAATCGGCATGCAATAAAGTCAAAATGGGTTTTTAACATAAAGCATGACAAAAATGGGAAGCCGGTTCGATATAAATCAAGGCTTGTAGCGAAGGGTTGTAGCCAAAAACTAGGCATTGATTATAATGAGACGTTTTCGCCGGTTGTGAGATATTCGACCATTCGATTAATTTTGGCTTTGGCAGTGGAGTTTGATCTGCAGGTTCACCAAGTAGATGTCTCATGTGCTTATCTAAACGGTGACATAAAGGAGGAAATTTATATGCATCAACCTGAGCATTTCGTGAAAGCATCAAACAAAGGAAAGGTTTGTAAATTAAGAAAGTCGCTGTATGGCCTGAAGCAAGCAGGGAGAGAGTGGAACAGTAAACTGGATACTACTTTAAAGAAGATTGGTTTCTCTCGCTGTGATGCGGACTCGTGTGTATATACGAGAAACAAAGGGGATAATTTCAACATTGTCGCAGTGTATGTCGACGACATTATTATCGCTTGCACAAATGAATATGCTGTTATTCGGATAAAGGAAGCACTGGGGTTTTTGATCTGGTGGACAAGGGGCCGATTGATTTTTTCTTAGGCATTGAAATCAACCGTAATAAAGATACAGGATCGATTACATTATCCCATGAACAGTATATTCGAAACCTATTATCAAAATACGGTATGACTTCAACTAGGAAATGTAACACTCCTCTGGATCCAGGTGAACAACTAAAGAAATGTTCGAAAACTGTGTGTTCCAAAATAGATCCTAAGGATTATCAATCATTAGTTGGATCTATGATGTATCTCGCTGTCACTACAAGGCCAGATATTATGCATGCTGTTAGCAAACTGTCTCAGTTTAGTATTGAGCCACATAAGGAACACATGACTGCAGCAAAACATTTATTAAGGTATTTGAATACTACTGCTAATTTCAAACTTTCATTTAAGAAAACTAGAAAGCTGCTGAATGGGTATGCGGATGCTGATTGGGCTGGTAGCTGTGAGGACCGAAAATCGTATACTGGTTACGCCTTTTTCTTAGCTGGAGGGGCTGTGTCGTGGGAGTCTCGTAAACAGTCTACTGTGGCGTTGAGCAGCACCGAAGCTGAGTATATGGCATTGGTGGCGGCAACTAAAGAAGCGGTTTATCTACGAAGGTTACTAATTGAAATTGGTTTTGGATGCGTCGTAAAGGAACCAACTGAATTGTGCGGAGACAATCTGAGCGCACAACACTTAGTAAAAAATCCTGTATTTCATTCTAGATCTAAACATATAGATATAAAATATCATTATATCCGTGAAATATATAATAAATCTTTAATTACATTAAAATATGTACCTACGTCTGAAATGACTGCAGATATTTTGACTAAAATATTAAATAAATCAAAGCATTTAAAATTATTTGAGAAACTAGGATTATCAGTTTAAATTGTTTTGAGAGATATTGTATTGAGAGGTAGTATTGAAGATTAGCTTATTTTGAATTTACACTAATGGCAACTCGCAACACAATACTCTAAAACGTTATTTATCTTTCTCTTATACTGCTATATACTTTATGAATTGCTAAACTGTACAACTTTAATTCTTTTGCATTACATTATAATAAAACAGTTTGTTCGTTACCCTCAGTTGAGATCGAATGCGTTTCATTTTTCCTTAACAGTCTGTGCATTTTTAAATCCCTAAACCCAAGACCCAAGTGCGCCTTTAATGATTTCTGAAATAGTGATAATTAAATCCGATAATTGTATGACCATGCACAAAAATGTCAAAAGACAAGAATTTAGTCCAAATTACGAAAATGTCATTGATATCCGCGCACCCACGCACTTTATGTGACTATAGCTTATTCCCAATGACACGCACTTCCTGTGAACACACTAAAACTTTATTTTTTAATATCCCTTGGCATAATGTTGCCTGAACTCTTTGGCTCTTACAAACAAAACCGTTTGTGGTGTTTTTGCCCGTGTTAAGCTTGAATTTGCTCCACAGCAGACCGGATGCGGTGCACACATTCACATGGAGTGCGTATTACGCACAAGACGTAAAAACCATGTCCTGTCCATATCTTGATTAATCCTCCGGCCTCTGCCCTTATCGACATATCAATCAGTTGCCGGTCGGTGTGTGTACACCCATGTCTACGGAACTGGCTAACAAATTATTGGACTACGGGTGAAGGATATACTTAGCCCACACACTTCGATCGGTATCAAATGACCTTTCAGCTTAATGTGCGTATTTGAGTGGTTCAACATGCGACACATGCCGATTGTGGTTAGTCCTATGGCAAACGACTCAGTGGTCATTAATGACGTGGTCATTTATGCTGCTGCAGGTAACCTGAAATGAATATTAATAAAAGAAACTTATAGATATTCCTTATTTCTGGTCGTGCTTCTCGTTAGCGTGCTAAATGTTACATCATACAAAATTTTGTTTTATCAGTGAAAATAAATTTTCTTATATCTAGATAGTTTACTGACTAAATATTCATTTTGATTTTATGAATATTTGTGATGTATTAATGTGAATAGTTTCTGTGCGGGATTCGACTAGGGGATGTTGTGCATTTGTTCTGGGGAATGATGGTCTATGGGTTTACTCTTCCATTACCTATTTAATCAATGTAAAAAATTGATAATTTTATTGTTCTATATTTTTTTAATTTACATTTATGTAAACTGTCAATACTCATTTGTTTAATAGCTTCCCTATACTACCTACATACAATTTATGAATAAGCATTATCGACGCATCTTAATTAAAAAGTCAATTGAAAAAAACCTTAGACAACTTTCGCAATCGGCTTTGCGAATGCCCAGCCCTTAAAAACAGTAGACAGAGGACCTCTGCTGTAGTCCCATTTGTAAGAAAAGAGCACTGTAGACGTTTTCTCTCAAATATTGCACCTTTCATATTTAACAAACTGCCGTCTAATATTTGCACATTGGTTACACAGCCATACAGATTTTTAAAAGCACTAAAAGAATGGCTTCTTTCCAGATCCGAAGTAGAGACATTACTTAATGTTGTGTCCTGATCACATACGTTTTTTCTGTATTCGTCGTTTAATTTATTGCTTTCAAACTATTTGTCCCATACATAATAATTTTTATACCCGGTACCACACTGTGGTGAGGGTATATTCACTTTGTCATTCCATTTGTAACGCCCATAAGGAGGCGTTGTAGGTATGACAAACTATATATATTATTGATCAGCATCACTTTCTTAGTCGATCTAGCGATGTCCGTCTGTCTGTTCGTCTGTCCGTCTGTCTGTCCGCACGATTACGGCCGTAATTTAAGAGCTATCGACTTGAAATTTGGCACGTAAGCTTTTATCCACCAGACTGAGGCTAAGTTCGAAGATGAGCAAGATCGGATGAAAACTACTACTACCTCCGATACAAAAGTATCAGATTTATATAGCTTTTTATGTTAAAAATTAAATTTAAATAGCTACAGTAAAGATAGCAAGTTTAAACTTTGCACGTATTGTTTTAATAATATTTAAAATTTTTTGACAAAAAAGGAGCTTGATCGAATAAAAACTACCCATACCTCCCATACAAATATATAATTTTTTAATACTAAAATATTTTTTTATTTTACAATAATAGGCGTATTTTTTGGAAATCTATAGCTAGTTCACTTTTACTTTTACATGCAAAACTGGTATACTCACTTTTGGTTTTGTTATACCCACTTTTGGTTTTACATGCAAAACGGTTTTGATTTTGTTATACTCACTTCCCAAAAAATACGCCTAATATAGTACCGGGTATTTGAGCTTCGGCATAGTCGAAGATAATTGTCTTAATGGTTCTATTTTTTTTGTTTGTTCTTTAATATATATATACATATAAAGGTGTACGCATTTATTATTATTGTTTTCTTTTGTTTTAGTAATTTTAATTTATTGTTTTATGGTATACCTACTCCAATTTGTAAAAGAAGAATGAATCTTATCTATTGTACTACAAATGAATTACTTTGAATAAATCTATCTATCTAATCTATCTATCTAAATTCTCAACAGCGTCTTCTTCGATGAACCAGAAGATCTGGAGAATGTTGATCTTAAAGGAACTCCTGAGATTCATACTTAAATCGGGGTGGTTCCAGTAGGTCAACAAACTCCACATCCCTTCGGTTACTCTACTCGTGGACAAGCTGGAGATCTGGACACAAGAGCTTGTGAATGCCTGTGGTTAATACCAAATCTAGGTGACTCAAATAAAAGCGGTATATTCTCTGTCTCGAACAGGTGTGAAGTGGAAGGTTCCCGTGACTGGACACAATGGACTCAACTGATGGTCTACGTGAAAATGTGGCAACCGCCATAAGAGCATACCCAATTACCTATCTACCTACCTAAGGCACGGATTTAAGTGGTCAAGAAGTGACGTAGCTCAATTAATCTCGAACGTGTTTAGTTTTCGAGTGGAAATCGGCTGGTGACGACGTGGATTTTGCATTTCAACTGCGGATTTTTGTTTACCCGGGAACTAAAAACACGCTAGACCACCAATTCAACATAAAATTTGTAATCGTTGTAGAGGTATATCCCTGTATGTAATGAAATGTCCTTAAGCGAGAGAATTTTCATATGAGCCATGTGCATTGTGCAAGTGTGTAGGTATCCTTTTTTTGAAGCATTTTGTCCTAGTTTTGTCAGTAACTTGCAAAATCTCACTTTCAGACGTCCAAATTCAACTCCTTTCGAAATTGTTCTGCCAGATAGGATGAACCAGTTTTTTTTGTTCTTCTCCTAATTTTTATCATTTAGGTTAGCAAGTTGTACAAATAAAAGAGAATCTTCATCTTTTGTAGGGCGACATTTTAAAAACTGATGAATCGGTGGCACCATACGTTGTTTACCCTTTCAGTACGCCATAAATCAGTTCCAAACCACTTCGCCGCTATTCCATTGCCACGCCTAATGTTCACAACTTCTACCTACATGCCACGCAACATTCTAATACCTCACCGCTACCAGACTACTTCAATGCGCGCATTGCCTTAAGACGTAGTATATGTATGTGGTTTTCTGGCAGTTCGCTTAAAAGTCTAGCACACTAACCGCTGAGCCAGTGCCAGTGCGCAGTCTATCTATCCGTCGTTAAATCATAGTTCTAAAGACATCAGTTAGAAGCTAGGTAGGGGAACCTTGGGCGGAACGGGCAATTTTGCACCGTATATTTACTGCAAAATTAGGAATTAAAACGTCATTTAACTTTTTCTGTATCTATACATGTTTTCAGTTTTTTTATAATGACTCGCAAACCAACGCCACTTTTGCACACAATAGAGGAACACCATCCTTCCGTCGATATTGAGTATAGGTCCTTATGCAAGAAAGAGAATCTGCGTCTGCATCATCGTCCTCGGATCTGGTGGCATTTTTTACCTTAACGTTTTTTTCTTGGCTTCTTTTCTTTTAGAGCATTTGAAGTTCTTGAGTGTTTAAATATTTTTTTTTTCTTGAGCGGCTTGGGTTTGACATCCCTATACCCAGTTTTGCCCCGAGCCATGAGTTTAAGAATGTTTTTTTTTTTTTACTAGTATCAAAAATAATAAATATTATTTTTTTTTTCAAGTATGGACTAGTAGTAACTACTTACCTACTAATAAATTTAGTCTACAGCAAAATATAGAAAAAACACTCCACTTACCTTGAAGTAAAAAAATTGCAAAATTTCCAAAGTGACTGATATGAAACCCGTTTATTGTACCTACAGCTAAAAAACTTTTTTTGTTTTCGGGAGATATAAATCAACTTTTTGTCAAGTTTGAATGACAGCAAGAGAAGTTATTGACAAAATCCCATTCTTCTCCGGACCTAATTCCGCCCCAGGTTCCCCTACCGAGTATTCAAATCTTAGTTGGTTTGCTCGCGTCAAACGCATGTCCATACAACTTGGATTTCAAGACACGATGTTTAATTATTGACACACTGGCACTCAAGTCCAACATTGCTCCTCTGCTGATACAAAAAGACCTACGGATTTTTCTTTAAAAAAAAGCCGTCAACTTCTTGCCTTTGAAATACATGTTTATGCGATGCCAAGAAAAAAATTGTTTAGAATTGTAGGTGCCACTAAGCTATCGATAACACACTAACTGCCGTCCAACTGTTGCTTAATAAGTGCGCTATGGTCATGCTCAACAGGTCTGGAGACAGCGGATCAGTATTCAAAGGCTGTCCTTACTCCTTATTAGCCGCCGCAAAAAGCTGATTTTGACCATGTAGGTAGGAGAAGGAGAATGCATTACGCAGTACCTATACTTATAATCATTTTCGATATTAAGGGTCAGTTTCAAGGCTAGCTGATAAAGACTCGGATAGACTATCCGGAACGTATCTGTCAGCTAAATTTTAACTGGCTGTTAAATACTTTATCCGGAAGATAAATAAATTATTTCGTCGTTCCAAACACGAAGTGGCGTATGTTAAAAATCTTAACTTTACAGGAGAGCCAAAACAAAAATGACCGACATTTTTTTCTTATTTTTTTTTTTTTTTTTTTCTTTAACTGAAAACCTTTAACAAAGCTAACCATTATTTCCAGGAAGTGGTTATTTCAATGGGTTCAAATTGTTCCTTCATAAACATTTACCATTTTTACGTCACCTCGTGTTTTTGAAAAATCACTTTAAAAGTGCAGATACGCCTCTTCATGTAAGATAATTATTTTTAATTTTTATATAACACATTTAATGCTGAAACTTTCTCTTAACAACAAAAAATATTTTTACGAAACAAATTCAATTCAAATTTAATAAAAAAAAAATAAATAAATAAATTCTCTTATAAAAAACAGGGTAGGTATGGTTAATAACGAAAATTTAATTCAGTGCGGAAGGGATTTGTAATAATTCACAAACTCTGCCGTGCGGATTACTGGAAGCGATCCTTCACAGAGTGACAACAGATCTTTATATTTATCCACAGAAATCTTTTGTTGTTGACAGTTTAACACTTTTAAAGGATTTCTTAGACCCTGGTGACTACTTCTCCTATTCCTCTTTAACGATAGAGATCTAAAATTGGAGTCAAAATGACTTGTTTTAAAAAACATAACCTCAGGATTGTTCTTATTGAATTCCCATTGGACCATTTCTGGCCACGAAATTGATTCCTCAGTTTCGTTGTCCTTCCTTTGTCAGGATTCGGAGTTCTTTAGAAAGGTCCTTGAAATCAAAAAAAGTCGTCTATTTCCATCTGGTGAACTTTATATGGTTTCTTCCTTCTTGCTAATGCTATAATTGGGTTTAGCTGCGAGGGCACAAACAAATCTCCTGCTTGGGAGATGGCTTGCCCGATTGCGTTGTGAGCCGAATCCCCCTCGCTTTGTCCATGATTGGGCTCAAAAAAATGCAGAGTTACCCCTTCAATATTTGTTGTGTTATACACCACGAACATGAACATAGAGGCAACAATGCTATTTTTATTTTGCCTTGGACATCCATCGCAAAATAGGTTTACCTGCTTGAAGCCTTGACCATCATAATTTTTCATTACCATTTATAAGCATGACGCTATTTCACTGGCACCCCGTTTACTTATAGTTTCGTTCCACGTAAACATTATTTTTGTATTTTGCGTAAAACATATAAAATCAGTTACGTCAGAACTGAAAGTATTAAAAAAATAATACGCTTTGAGATACAGATACGCCACTTCGTGTGATGATAAATAACGATCGGTAGATCATATACGCCAAATATCCCAAAATGGCAATTTTTGCAGATACGCCACTTCGTGTTTGGAACGACGATTTATTTGAGTGAGATATAGTTTCAGAGCATTCTTTCGTTGACAAGCGTAGACAGCAGTCACAGGTATCCTAACATGGATTTGTTTGAGTTTTTAGAAGACGAATTTGAAGAATATTGCGGTCTTATTACACAGCCCCGTAGAAACAGAGTATTTCGCCCAAGGCCAAATTATTTTGAAACACTCGGCGAAGAATTTCAGAATTCAATTCCGGCTTACCCAAACGGCTGCAAACACGACAGTGAAAGGAAAATTGTATTCACTTAAACCTTCATACCACGAAGAGGCGGTCACCTTGCCGTTGCGTCCTTTTCTGGACGTTGTTGGTGTGGAGGCTTAATTTATAATGATTCAACAGGCTATCCTGTCGGCGGGTTTAGTCGCCAGTAGGGTTACCCGTGACAGACAGGCTGTTTTGAACAACGAACTAAGAACTGCCCAAAATCTCTTAATTAGAGTGCTCGATAAGGCTGGAGCTTATCTAGAGAGCTTCCCCGCATTATATCCACAAATCACCCCAGTTTAAAAAATAGCTCAGCCGCAAACGCGGTATCCGGATATACCTGCTCCAGCTCCTCCTCTGTTAAATTCTATTTTGGAATTTGCTGCTTCAACTTTTTCAGGCCGATTGTGGACTTATCAAAGCTATAAATGAAGTCTATATTGATGCTGCTGGATTTTAGAGAGCACCTTCTCCAGACATGCTGAGTATTGGAATTTAGGGCACTCAAGCAGCTCCTAAGAAAGAACGTTTGACGACAAACAAAAAACAAGTTCCAAGTAGGTTCACATATTGTTTTTAATTAAAGTCACAATTACTTACACAAATATATCAGAAACTACCTTGCTCATTATTTTCTTATCAAAATTCTGATTTACTGATTGCTGCCTATTACCTATAAATTATTAAGAGGCGCAACAAAATACCGTACGAACTTCATATTTCTGCCAATGTTATGCATAACGACGTGCGCCAATTTTTCATCACAATAACCTTTAACACTGATAATAAAAAACGTGTGTTCTACTATTTGCTCACGACATAAATCAATTACTAACCCTGCAGATTGCCCAGTCCATAGTGAGAGATTCCCCTTCTGTCCCTTTTGAGACGCGTCCACTTCGTGCGGTTACATCATTGGAGTTTCCTTTGCTTTGGCTCTAATTCATGTACCTATTCACTGTGGCTGACCCCCAAAGTGGATGCGCTACAACTTCATCATACCGAAATCGATACAATTCCCATGACTTGGTTGTGCATCAGCACCACTCGGTATACCAGTGCTAGACGGGGGGGGGGGGGGGGCAAAGTCAGACCCATCATTCATAATTCACATGCATTAACTTTTCTTTATCAAACATTGAATTAGACAAACATCGCTGGCCAGGATATGAACGCGGAGGCCAAAGAGTAAGGCGAAAAGTAAATCTGAAGAATATGAACTCTGTGCAGCAAGTAGCTCCTCAATTCTGGTCTAAATTATATACCCAATAGAACGATAATAACAAAATTAGGTTTCGCCATCGTGGCGGGTAGCAAATGTTACAGCAATCCATCTTGAGTCAGTCGTTGTCGTTGTCGTCGTAGATGTTTGAGCGCGGAGTTGTTTCGTTCGTCCACCCATCGCATCGGTTCTAATACCTTCGAATGAACATAGATACTATCCCACGATGTGTATAGTTTAACCCACAATAGGAATGGTTCGAAATTAGCAGAGCAGTAGGATTATGCTGAAGTAGTTGCAATCAGTGACAACAGCTTTTGGATTCACCTCTGATCATCTCACGTTTATTCAGAAGTAAGGGAGCACTCTCGTTTCAAAATCGAATTCACATACGTGCGATGACGATGAGTGTGTATTTATTTGGTATTGGGAACAAAAAGACGGATCAATCTGAAGGAACACGTACACATGGCAAAATGTAATTATGTATACTAGTATACACCTTCCGTTCAGAGAAGAAGAGATGACGAAGACGATACTGATGATGATGATGGTGATGATGCTGAAAATGTACCTTCTGGAAAAATGGAGAGAAGTAATGTGCCCCAGATGTTCTTGTTCTAATCTAAGTGATATGGCATCACTATACATTAACTAGCGATTCACGTGCGCACTAATAATGAATGCTTAATGAAATGCAGATGTACCTATGCTGATTCTGCTTAAATATAAAAATCAAGGATGCCAACAGCGCCCGAAATCAGTTGGCGGAACAGGTCGATATAGGGCAGGCAACCAGAATGGGCTAAATTCTCACAACAATTAGTTTGTGTGAGTTTTTATTTTGGGCTGAATTGAAAAACGTTCTCAGGACAGCTGTCCCCTCAGATATTTGTCAGTGTTGATCAAGGAAACCTTCGCTCAGAAGTAAAGCACAATAAACTACTGACTCCGCCCGAGCTTAAATATTTACTGAAAATGCAGGCACTTGTATTATGCGCGCATTACCGAGTACAAATATAAAACTCGTGTCAAAAATGACAGCTTACAATGTCCTCTTTGCTTGACATTATCTAATCCATACTTTAAGTCGATAAGAAACTGGAGAATTCTGCCGCTTTCAAATCAATGGCGGAGTCATTATACTTTGCAGAAGAGGAGGAATCGGCGAGAAACTAGCTGGCTACGCTTTAAAGATGACCTAGAAAAGTCTGTCAAAACTCTTCGTAAACTCCTATACATCCCAAATTTTCTGGCAATATGTCCGATATTGAAGGAGAGCATTCTTTGCAAAAATCAGTTACAAGAAGAGGAGTTTCTGAATCACTGATATCTGCTTAGAAGCAGAAGCTTACAGGGCGAAAATCCACGACTAACGTTTTCAAATTCAAATTCTAGCGAGTATCATCACCAGCTTCGAGTGGAAAGGATGAGACTATAGGTTAGACCAGTAGGATGGTGGAAGTTCACAACGGAGGTCAACTAAATATATGTCCAGAAAGAAAATAGCAGCGCAATTTCATACTATGGCCCTTTTGAATTGGTAATCGTGTTCAACAAAAGGGTTTCTAAAAAAGTTATTTTGGAAGCAGTTTGAAAGAGCTGTCTGCACCTATTCCACTTATACACAATTCACGAGACTTTCAGTGATGAACTATTGCCCTGGCCGCCGACATATTCATATAATTTTAATATTATTGAAAATGACTGACGATGGCTAACTCGCATTACCAAAACAATCAAGAATCTGAGGAAGATTTCAAATGTAGGTATATGACTCTGAAGAAAAAAAAATTTTGAAGTTCTTATATAGAATGGTAAATTATTATTATTAAATTGACACAAAATTGAATAATTTTTTTTTGTATTTGGAAGTTCGCTGGAAGGAAATATCATGGAAAGACATTGCATAGCTAGTACACGAAGAATGCTCCGGCAATAGTGAAGGACTTTAACCTGAAATAAATAATATCCTGGTAAGGGCTGCCTTTCGTTATCCCGAATGGGATTGCACCTAGTCGTTCGACAAATCGACGATTTATTTATTTACTAGCAAATGCCAGCGGCTCCGCCCGCCGGTTTCTTTTCTTTTAAATAAAACTAAGCTCTATTTTAAGCTTACAAAATATTGTATCGCAATGCCATTTTGTAAATTATACACGTTATTATTTTAGTGGGCGCAAGCATAAACAACTGCAGCTCACACGCGAACATGCAACATATAGCTGTCCATGTGAAAAACATGGCTGTCGGAGACCTACTCCAGCAATTGCCGAGTAGTTCCGAAGATAGCCCCTATACTCCCGTTTCCCCTTCCGCCATCCTCTCCATAAGTAACCTACATATGTAGGTATACTGATCCGGGGGATGTAGCCAGTACAATGTTGAAAGAATTTTTAAAATCGGTCAAATAGTTCCAGATTTAGTCCCTACCACCCTTTTACCCCTCCACAGTCACCAACTTAGTCCTTACGTAACCTGTACCGAAAGTCCTAAGTCAATGGACATAATAGCTATTTCACATAAATGAAAACTCGTCACAGGTATGATTTGATTATTTATACTACGCGATCATATCGTTACACTTTCCATAGCTTGAGACCTCAAATACATGTGTTTACCATTGTGCAAACTTATTTACGCATCACAAACTACTTATATGTACCTACATATGTACATAGTTTGTTTTATGCATATCCATTCGCTACATCAAATTCAACTACGTCATACATACGCATATACAATGTGCATTCTGAATGTTTGTCGTGCGAGGTGCGAGGTAATCATTCTATTTTTAGAACGCAATAAACTACCCCTGAACGCAATTGCAATCGATAAAGCAAATTGAATACGGTGTGAAGTATTGCCTAACAATTAAAATCATATCTTGAATTGACATGTATAGATTTATGAGTATAATGGCAAGTTAAGCGTAGTAAGATCGAAATAGAAAAGTTTGTTTTAAAATTTGTTCCACCCTGTAAGGACGAATTTTCGAAAGCGATGAATGATACATGTAATAATTTTGACTTATCTATTAACATACAAACTTTCAAGTTCATAAAGCTAACGGTTCTTGAGACCCCGTTAATTGCTGAGCAATTCTCACCCACCCTACGGCCTAATTTAGCCACACATCTATAAATCAGAAAAAAAAATCATGAAAATCGGACGAATGGTTCTCGAGTTATGGAGGGACGAACAGACGGACGTTGTATTTTATAAGTAGTATGGATATGGATACTGCATTTCCTTTCCTTTGTTTCCCTCTTCCTATCTTATGGAATCCAAACATCTACCAAAACCCTGCCCTGTTACGTCATATCAGAATGAAATTCATACTGCGTTGCGAGGCGATATCGATAATGGATGTAATGTATTGGATATTTAATGTGCACCCTCTGCATTGCCCTCCCTCTGCATCGTCCTCCCTCTCTATGATCTTGCTACTTGTTTGTAATACTGCATTTCCTTTCCTTTGTTTCCCTTTTCCAACAGAATTCAATCAACTACCTACCCCAACCTTACACTGGTACCGTACCACATATCAGAATGAACGTCTGTACATCTCTTCTCTTCTAAAGGTTTATAATATACCCATGCCATAATATACCCATGCCATAATATACATACCTACAAATTATACAACTGACCATAGCACTAACTGCGAAAACAAATCAACCCTTTTCGAATGCGAGGTATACATATGCCAGTGTTGTTTTGTTTTTGTTTGTCCTGTCGCCCGATCGCAAAAGTATAAACATCCATTTGTAGCAAGGTATATGTATATGTATATATTTTCACTTCAAAAAATACATTTTGGCTAAAAACTTTTCCTAAGGACGTGGCTATAAACGACATAACCTATAGCAGTCTCACAGTCTTAAGAAACATTTTAAAAAAGTTTCATCGAAATCTGTCCAGTAGTTTTTGAGTTTTTAGCTGACAAAGAAAATTGCTACAGTTTTATTATATGTATAGATTTTTAATTCTTTTGAAAAATTGAGAAGGAAAATCTGCCGTTTGTCGGGTTTCTATACCTACTTTTTTGTTTGAAAATATTGTACCTAATATCTTGGTTCTATAGCTCAATCTTATAGAGCCAGAGGTGTTAGCCGCCTTAATGTCCTGATAAATTCCTGCCAAGTTGAATATGTTAACCAGTCAAATAATCTTGGAATTATCTTTAACAAAAAGCTAACTTAGGATTTTTACATAAATTCATTAATAAATAAAATATATGCATCGCTATACGTGGATTATCTATTACAAAAACAATCTTACCTATTCAAGTCTAATTAAAATTGGTAAAGGCACTAATAATACAAAACAAAACTCTGTATTTCAAAATTCTGTATGAGCAAAATTCTGTATGAACAAAACACTGTACATATTTCAAAATTCTGTATTTCAAAATTCTGTATTTAAAAAAAATGGTTTTGATAATGTAAAAAAGTGAGCACTTGTATAATACAGTTTTTTGTATAATTTACAGTCTCCCTGAATGTCAACATAGATTTATGACAACAAAGTGCGACGAATACCTTTAAAATTTTGCTACGGCAATCAAAGCTTTACCTTTAGCACTTGGCTTAAAAATTTTTTATTTGCATCAATTTAGAATTTATTGTTATCTTTATGCAGTAATTCATATTATTTCTTTGAAGTATTAAGTTTACTCTTAGACAAGGCGCGCACCGTAGCGGCGCGGGGGCGTAGCGGTGGCATAGGAGTGGTGTGGCGATGGAAGGGCGGCAGAGTGGTATGAAAGGGACTTAAGTGGCAAACATGTTTTTAGTTTCTGGGTAAACAAAAATACGCAGTTGTAATGTAAAAATCCACGTCGTCACCAGCCCCTACAATATGATATGACTAGTTTAAACTAAACCACTTCCATTCCGTCGCCATCGCCACAACACTCCTATGCCATCTGCCACTTGGTCACTACGCCACCGCACCGCAACGCCACTGCCACTGCCACTGTCTTCTGGCTTATGTTTTTGTTAAATTATGTAGGCACCTGAATTTCAGTTTATTTTACATAATTTTTTTTTTCTCAATAAATTTTAAAAATTATATTAAAACTTGCTTTTTGTTATGCAAACGCTTTTTCAAAATATAGAATTGGAGCAGCGATGCCAACTAAGGCTTTTTCATGCCTTTTAGGCATTATTTCATAAGCTAAGGCTTTAAGGCTTGTTTTTTGTCAAAAAGGCATCTTTTTTTTATTTCAACCATTTTTTAAATTTTTTTTTGATTCAACATACCTACTGACTTTTTATTTTTTTAAACATTCTTAGTCCCAGTTTCACAGTGGGAGTTTAAACTACCTACACTTTTTGTTTAAACTTTAGTTCAACAAATAATTCGGTTTCACAGTTTCGTTTAAACCTTGAACAGAGTTCATTCTGTAGTTTAAGTTAAACTACAGTATTCTGCCGTTTAGACCTCAGATCAGCCGAAAGAAAAGACAAGGAACGATTTTGGAAAAGTCGTATTAAAGCTGTACTATACTGTACAATACTGCCAAATTTTATTCATTAAATTTAGTTAAACTGAATTCAATTGAACTGAAGTTCAGATTAGATTGTGAAACCGGACTTCCAGTGTGAAACTTGGGATAAAAGTACTTTAAGTGGAATTCTGCACACAAAGTCGCTTTTTAAAGATAAAAACTGCTATGATCTGCAATTCAAACAAACAGACATATCCTTGTTTCAAAAACCAATGTATGATTTCAAGGACCAAGGCGATCTGAGGACTAAAACTATGTTTGTTTTGTATTCAATACTTTGTACCTATACTTATGAAACTAAAATGACATGAATTTTGTTCCTATTAAGATTTTTCTTTTGTGATTTTATAATTTAAGATATTATTTTTTTGTTTATTTTTTTACATTTGTGTTTAATTTTTATTTTACTATTCCACTTTTCTTAAAAAATTATTTAAGGCATTATTTTATTGAAAAAGACATCTTTTTCTTTCAAGTTAGGCATTTTTTCGTGAAAAGTGGTTGGCAACGCTGAATTGGAGCATAAACAGTATTTCGGAAAACTGAATTTTGCATTTCTACAGCATTTTGGAAATACAGCATTTTGGATATACAGCATTTTGGTAATACAGCATTTTGGATACTATACAGCATTTTGAAATACAGAATTCTGAAATACAGTACCTACATATTTTCAAAAAATAAATATACAGAATTTTGTCGATACAGAATTTTGAAATGCAGAATTATGATCCGCTCCCGTTTCGAATACCCAGTTTGAACTGATTTTTTTTTTTTATTTTAATAAGTCTCTTTTGTACTCTCTCTCTCTTCCTTGGTTTCGCTTTTATTTTATTGAACTTAAAACTTTCTTTTCTTTTATTTAAATAGCTATATGTATTTTTGTTTTGTTCTCATTAATTCTTGCCTTTAAATGTTACAATATTATTTTATTTTATATCCTGTACTAACTATACGTTTATTTTTATGTAAAGCGTTTCTTGCATTAATAAAAATCAAAATTATGAAATAAAATAATATTTGTCAGTATTTAATAGTTCTGTTACTTCCAAGTTAATCTACTCTACTTCTGTGCCTTTGAGCAACTTCTTAAACTTAATCTTTATCAATATTTATTATTTACGTCTCTATGTAGATCCGTGTTGCATATGTATACCATGTTGCATTAACTATGTTCTTTATAGTACATACCTACTTTAATTTAGATGTCTTGGATTTTTTGTAAATTTTTTTTTGTCATGTGATGTGCATGAGTGCAACTGGAGCCCGTAGGTCCATACTGATGATCCAAGAGCTTGCTTGTATAGTAGTTGGAAAGGGATGAGTACATATCTCCCAATAAACCAATATATTTTACTGCATCGCATGTTGACTAAAATAAATAAAAAAACAGTCAAAATATTGCAAGTAAATTTGGTGCTTTGTTCTGTTTTAATATGAACCAACAAAATACAAACGTGTAGGAAAACCGAGTAAAACTACCATTATGGGTCTCTCATCAAGTTTGACTCAATTTTATAACATGCAAAAATATCAGGATCAAAAACTTAACTCTGGTTTGTCTATTTAAAAATGTTCAAAACGCACTGTGTAACATATAAAGAGACAACTTAAAGGAGTAAAGTTTGATAATATAATAGCCTACCAAAAGGCTCGGTAGTGCCCCAGCCAAGTTCTGTAGTAAAGGCACACACCCTTTTTTCAGGAACAAACTCAGGTTGTTTTCGAAAAAAAACTTCAGATTTTCCATTCAGGCGACGTGGTATACGCCCAATTTTGAAAATCGGGTATTATTTGTTTTGGCCATTTCCGATTATCGTGAAACCAATTTTTTAACATTGAACCGTCTTAACCTAAGAACTTGCCGTACATTTAGATCTCATTATTTTTCATCCATGTTCAGACTTTATTGTGGGCGAAAAGTGTGGTCAGTCTTAATCTTATCATATATGCAAAGGATGCCGCCGAATGTACACTGAACCAAATTTGGTAGTGATATTGACAAAAAAGTAGGTAGACTTGAAGAAATGGTGATCAATATAAGGTCAACACCTCCTGTCCGTTGTTTTGACAAATACTTTGTTATATTGAAGAAATATTGTAATTTTGAAAAAAATTCATTAAATTTTTCGTTACGGTGTTAAATCCACAAAAATTTGTTATAGTGATAAAAATTCATCATTCTATCATGTTCTTCATTTAAAAAAAAAATTCTTCAAATTGAAAATACTTTCTTCAATTCGACGCATCGTGGCACTTTAAATTAATGAAACTTTCTTCATTTTTACGTATTATTTCTTTAAATTGAAATTTAATTCTTCACTTCAACTCTTCACTTTATTGATATTGAATAAATATTCTTCAATTTTACGCATCGTTTTTCTTCAAATTAACTTACTTATTTATTTAAATTAATGATTTCTTTCGTCAGTTATCGCTTATTTTTTCCAAACTCTCAACAAAACAAAAAAGAAACACTTTTTACAGTCAAAAACTTTTATTTTCTTAACATTAAGTAAATTATAAAGTTGGAATTTTTTTGTAACTTACATCTATACATATTTATAAGAGAATATACTTGAAGATGTTTTGTGGCATGCTTGGATTTAATGAAAGTCGGCTTGGATAAAGGATGTTACAAGCTCCTAGCTAAACTTGGAAAAATTAAAAAATTGAAAATATTAAAGTTATTAAGAAATACAAGGACGTTCTTACCGTTCATTTATGGTGATCATTGGCTGAATTTTCTTTTTCTTGTTGCATCTCCTCCGCACATACCCAACGGTTGATCCAACTAGGAGAAAGCTAGCCTAGAAAAGCATGTTGCTTTTTGGGGAAAAAAAAATATTATAATTAAAAGTGAACTTTTTTTAACTAATTTTTTTAGCAGCGAATATAGGTAGAAGGATTTATGTAATTATGAAAAGTATTTCTATATTACTTACGTTTTTCTTATACAAGTGTGTTTGAGAAACACCTCCAAGCGTTTGCAAATAATTGCTGTACTTTAATTTTTAAATTCTTTATTTCGACTTCACTTTGACAATTCACTTTCTAGAATAAAACTTATCACTTCGAGCGCAACAGCGAAGAATATCATTTTAAAGAAACTTCTTCAAATTGATGAAAAACCCATAAGATTCTAAAAATATGTTATGAAAAATTGTTGATTTGAATAACTGATTTTTCTAAAAATGAATAAAATATTTTCTTCAATATAACCTACGGGATTTAGTTCACTCAACGATTTCAGTTTGTCAATATGACGAAATTTCATACGTTTGAATAAAATACTAAATCGGACAGAATTTGAAGAAATTTATTGATTTTGAATATTCAATTTTCAATAAAACAAAAAGTTTTATGAAAAATTGTCGATTCGAATAATAAATTCTTCAAAGATTGACAAAATATTTTCGTCAATATGACCTACGCGATTTGGTTCAGTGTATGTATTCAAACTCGTATAAGTAGAGAGGAGTTTATCTTGCGTGCCAAAAGAAAGTTAAATTCGGGTTGTTCGGTTGCTTAGAACTTCCAAAACTGCATGCTTCTTTTTCAGACCTTCTTGACAAATATTTAATTTTCATATATAGCTTAAGAAAATTCCTTACATTTTTTTCGTTAATAAGAAACATAAAAAATGTTTTTTAGTATTCGTAGACACATTAGGTATAATGTGGATATGTTCTATTAACTTAGTCTCCTGAGTTTTGTTATGTGGATTAGACATGTTAACTCAAGAGCTCGTTTGTAATATATGCAGATAAATATCGAGCTACCCTTTATTCAGCTATAGGAATAAATTTAGGGGATGCAGTGGTTAGGTTAGCGTTCTGGAAAAAGTTCAGTCATGAAAGTTGACGTTGAAATTTGAAAAGCGAATAGCTTGTTAATTTTCTGATAAAATTTGATCAATTAGATAATACAAATAAAAATGCACAAAGTGATTTAGAAATGTTTTCCAATCGGAGAATTAAAGAGCTAATTCAGTATTACTTTAAGACTCTGTACAAAATTAATTTTTAAAGCCCAAGCATAGATTCTTTGGGATTTGGGATCCAAAATGTATCTCCCCCCATGAATGAAGAATATTTAGCTTTAAAATATCTTCTCTTTTTGTTGTCGCTTGAACTAGCGTAAGCCAGCTTCTCTGATGCATCTCTCAGTCTCAATTATCATAGTGCACAGATTCCAACCTGGCACATAGTAATAATTTGTATGTACCTTATCTACTCACACGTAGGCACACATTAATATTTTTCTTCATTTCCTTTCATCTATATTGACGAAAACAAAACGGAATGGAAAAAAATTTGCAATGGAAAATAAATCATAGAAAAAGGAATCTTCAGCCATAGCAACACCGTGTAAGGATAAATCTCCCAATTATTGATTAAAATGTTTTCCTTTAAAGCTGTTCCATACACTATGCTGTGTGTGTGTGTTAATTTGTAATTACATACACTTACTTAGGTCCTGTGAACAAAGAAAGCTAACAAATATGGAGATAAAGCATCGAAGAGAAATGAGAACTCGAATGGAGAACAGAATTGGAATGTGCTCATAATTTATCTATTTTGTATGTCAGATGTAATAGGGTGTTTCAATTTAAAGTAAAATTAATTTCTATAGCAAATCTTCGTATGGTATGAGGGTGGATAGGATAATTTCAGGGTTTGATAGCTTATACAGGGAGGGACATCTAGTGGTTTATTTTTAAATCATAGGTTATTTGCACACTGACAGCTTTCTCCCGCTCGAAATCTTGACAGAAAGTCAGTATCATACCTCCGCGGAACGAAATGAGTCGCAACGTTGGGAAATATTGAAAACTTATTTCCAAAGTGAGTTCTGTGTAGCCCAAACAGTGAGTTTTGGACAACGATTTTGGTCGAAAAATCATCTTTTCTGACGAGGCGCATTTTTCGAAATCCTGTTATCAGTCGTCTTGGCGATGTCAATTGGCTGCCTCGGGAGTTGCGATTTGACCCCTTTGGACTTTTTTTTTTGTGGGGAACCGTGAAGAACCGATGTTATTTATGCCAACAATCCGGAAACGATTAAAGCACTTAAGGCCAATATCACCCAAGCAATCCGTGAGCTACAGCCAGAAACTATCAACAAGGTTCTTGGAAAATTGGTGTAACAGAATGCGCCACTGCGAAGCCAACCGAGGCAGCCACTTGAACGACATTGTGTTCCATAATTAATGGAAATGTTTGCTCTTACTAATAAAGCCATAATACATTGAAAAAAATGTAATTTTGTTCATTTTATTGCATTTTTAAAAAGAAACTTGTATTTGGCCCGCCCTGTACACTGTAATCTTTCAGTACAGGCCATAGCACATCACCTTGAGGTACTTCTGCGATTATTTGTATATTTCAACTAGCTGTATAACCGGACCGGCTTTGCTCGTGGCCAGAAATTGTATTGCCTATAGAGAAGAGATTACCAATCTTTTTTATACTGCGACTCCCTAGAGTTGTTGAAATATTTTTTCGACGCCCTTCTAAAAGCACAGATAGGTATGTGAATAGAAGCTGACCTTACTGAAGATTCACTAAATTGTTTTTCAATAAGGACGGGTGGACGTTGAAATATCGCCGTCCCATTTTTATGGTAATTTTGCTTGTTAACATACCCGTATTCATCTAAAAATGCCCCTCGACGTTAAAGATGATTTTTCGGGTCCTCTTCCAAACGCTGCGAAGCCAAGTCATTGAACAAACGGCTTTTTCTATGTTCATTAACTTTGAGCTCCTGGATTAGTGGGATCTTGAATGAGCGTAAGACCAAGTCACGGTGCAATATTCGCCAAGTTTTGGCTGGCAACGAACTGTACCAATTGAAACCTTATTTAATGTTGAGTGCCAGGTAAATATACCTACGAGTGCAATGAACCAAAAAGGTACGTCATATTAACAACAAAGTTCGTCATATTGAAGAAAAAGTTGTTATTTTTGAGCCAACAACCGTATTGTCAATATGATGAACTTGGGTTGTCAATTAAAATTTAATCAATTAAATGTTCATATTGACAATCGCCGTTGTTGATTTGATGAACGCAGTAGTCAAATTGGAGGAATTGATTTTCATAATGAAAATCGCAATTGTTAAATTGAAGAACTCGATTTTCATAATGAATATCGCAATTTTCAATCTAATGAACGCAGTAATTGAATTAAAGAATTAGATTTTCCAAATAAAAATGCCATGATTTAAAACACATGCTAGATTAAGGAACTTATACTAGCACAAACGCAAAATAGTTGGTCTACCGAAGATAAAATAAAAACATGTGCTGATTCTTGAATTCTTTCCAACTAGACCACAATTTTTTGTTGATTAGGTATATAAAGATTTATTTATTCTTAATAGATAAAGGTGATAAAAAGAAGGCGACTTCATTGAAATAATGTTATGGAGTGAGCTTATAAAACTGAATAACTTATTGAAGACTTTTTACGACACAAAATAGTTAGTCTACCAGTCTTTATTTTCATTTTACCACTGTATTACTGCACCTCTGGCATTGATAACAGCTTCTAAGCGCCGTGGCATAGTGTCAACTAATTTTTGACACTCTTCGGAGCCGAAAGAGTCCCAGCTATTTGTTATCTTGTCCCTTAATTTTGAAAGTGTCCGAGCTTGTCGCAGTTTTTGCTTCATTTTATGCCAATCGGTTTCGATTGGTGAAACGACAGGGCTGCTGGAAGGCCATTACACTAAAGGAATTCCTTCAGCAGTTAACTTCGCCATTGTCGATCTAGCAGTATGGCAAGATGCACCGTCCTGTTGGGAAATATAGTCTCCCTCACTTGGTTGAAGACGAGTTATTGATGAAAGAAGCTCTTCTTCTAAAATGTCGTGGCACTTGGCAGCATTGACCAGTCCATTGACAAAATGTAAATTGTCCATGCCACGCCCAGACGTGCATCCCCATACCATTAGAGGTGCTGGGAACTTGACTGTTGCTTCAGGCAGTCTTTGTGAAAGGCTTCTTTTGAATTTCTTACCACACGTATGCGTTCGTCACCAACGCAGACTTCGAATCTGGACTAATCACTCCAAATAAAAGACCGCCATTGACTTAAAGTCCAGTTTTTGCGTTGTTTGGCCCACTCAAGTCGTTCTTTCTTCTGCTTAGGTATCAAAAGTAGTTTTTCTTTTGCCTGTGTTTTTAATGAATTGAGAAGCTTTATGTTTTGTAAAATTCAAAAAACCTTATAAAATTTATATCCCATTTTTTTCATCGTCCGCTTACGAGGGTCGATCGAAATGCTTTTTTGAATTTCTTCTCTCCATTGGACAGTTATTGCTGCAGCAGTTTTGCGCCGATTTTCTTTTATTATTTTCTTTAAAACCCGGCAATAACGAGGTATTGCTATCGGTGGACGCGCAGTTTCCTTACTTGTCTTAACATTTTCCAATTTTTTGAATTTTGTGATAATGTTCTGAGCAATTTTATAACTCGACAATCCCGTTTTAAATGCCTTAATTATCGATTCTTTTAGGACTCGTAATAATGCAACGCCACTCGCCATGATGAACATAAAACTGATGCCTACTTGCATAAAAACAGAGATCATTCAACAACAAATAGGGTTTATGCCATTTTTTTCATAACGGTTCACCAAAACACTGTTTAAATAGTAATAGACCAAGAATTTTGCATTCAAAAGAGAGTAGACCAACTCTTATGCAACTATCTTTGTTTGAGATAATAGAGAAAATCGTAACGGTGGCTTTTTTAAATTTTTTTTCATTTGGCCTAATTTACTAAGAATAATTACTGTATTACATGACACGCATTTTTAAATAAATAACTATTTACAACCACAATAAATTTAAGTATGAAAAAGATTAATCTGTTTATTCAAAAATAGACAAATTATTTTGCGTTTGGGTTGTACTTACAGTGGAATGTCAACATATTATTTTGACAATGTGTGGCATATACCTACTCCAGAAAGCGTTTCGCCCCGATGACCCACCACTTCGGGCTCATCAGTAGACGAACCACCACATATGCTTTGACGCACAGTTTACTCGACGTTTACCGAGATTATCATGTGTTTCACAGTCAAAAGTGACTGTGAATCATAAACCTAAACGTGTTTTCTTGAGTATTCATATTGACAACTGCGATTTTCCATATTACAACAAAGTTCATTAATATAAAGATGTTGAAATACTGCACTTATGTGGTAGTCATATTGACCACCCCAATTTTCAATTCAACAAACGCATTCTTCAATATGATTACAATGAAATTGCGTACATCATTTTGACAATTGC
Organism: Cheilosia scutellata; assembly: GCA_955612985.1. Taxonomy (NCBI): domain Eukaryota; kingdom Metazoa; phylum Arthropoda; class Insecta; order Diptera; family Syrphidae; genus Cheilosia; species Cheilosia scutellata. The sequence continues at coordinate 96,318,530 of OY015311.1, forward strand.
GATTGTTAATCTTACAACTTTTTTCATAATGTTTGGTACTAAAAATTGACAACCGCCCGTTCTTCATATTGACTATCCGGTTGTTAAATGTATTTGATATTTTCAAAAAATGTTCATCATATCGACAATTTTGTTCGTCAATTTGACAATTTCCAGTTAACAACCACCGATTGTCAATATGATAACCAATATTTTTTTCAGTGTGCCAGCCCCAGGGCGTCGCGACGCACAGTTAGGGAACCCCTGGCCTAGAGCCTAGATAATATTCTTGTCTATCAGGACAATGCATATCAATGTTCCAAATTTTACAAACTCTGACTCCCATGACTGTCGAAGAATAGCGTTTGCAATGTTTATTTTTGTATGTGTGGCACCACGCCCCTTTGTCAAATTTTGGCAAATCTTCACAGGAACACTCCCTATGAATTTTGATCCCAATCGGTTAGGTCGGTGGCGATGACCAACTAGCATCATTTCATTTCTATTTATATACAAGATGTGGAGTACTCATTTTTTTGCTTGCTTACTTACTTAGATAGCGCTACAGTCCGGGGTGAACTTGAGCCTCAACCAATGCCCCATTCAAGTTAGCTCTATATCTTTGTCCACCAACTTCCAGTTCCATAAATCGAGGTTGGTACAGGTCCCTACGTGTGTCACCTAAGTCAAAGTCTTCTTCTATTGTCTTATTCATCGAAGTTGGATTCAAAAACTCCTCGGGCTGAAGCACTAGTATCCATATTTACGCTACGTGACCTATAGCAATCTTAAGCGACTGATGCGTAAATTTTTGAATAGCTCGATATTGCTGTAAAACTCGTACGGTTCATAGTTGCATCTCATCCTCCAAAGCCTGTCATATTAAACGGGACCGATTATATTACGAAGAATCTTCATCTGATTTAAATAAAGTGCAAGCTTCAGCGGCACAAATCGGGGTCCCAAAGGTCTAATACAGACTCTCTTTAGTTGTTTTGGATATAGGGTTTTACTAAACAATTGCAGTCTCCGCCTAATGAAGCAGTGGTTGGTCATTTTCAGAGCTTATATAGATGAGTCGAGGTGAATAAAGTCCCTTCCCTAAAAACATACAAATTACCCATAGCTATCGACTATGACGTTACTCCATATTGTTGCCTTGCCTTCATTGACTACCATTTTTCCTACCATTTGAAATACATTTCTTGTTAACGCAGTACGGCCGGGCAGATATTATGATCATGTATGCGATGTTAAGAAGACTAATAATGCCTCAACAGTACGCACAGTTGATATGGACTTCTTTCTTGTGGATCTGGCAAACGATACTAAGGTCACATTGGTTAAGTGTATGTACTTTATTTTGACCAAATCCAATAGATGAGTTGGGTATGCTTTTCACCATCTCCCGCTGCCTTAAAAAGTTCCTGTCTGGTCCAAAGGCCTTGCTGGTCTTAAGGACATTGCTATCCCTATACTTCATATTGGTCGGATGGACGGAATTCTTGGCTTTCATCGCCCAGATTGAATGATTCATTCTACCTGACAGTGGAATTTCGGTCACCATCTAATTTTTTCATATCCTGAACATCGTCTGTGACTGTATTACAAGGTTTCCTTGCTCATCCTTCAGGGCCTTGTTTGAGACGTAGTAACAAGTCTTTGCACTTTATTTTTACCTTTCGCTAAGACTTCCGAACTTTGCTCCTGGAGTAGCACCTCTGTATAGGTATTTCCTCAATCGCGCGCTTCTCGTGCAGTTTTTTCTCCTCTTATAGTCGTTGCTCTGGTCTTGTTGCATGTGCTTATCGGCAGTCTTTATCAATCCAGGGGTTCCGTGTCGAATTTGCACTTGATTCGGACTATCGTAAGCCGGTTCCCTAACGTTTCAATAGCTCAAGACTTCTTGCCTAAGTCTGAGGGTATGACATATGCACATCCAAATTAGCGGCTGTCCGTTGGCGTTAAGCAATCAACTAAATTGTTCGGCTGTACTCGGCCTGTTCAGAGTCCGAACATTCCACTTGAAGATCCGAATATCGTTGTTCTTTTTCTGTTTTGCGGGGTCGTCTTGGTGCCAGTTATACTCGTTATATGAATTAAGCTGATCCACCGTTTAACTCTAAGACTAAAAAGAGAACGTTTGTAAGTATGTAGATTGCATCGACAAGGAGAGTTCAAAATACAGAATCCTGAGAAACACAAAATTTAAAAAAACAGGCTCTAAGCTTCAAGGTTTGTATCCCTTATATGCTTTTTGAACCACTGATACGCTTTTCCCTAATAACCTTTAAACCCAGAATTATATACAAATTATTGAGCAAAACTCATGTCAAATTTGTATGGGTATGGACGTATGGTTCATCTGAATGCGATACAAAAATGTCTATCGTGACACACTTTTATCAAAGTTCGATGAGCATGGAAGAAAAAAATTTTTTTTTTTTTTCATTGGTATATAGATCGGTAAAATCAGTTCCACAACAGGCACTGCTCATTACCCTTATATACTTAAACATGAACAAATACCAATCAACAATTTCATAGTGCGGCTTGTGAGATAACGAATATTCGTACCGCACACAAGGGAATCAACTTAACAAGCACGAGTCGTGATCTTATGCCTGGAAATCTAACAGTCTTCACATGAACTAGACCAAAAATAATTACCAGTTATTTCATGACCGGCCGGCCAATAGTTGCATCATTTTCGAACTGATGGTGATTGGGTGGTGGGTATGAATGGGTTCGGCGCCTCCGTGGTTACGATGAAACTAATGTAAGAAGTAGGCTAGGTACAGAACTTCTGCTACACATGCTAATTGATTGTTACTCAGTCACTGAATCCCGATTTGGGACAAATTTATTAGGTATCTGCTTTGAAAAATTTGCCAAAAAGCTACGAACTCGAAAACACATTCAAGATCAGAACAGATATTTATATTTAGATACTAAGCAAAAGATATAATGTACCTACCTCAGAAAAAAATAATGAATTAAAGGATTTTCTCACTGATTCGGCCAAAATAATGAGGAGATAAATAATTGCATTATTCAACCGGCGGAGCACGAAAGTGAAGATATCACCACTTCACCGGCAGGATTGTAGAAAGACCTTCATCAACTCGGACATGTCTCGCTGTTCGATGAAAATTTTACGAGATTTTATTTTCGTTTCATTTTTGTCAAATCCGTTATCCCAACACAGAAGGGGAAGGAATTTTTTTTTTAATCCGCCGTCTATTTCCACAAAATTTGTACAGATAGGTATGTATAGTTGATCCCTTTTGAGTGAGTCGAAGGTGGAAGGGAAGGGTATTGGCATAAACCGAAGTGTTAGTATCCCCTGCCATTACCTGGCATCCAACGCGAAAATAAACATAAACACATAAATATTTTGAAATGGAATAAGAGTTGAAAGGACGAAAAGGAAGTTCAAGCATAATACAAACATATATACACAAAACTCATCTCCGCTTGAGTTTACGCAGTGTGTTATCATTCCGTGAGCTTTTTCGCGTCCACTAATGGAGTTTGATGGTGCCCGTGACACCCGTCGCGCTTTCATTTACACACACATACGTAAAATATATTTTCTCTTCAGCAGATGAGACAATTGACAATCAACCCCCATGGACCAGTAGCACGGCTACTATTACCTCATCAACCCAATGGATAAACAGTTTTTTTTTTTTTCTAATTGGATTAGGACATATGAAGAGAAGGATTCGTTGAGAGGATGAAGGGGGACAGGAATGAGGATTGCTCCAAAATTCATTCTGTATACGCGGGGGATGAATATTAATGATTTTTCATTTTTGCGCGCGTTTCTGTTTCTTGATGCTTTGCTTTCTTTGGGCTGGGGATAAATCGTCGTTTGCTTTGAGGACGAACACGAAATCCTTAAAAGACATCTAGTCGACCAGAAACAGACCAGGCAACAAAATGATGAGAATGATTATGGGTAAAGGAACGGGCGCGCCCTTATGTACACACAACACAACATGACTTCCCCCTGTACCGCCGAAATCAAATGAACATTATTCTTGTCTTTTGTTTTGCGTGTGCTGTGTGTCTTCTTATTGTTGTTGTTCCATATTTTACATACTCTACGATGCTGTGTGTGTCATCTGGTTAAGCTCTAAAAATTAATGATTCTAAAATGAATTAAGTTGCACTGTCTCTCTCTTTCTTTTGCTTGATGAGTTTGACGGTATGAGCTTAACTAAAAGTAGATAGTATCAAGTACGATAAGACACAAGAAATGAAAATATTAAAAATGATGCTCGTATTAAAGATATATAGATTTACATATATTTTGTATATAGACGGCAATAAAATACTGCGGAGAACCCTTGAGACTATAATATCGATCTATTTCAGATACGCCATAGAGGGAGGTATCTAAAGTATATCTACATGTAAAAAAAAAAACAATAGTAATAACTAATTAGTGCAAAGGGGCTAGGATGCTAGGGCAAGTTCCTCTAAGCCAATCCTTTGTAAATGGGAAAGAGCTACCATTTTATGCCAAATCCGAATGACTGCGTGTTGAAAATCTTTTCAGGATAGTTTTACTCTCGACTAAATATAGGTACATAAAAAGTAAAATACATCAAGGCGTTATATGTGTTGAAAATGAACCCATTGCTCAGTAGCCCATCACACTAACCACTGACAATGAGCCACTGCTCCTACAATCTACATATAAAATGTTAAATAATAACACAGTGTCCTTCGTAAATTTTTTTCTTAAACTGGTTCCTGGTCTAATTTTTATAATCATTCCCGGATGATGTTTGAGGTGGGAAAGGGATAGCCACCGTTATTATATGCTCCAAAATAGCTATCCTATATATTTTAAGATATTAAAGCGGCTTCCAGGTAAATAAATAAGGAATAAGGAAAAATAAAAAGAACGTTGCTTTTATCAGGTTTGCAACTAGAATTGTCATATTTTTGGATTGGACATCTATTTTCTGCTAATTTAATCATTTAAGAGCCGGTTTGTTCATCTTTGGTTAACTCTAATCAACGGTTATTCCAGCTGATAACCATAGAATCTGTTTGTTCAGTCAAATTTTAACCAGAGAATCCATAATTGGTTAGTTAACCAGAGAAATCTATAACCAGCCGATTTTTGTCGGTTAACGGCATTTAACCAAGGAAATTCTGGAATTTTGTTTGAATTAATTCAATAAATAATAAACACAAAATAGTGTGTTGCTTCGTATCTGTTATGTCGACGCATTTTCAACAACTGGCAGATGAATACAGTGCAAGACAGTGTGGAAAAAAATTGCATGTATTACTGCGGCTATGACAATTTTAACCATCGATTTAATCGTACAACTGAATTGACAAATAAACTGGAAAACTGGAACGATTTGTCGCAAATCTATGGTTTGGTGACCAAAGTGAAAAATAAGTGAACAAACGCTTTTTGGTTACCACAGATATATAATAATGGGTTAAACTAAATCTATGGTAACCTAACCGTAGATTTAACCAGCTCTGAACAAACCGGCCCTAAGAGTTTAATTTATTTTGTGTAGTTTTGGCCTTCAAAAATAGCTTCGTAACCATGATGACTTTGTTGTTGATTTTAATTTGTTTTTTTGTTTTACAAATAACTCAATTGTTTCCATATTCTTAAACATCTGCATTCCGATTTTAAAATACGTACGGTGTAGAAAGTTGAAGATTTTTGTAGAGTAAAATATTGTATACTTTTCTATAGTAATCTAAACTTTTGAATTTTACTTTCAGGTGACTGTCCAGTCCATGGAAGAGTTATATTTTTAAGATATTAATATATCGTGAAGTAATGTATTTAATAATATTTATTGTAGGATACTAAATAAAAGGAAGGTATACCATCACCATTTTTTTTTTTTTTTTTCATTGACAAAAACTTTTCTGCGCACTCTTTCTTTGAAAAAGTCGCCTATCTATGTCCTTATTTAGGTCCCAGACTATATCTTTGTTAAATTAAACTACGATTGGTTCGGAGGTTTAGTCATGAAAAAGTATAAAAACACACAGAGTTAACTTTTGCATTTGTAATATTCGTGTAGATTTTTTAAATTTTTTAACTTAAATTCATTTTGTTAAGTTGATATCATAGGCCATTGCGGTTTGAGATATCATCTTAACAAAATAAATTTGTGTCCGGAGACAGGTTCAGTCTGGAGGATGAAGAATCCTCCTAGCACATTCTCTGTGATTGCCCGGCACTTCATTGCTTAAGAAAACGTGTAATTAACAAGGACCGGACTCAGGAACTCTGCTACTAACGATATAGTGGTCTTCACTAGGGAGGTCATACGTATCTTAGAGTAACTCTATCCCTCTTCGATACAATAGATCCTTAAAGTTCGCAGTGTCAGCCAATTGGGGAGTAGTGGGGCGGCATAGTAAAAAAATTGTGCACTTTGTGATGAAAGCATGCAATTTTTACCATGGGGGACACATTATATGAAAATGATTTTAAGATATTGGGGCACTTCAGATTGCGCCCTAAAGGGGTAAAAGGGGGGGTCAAAGTTTGTATGGGTTCATTTTTATTTTTCATCCGATTGACTTCAAACTCGGTTTGTGTACTCTCTATGAGAAATTAAGAAAACGTATGTCTCCGATTTTGGAAATTCAACTCTTAAAGGGGTAAAAAGGGGTCAAAGTTTAAATTCAAATATACAGGTATACATTTTAATGTATTGTGCTATAAAATATGTTGAGACAGGGGCGGACTAAGAAGCAGTGGCACCCGGGCGGTAAAGCAAGCTTACACCCCTTAATTCTTCTTAATTTTAAGAAAAAACATGAACAAACATTGACCCCATTTTTACCCCTTTAAGAGTTGAATTTCCAAAATCGGAGAAATTAGTTTTCTTTATTTCTCATATAGAGTACATAAACCGAGTTTGAAGTTAATCGGATGAAAAATAAAAATGTTCCCATACAAACCATTGAAGCGCCCCAATATCTTAAAATCATTTTCATATAATGTGTCCTCCATGGTAAAAATTTCATGCTTTCATCACAAAGTGCACAATTATTATACAATTTTATACTATGCCGCCTCACTACAGGGAATTAAAAAAAAAAAAAATAAAATTCTATGCTCATACACTGACCTCCAAGCATACTTTACTTTGAACGAAAAAAGGAGACACAGTAACAAGTCCAGATCTCTAATGTATCTAATGTATGTAACAGTAAAAAGCATTAAACTATCTGATCTGTCCAATAAAGACAATACCATGGCTTGTAGGCATATATTTGATTTAATTTTAAAGTTCTGTGCCTCTAAAAACAAAACCCTCATACATACTCGTATGTACCAAAAGAATGAGTTCAGATAAATGACACCTAATCTGTTTTTTGTGTTTAAATCTTATAGAAATTATTATTTCACAATTCAAATGAGATTGCAATTGGTTTCCCTTCTTCCAAGTTCCAATAAGAAAAATTTGAGTTGGCATTAAGCAGAGACATAAAAATGTCTGTCATATTAGAATATGTCAGATATACGGTAGAAATCAGAAGACACTGCTGTATCTTATCTTGTTCATTTGATAATAAATTTTGATTTTAGTGTCGCATTAATTTTTTTCGAAAGCCAGATATCTTTTTTTACATTATGGAATTACCTATACCTACATATAATAAAATTGTAGATTTTTTCTTTGTTCCACAATAAAGTAAGATCTACTAACCCGATTGGTATCGTTGGTCTTAACAATGGGCAACATATAGGATTTATTTGGTCAAAATTGGACAAAGAAGCGTGGCACCGCCCATACAAAGAAAACATTTAAAATCTTATATCTCGAAAACTGTCGAATCTATTGGGTTGAAATTTACAGACAATCTTAGGTATTGGCCCAGTAGGAAAATTCGAAAATACCAAAGAACATTGTTATCTAAGATCTATAAGCAATACAATTTCTGTGCACGGGCAAAGCCGAATTTCGAATTTTCTTAATTCAAATATGGTTATATTAAATAGAAAAAATATTAGAAAACAATAAAGATTATCATCTGGTAAATTAAAAATATTTCACATGGCACAGCAAAAGTCCAACTTGTCCTTATTCAAATCGTTCGCGTTCTTATCGTAATCACTGTATTCCTTCTAATCACGGTAGGTACTCCCAAACCTATGTGAGCATTGACTGAAGAATATCCTAGTTGATATTTCAAGAGCTGTAGCTCTGATGTTTTTCTACAATAAGCAGTAAAATGAGAAGTCTCCTCAAATAAATGAAGTCAACATAAAGAAAAAAAATAATTTATTGAATCGTTGTAGGTATATTTAAAGATATGTACAGCGGTCATTTAGGGGTCGATCTCTCCATTTTATTTATTAGTGTAATTTATGCCTATTTTCTGGATAAATCAGGGTCTTAATCGAGCTAGGGGCTATTTCTTTTTCGGAAACAAATGAATACATAGAGCGCCTTATGTTAATTATCGATTTCGATTGCGACCGCTATGACCATGATGAGTGAAATCGTTCTGCTAATTTTCTGATTCGCCTAAGAACTGTCAAAAACGTTGAAGGAGTTAATTAGGAGAAAACCAATTGTATGTCTTTTGAACTTTTGTACATTCTCTTATCAAAAATGCAATTTAGCCAAAGGCAATGAAATAGAATATTCATATCTTCCCTTCTAAAAGCTTTTTGTTATCCTTTCATATTTCGCATGAAAAGAACAGTTATTTATTCTTGTTTTTAAAAACAAAAACAAAAACGAAAAAACTCCTTTTACCTATTATAATTTTTCTCCCAATTTTGCAACTGTGTTGTTGTTGCTGCTGCTTTATAATCCAGCATCAGCGTATACACTTGGTATTTATTTTCTTTAGCAGTTTTCGCCCCAAAAATAACGAAAAAGAAATATATTGCAAAAGGAGACTGCTGCATCACCACTGCAACAACACAAAAAGTCCCAGCATATAGAAAGAATTCTCGTGTGTTAATTAAGCAACCGTCGTCGGCGTCGTAGTCGTCGGCCAGGTCGGACGTCTTTGTTGTGCCACAGCGTAGAAGTATCATCATACATAACAAAATGAATAAGGATGCTCATTTGGTCATGGTTCTTTTTCTACAGCTAAATGCTACTGCTACCCCTTACAAAATTTACCATCACACTACACACTGCTGCGCACAGTTCAGGTGCATTTCTACCTTCGAAATAAACACTCAAGGAGACGACCCAACAAAGGGAATTCGTTTTCTTTTCCTTTTCCTGACAACAGCACAAAAAAAAAAAGAACAGAATCAACGAGCAAAAACAAAAAGGATATGTGTATGTTGTGGCGGGTAGCCTCCCCATTCTTAATTTCTCTCCGTTTGAAACGGATGAAGTCTGGTAATATGCGCATTTTCGGGTTTAAATTATCTAAAATAAAAAAAAAACCACACACACATTTTGTTCAAAATAAAAATCATGACGTTGCACTTCAGTTGGCGCTTGTGATTGCCACGGCCATTTCATTTGCGTCCTTTTTCCTGCATGCGGTTTCACATTGTAGTCACACAATATGAAATGCTTTTTCGACAGTTTCTTCCCATTCCTTGTTTGGGCTGGGTTTTGGGTACCGAAAATATTTCCTTTGACTCACCTGTGCCGTTCAGTAGAGTCCTGCCTCTAGGGCCACTTGACAAATTTTGTTTCTTTTAGACTTTCAAATTCATGATTACCTTGTATGCTTACAATTAATTACCCGAAAATGCACTCAACTGCACATTCAAGACAGGTAATTTAGCCAGAAAGTGTGTATAGGGTTGATGGTTGCGAAAACACCGCATTGCGGTCGTCATCAGATTTCCACAACAATGGAAATGACGGATCACTTGAAATTGGAATTAGGTAGCCGTATTTTTATTATCATCGAAACCTAATGAGAAGAACAGGCCTTAGAAAGCGGCATTTTTAAAATTCTTACACCACCTCATTTGAAGCTGGGGTGGTTATTTGTGTTATAGTTCGTCCCCACACTATAATCAGATTTTGACTTAATTAACTCCAAAGCTATAGGTAATTTTATAGAAAAAGACGATTTGTAAATGTTCCTCTTGTGTTTTCATTTTTAACGATAAACTGGGTACCTTTGCAGACATGTGTTGGATGGGCTCATTTAAATTCGAGTTTGTAATAAGAGCTTTCTAGAAAAATCGTGGACCCCGTAGACAATTAATCTAACAAAGCTGTCTTTTTCTCTGGGCAAATAAGGTGATTTTTTGCGAACCATCAACTTATAAAGGGTGTCCCATGATTCACGCAAAATGTAATTTTGATAGAAAATACAGATTTTTAATTAGAAAGCTTACATTTTTTATTGAATAGCACATCGGATAAATGGCCGCCACGGTTTTACTGGCAAGTACGTATTGAAATTTTCTATGACCGTTTCGCAAAGATGTGGCTGAATTTCATTAATACACCTCCCAATTTCCTCTTTCAAGGCGTTGGTGGTCGTGGGATTGTGTGCATAGACCTTTGACTTAAAAAAACTCCAAAGAAAAAAGTCAAATTACACGATTAGGAAATGACTCATGCAGTAATTGAATTGTTTCTCTGGCTGTATGGCGTGGCACCGTCTTGTTGAAACGAAATGTTGGTCACATCCATACCTTGTAATGTAGGCACTAAAAACTGGGTTATCATGTCACGATAACGAAAACAAAATTGTTACTGCCTGACCAGCTGCATTTTCGAAGAAGAATGGTCCGATAATGCCTCCGGCCAAAAATCCGCACGGGTTTTCTGAACTCCAAATGCGACATTTTGGACGATTAACGAAGCCATATGAAGATGAAAATGAGCTTCATCACTGAAGATGATTTTGTTCGAACAAACCTTCATTATTTTTAAAATATTGTACAACAATGAAAATGCGTTGTTCTTTCGTATAGCGCTCCATTTTTACTAACCCCGAACTGTCAGCTGTCACATTGTTATCTTTTTCTCCGTTGTCATCACCGTACTATTAAATGGCGCAAAATTCAGATTTTGAAATGTGGTACCTACAGCTACACTCTTTACATCTTCAGTCGATATACTGTACTGGTCCATCGATCCTTTATGTGGAGGTAATATTAGCAGTTGGTACTTAGTGTTACTGTGTAACCAAACTATCATTGCTTTAAATGTTGAACTGAAAATGACATCTGACATCACAAAATTCATTTAACAAAAAAAACATCAAAGCAAAAAATATGCGTATGCCTATAAATTACTGAACTTTTATTTTTCCCTGCATTTTCCATGTTTTTAAATTATTTTTATTCCTATACATTGTGTTTGTAGATTTGTTTTTCTTTGTGACTTTTCAGAATTTTTTATTTTTTTTTGATTTTTTGTTTTTGTGAGTGACATTTTACTAATTTCTGTGATGTGATATAGTGCTGCCAAGCTTTTATAAAGAATGATATTCGTTTTTTTTTTTCTTGTAAAGTTGTGTGTAGTAACTATAGCATTTAGTCGCACCTTAGCTCCTGGTCCAGAAGTGCCTATTTTGCTTTGATATGCGCTCGATAGGATGAAAAAAAATTTCCCCATATAAAAACTGAATCCGTATTTTCACGTCGCTAATATCTTGGGCTACAAATGAGTTTTTTTTTTTAAATCGGAGAAATCGATTTTATTTATCAAATTTTGACTAACCCCTTTTTAAGTTCCAATTTCCCCAAATCAGTTCTAAGTGCTCAGTTTGGCCATCCTAGGTTTTACCGTTTGGGCATGATTAAAGTGATCAACTGTACAGTTTTTCGCTGTATACTACAGTTTTTCAGCCAGTCTATACAGCGCGAAATTGTCAGAAAAGCATATACAGCGAAAAGATGAGAATACAGCATATATACAGTTTTTCCTACATGAAAAAAAAGAGCTAGACCTACCGAAATCAAAAAACAAATGACTGTTTTTTGCACTCCACGGGTGCACTCTGTGCAATGTAAAGCAGTGAAGGTGCGAATGATACGAGTGGAGTATACTTGCCCTCGCAGATTTTCTGACTGCGCATCTCATTCGCGTATTCGTTCTTAAATGTGATCGACTGTTTTCATATAGATATCTATACATATAATAAAACTGTAGGACTTTTCTTTGTCAGCTAAAAACTCAAAAACTACTGGATAGATTTCCATGAAACTTTTTTTAAATGATCCTTAAGACTGTAAGACTGCTATAGGCTATGTAGTTTATAGCCACGTCCTTAGGAACAGTTTTTAGCCAAAATGTATATTCTGAAGTGAAAATATATACATACACATATACCTTGCTACAAATGGACGTTTATACTTTTGTGATCGTCAAACAAAAACAATACGTATACGGTATACTATACATTCGAAAAGGGTGATTTGTTTTCGCAGTGAGTGTTATGGTCAGTTATATATGAATGTATGTATATTATGATTGAGAGACGTATAATACAAAACAGGTTTCATTTCAGAATTTCATTCGATAAGTGTAGGGTTGGGGTAGGTAGTTGTTTGGATTCCATAAGAAGAGGGAAACAAAGGAAAGGAAATACAGCATTACAAACAAGTAACATGATCAAGGAGAGGGAGGGCGATGAAGAGGGTGCACATTATATATCCAATACATTACATCCATTATCGATATCGCCACGCCAAAATTGGACAAACGGGGGTGACGCCTCCCATACAAAAAACATCTTATATGATTTTTATGATTCTTTTTTTGTTTTTTTTTTTTTCGTATTGCTGTATATTTCAGGTTTAGGCAGAAAGAAAATTCCAGAAAATAGATTTATTCTCATTTTTCGTATTTTACAAAAGAACATTATTATCTAAGACCTAAGCAATGCAATTCCTGCGCACGGGCAAAGCTGGGCGGGTACAGCTAGTGTATAATAAACTATCTCTTCCTCTGAATTTGAATTTTGTCTTTTGGTTTCGGCGAGTATTATAAGACAAGTCGCGCAGCGAAATGGTGTGGCAGTGGCGTGGTGTCCAAGTGGCAGGTGAAGAGGCTGCAGTTTTTTTGCAGTTCAAACTCCCACCTACTCCAAAATCCAACAGAAAACCCAAGTATGGGGGTTGCCAGGAGGGCAGCATGCCCCCTATACATATTCCACTTCGGTGCGCGTCTTGTCTTAGTAATGTTATTTGAATAATTAAAAAATCATAATCATGATTTGGAGTATGTGCAAAATTGGATTGTAGGTTTTTTTTATAGTAGGAACTCCATACTCCAAAATCCAGCAGAAAACCCAAGCAGGGAGGTTGCAGGCGGGCAGCATGCCCCCCCATAGCTATTCCACTGTTTATGCGTTTCCACTTACTATTTTGGGCTTTACTGCTTGTCAAAAAACCGAGTCCCGGAAAGGAAATAGCACCCAAACTTACCAATTATTTTGCAACAGCAAATTGTACGAGTTTTTTTTTTTTGCGTTATTTCCAAATCGATTTGGGCGGTATTTCCTTGGGCGTTATTGTCTAACACCTCTATAAATAACTTTTGCAAATTTTTTTTTTATATGGGGAGTGCCACGCCCTTTTTTCCAATTTTAAGGAAACTTCATAGGAACACTCGGCCAATACGGAAAATTGTCTGAAAATGTGAGCTCAATCGGTTCAATCATAATCACAGATTTTTAATGTTTTTGTTTGTCCATTTTTAAACAAACTTCACAAAAATTCTTTTCAGGGCAATATTAAACCCTGTTTAAAAACTTCAAAGCTTTTTCGTTCAGTGGCTTTCGAGATATAAGATTTTGAATGTCTTTTGCTTGTATAGGAGGTGCAACGTCCCTTTGTCTAATTTTGAGAAAACTTGACAAAAACTTTCGCACAAGAATTCAACAAAGTCTCATTGTAGTCGAATGCACGGTTTAGGCACGAACAAGCAAACAAACATTAATTTCTACAGAGCAAAGCTAGGTTGCCAAGGTACTAATTCTTTAAAGTACCAATTGCTCTCAGGAGAAAGAGCAGAAGGGCATACACGATACACCACAACTAATGTTTTCCGAATATTCGCTCTAAGATATCGAAGAATTTTTTACTTATTCGTTTCGCCGTCGCTTTGAACAGAATCCTGATGTGATCCATCGTTTCACGTTTCACCGTACCACAAGTTTTATTTTTATTAGTTTTCCACACATCCTTACTTGTCCTTAAAAAAAATAAATAGGCGGCGCGACAGGCGGTAGACACCCAATCCCCAGCTTCTCACAACCATTCGTTTGTGTGAGTTTCTATTTTTGGAACGAATCTGGAACGAGTCCTTACTAATATTACATATAAATGCGAATGTGGCTCCATCTCTCTACCTATTTGTAACCTTTCTACGACTAAACCTCTGAACCATATTGTAATGTAATTCACCAATGAGATACCTAATTTGGGACCTGAGGAAGGACATAACTCAACTTTTAAACGAGGACTGAGGATAGAGAAAGGTTTTCTCTATGAAGTCAAAAAAAATTGTTTAAACTTAACCTTCGAATTAGGTAAATGGATAAAAATACTGCCTGCAGAAAGCATTCTACAAGATATGAGCGGGATATGGCAAAGGGCATGGCACCTCTACAAAAATCATTGCAAATGTTTTTTCTCGACACCTTATAGCAGCTAAAGTTTAGAATTTGCATCATTGATGTGCATTGTCATTGAAGAACTTATTTAAGCCGCGGGCAAAGTCGGGCGGGTACAGCAGAATCCCTAAATCTTACATCATTTATAGTTACTTATTAGTTTCAAATCGCAAAAAAAAAAGATCCATGAAGCACACACGCCGAGTCTCTTCATTGTAAACGGGTGGCACCTACAATCTACAGCTGCAGTATATTGTAGATACATTCAAATACTGAAGACCCATCTTCTAAAATATGCACACTCCATTTAACCGTAAGCCATAAGCAATAAGCATCCTGCTTAACACTGTACCTACCATCTGAGCATCTGATATTATTTTTAGAAATAACCATCCTCAATTACAAAAAAAGCGAAAATAGGTTAAAAATGTAAGAAAGCTCTTTACGAAAGTCCGTAGGTCCTTCAAGTTCAAGTACATCTTTAGTGACAGTCGCTTGTTAAAATATAGTGCATTAAATATTTACAACTATTCACATATTATGTACACCGAAGAGTAAATGAATGTATTTTAATTTTGGAGAAAATACCACTCAATACGGTACAGTGAAAAAAAAATAAGGACTCAGGCAGGACTCACTCTTGCTTACATTGAAGCAAGAGGGGCGATTCCTAGCTCTGATCCGATGAAATTCTAAGTAATTTGCATAATTATGTGAATGTGAAGACGAGGGGGAAAATGTATTTTGTTCGTAACATGCTTATCCCTGCACACACAAATGTATGTATACCACATCACACATAGACTATGCTTTCCCACATTTATATATGCAGAGTAGTTTAATTCGTTTTACTTTTTTTTTATTTTCGTCATTATTTCTTATCGCTGGCTTTGTTTCCATTTTTTTTTTTCGTCAGTGACGTATGTGTGTGTACCTATACTCATATCATATATTCAAATGAAGTTATGCGTGATTTACACGTGTAAAATCGGGGGTTTTCTAAAGCAGCAGCTGGAAAATAAATGAAAAAATAAATGAGACTTATTTCCCGGTGTATCCCTTCTAATGGTGTTTAGAACAGTGCAAAACGAACAATTTGAATAAATGCGGATTTCGTGTTTATCTGCCTTTGATAAATGAGGAAACATCGAAACGCTATGCATGGATAGGTATTTGACAGTAGCAGGATTCAGGATGTGAAAAATGTATGATTTTGTTTTTTAACAGCCAACATGGCTCAAGAAGAAATTTCAAAAATAAAAAATTTGCTTATGCATATTTGAAAATGAAGTCTTGCGAAAAATCTTTGATGCAAAACAGTAGAATGGAGAAAATGTTCAACTGGGAACTGGAAAAGCTGTTTACTGACTAAGTATTTAAAATAATTAAGTTGCGCACATTACGATCGGTGGGCTTTCAGCAAGAATGGTAAACGGGAGAGCAACAAACAACAAATCTTGTTGGAAAACCCATGAAGTGTGGAAACCGTTGCTGTAAAGGAAGTAAGACCTCAAGATCGATCATTAAGGAGAGTCACTTAGGATAACTTGGAAAAAACCGAAAAAAATATTACTCATCTTTATACATACAATATAATATATAATTACTCTGTACGTCTTTGTTACCGTCCTCCTACTAAACGGCTAGACCGATTTTAATGAAATTTTGTGTGTGTGTTTGAATAATAAACACTCAACAATAAAAAATATTTTAAAGCATGAATAAAATGTCAAATAATATACACCCAACAAAAAAAAAATTATAAATAAAATGTCAATTAAAAAATGTACGAGCAGGCAAAACAACGTTTGCCACGCCCGCTAGTTAATAAGTTTAACTTAATTTTACAGTAGATACCTACACACTGAAACAAATTTTACAATCTTCTCAGTTCTCAATGAAGCTACGAAATGTACATAATGCTGCTCGTTGGGTTGAGATCATTCAAAGAAATATGTATTAGATTACGACATTCTAATATGATTGCTGGTTGTAGAAATGCAGAGCAGTTGTGGCGGAATGTTCTACGTCATGAGCATATTTTAACTTTCGACTAATTAGGCTCTTTGGCATCAGGATAATTTTTTTGACAGTTGAAAATTCGTTTTTCTCCACGATAGTGTCAGAAAATTATCCGAGGATAATTATTTATTGCTATTGACACACGGTCTTAGTCAACTTTGCAAAAACTATTTCTTTTTTTGCGTCCCCTCGAGTATATTTTTCATTTTTTTTTTCAGTATTTTGTGGAATCTATTTATCAAATGTGAACATGACAAAAGTGGCATGTACTTGTACACTCTGCGTCACTTGAATAGCACCCCCTTAAGGTCGGTTTTCTATCGCCCAAACCAAGCATGCTAAAGACTTAATTTTTTTTTAATTAAAGTTAATTTAATTGTTGGGATTTGACCAGAAGGAAGATTTAAAACTAAAGCTTTAAGTATTAACAAAAAATTGTTAACTAAAAACCGGCAAAATGTGTGGTATTAATTTTGCGTCACTTGAATAGAACATGCATTTAGTTTGACCGTTATCTTTGACACGTGGAATCATTTTTTTTTTTTGATCGAATTTTTTTTGTTAATTTCGACTATTTAATTTAAAAAAGAAAATAAAATTGGTGGAAAAAAAGCCTTAACCGAGGCAAATCAAATCTTAAAGGACGTAGCCAAGAAAATCGAGAGGAGCCGGCACGTTATATCCATATTTTTAAGTAATGAGTCCAACTATGGATAAAAAGACTAAAAATCAAGAAGAAGTCACCTCTTAACCCGGTTCGAAAAGCGCAAATCCTCCGTTTTTGTCGCGCATATGTGACCTGGAGTTAGTAGAAGCATTCTCAGACGAAAATATATTTTTTTTTTGAAGCCCCGGATGGCCATAGCTACTATTTCCATAACCTCCGCAAAGAGACTAATTTGGACCTGCTGCAAAGCAGAGTTGAAGGTGTGATGGCGTTTGGGGCCGTTTCGTATTATGGCACAAAGAATGCGTTGTCTTACAATGGTATATTGAAAGAATCCTTTACATATTTTTATAACCTTTTTGGACCTCTGCCGTGGATTTATCAACATGATAATACGCTAATACATAGAGCCCGGATTGTTAAAAAGTATTTAAAGAGCCAAAATGTGGAGCTATTAAGGTGACCGGCCTACTCACCGGATTTGAATATCATCGAAAATGTTTGGCGATGGTTGACACATCAAGTTTATGGATCGGGATAACAATATTCGACTATATCTAAACTTACCCAAGCCATCGAATTAGCTTGGAGCTCGATTTCTTAAATTATTTGGCTAATTTGTACGTATCCCTTCCAAATCGGGGAGGTGTGCATTTTGGAGCAGAAAGATGGCTCAAAAGACAATTGAAAAATTTTTTTAAAATCTAAAATACTCCAATTACCTTAAATTTTAGTAAAGTTTGTGTTTAAAATAGTTAATTTTTATTTTAATTTTTAGCTAATAATTTTTTGTTAATACTTAAAGCTTTAGTTTTAAATCTTCCTTCTGGTCAAATAACAACAATTAAATGAACTTTAATTAAAAAAAAAATTAAGTCTCTAGGATGCTTGGTTTGGGACCAGTGGGCGATAGAAAACCGACCTTAGGGGGTGCTATTCAAGTGACGCAGAGTGTATATACAATATACATACATATAGTGTACTCGGCAAATCTGTCTGCCTGCCACCATTTTATAATATGTAGAATGAGTATGTCATGACGCAAATTGTATATACCTATGGCATATTTTAGACAATACTACAATAAATTTTGTTTACTCTGTATTGAAATTGTTTGGGCGGATTTATAAAATGTTAATTTGATTTTCCAGGAGCCCGATTTCTTCACCATGCCTTCGAAATGTAAATATTTCTTCGGTTGATTTGCCGAGTCTAAGACCGCACTGGTAGGAACTGATAAGTTCCGTCACAAATGGTACCTTACTACCTTGCCTTTACACAGCTCGGCAAAAAACAACAACTTGCATCCAATATTCAGAAGCCTTTATAGATGGTGCCGTGACATATTTCGAAATATGGCCCTATACTTCTTTCGCAAAGGCCATATTCGAACGTATGGCCTTATGTCACTTTACAAAAGCGTCATAACACCATATTTTTTTTTTGCGACATAGGGCCATATATTTAAATCATGCCCTGAGGGTCTTATTTTGACCAGTTCAAGTTCAATTTTTAACGATTTGAATCTTAAGTCCACAATAATTTTTGCTAAATGCTGTGCGAAGTGCCTTAACCATGAAGGCCGACTTTTACAAGGCGACATAAGGCCATATATTCGAACGTATGTCACTTTGCAAAACCGTCATAAGACCATATTTTGTTGCGACATAAGGACATATTTTTCTCATGGCTTGAGGGCCTTATTTTGCTCAGTTCAAGTTAAATGTTTAACGATTTGAATATTATTTATTGAATTCGAGATTTAATTTAAAAAATCTTAAGTCCACAATACATAAACAGTGGAATACATATGGGGGCGCATGCTGCTGCCCTTCAACCCGCCTGCTTGTGTTCACTGCTAGATTTCGAAATATGGCCTTATGTCGCATGACATTATGTCACGGCACCACTGTTCGATAATAACTTCGTTCTGTTGCCAAATATTGGCTTTGCAGCCTTCAATTTATTTCAGTTGCATTTGCGAGGGCTTCACCATACCAATGTTCCCCTTGTTCCCGCTCTTTCTCGAGGTGCTGTGACTGTGACATAGGGCCATATTTTTAGAAACTAAACTTCGCTCACATTTTCTCACTTTCATGCCGCTAAATAATTGCGGATTCTTGTAGAAGGACATAATAACAGCTCCTTTTATAATTTGGAGGCGGAGCGCATTGTGAAGTGTGAAGTGAAGTGATGTGATCGACACAGGAAGACCCCTCAAGTAGCTTTCGAATGCCAGGGCTTCCTTTTTTATGCAGCTTGACAATCACATTCCCTCCAATCGGCAGAAAAACTCCCTGTGTTCCAAGCTGCAGATGGTCGAAAGATGTTCAGAACATTTTTCTTTATACGACCTACGACCAAATATGAAGGACTTGGAAAGCTGTTCTGTACATGAGCACAATTTCTAATTTAACAATTAAAGAAACCCTTTTAATTAGGCCTCAGCAGCAACATCAATTATTAACTATCAATATTCAAATTCCTTTGTTTCTGTGTTACAGAGACATTCCTGTGACCGGTTTGTTTTCTTCGGTTGACCTTCTTATCCAAACTCGGACCCAAGAGCCACCCGATCTGAAAGATGTTCACAAATATTTCAATTTATTTTATTCTTAAAGGGACCGAAAAACATAAAACATTCTTCAACTGACCACTTTTGTTATCTTGGTATTTTGTGCTGAGTATTTATTTTAGCACGGCATACATTCGAGTAACCTTTTCTGTAATCGCATATCGCATCAAGGACGAGAAAGGAATGCACTCCCTTTTTGATTTTGTTTTATTGAAATGTCAGGATTAATGTGCTTTCTTGCGTCAAAAGGTGGTCGAGACGAATAAATTTCCTGCAGTTTGGTGTTGCTCAATAATTTCCTATCTCCCCTTTTCACAACGAAGTTGGTTCTTTGAGTTGTGGTGTTGGTGTGAGAGCTGCCTTCCAATAAGAAAATCTGTAAGATATTTTCTAAATTGCAATGTATTCTTGTATGTGGTGTAGAGTGGACTTCCTTTCCAACTATCGAAATGGTATAATGAATATCTGGTTTCAAACAAGAATAAATGTCTTTTGAATTTATCCTTTTTGTGTTTATTTGCGTAGTGCATATTATTCTAAGTAAAGGACTTTCATATACCGCAAAATATTATTGTCATCATATTTTCAAGAATTCATTTTCCAGATTCATGGAGAAAGATAAGGAAATGAGATTTCAACCAGAGAGAATAAAAAATAATTAGAAAGATATGCTGACGTAGGTATATTTATACGCATCCTTTTATTAAAATGTATGAGTGTTGAGTGTATAGAGAGAGAGAGAGGCGATGTTCGCCGGAAATGAAAATTATTTGCGTTGATTTTTAGCAGGGGAATGAAAGGCATTAATTCGTTCTTATATGAAGAACTTTGATTACAATGGGAAATGATTTTTTTTGAATACCTTCTACGTATATAAATATGAATAATAAAATATAATTCTAGAAACCTACGAGCTATCCGTTGTTAGTACACCAAGCAAATTTGCCGATTTATACAGGGTGGCGCACAATAAGAAATTCAAATAACTTTTTTTTTTAATCAATGCATTTGATTCATTTTTTTTTTTTATTGTATAGAAAATGCAATTTAATTTTATATAACTAATTGTTATTGAAGATGACAGACCGTAAATGACCTCCATGCTTATCCACGCATATGCGAAACCTGATCAGAAAATTATTCATTGCCTGAAGGGTTGAAGTCGGGATCGCCTCAATTATTGTTTTAATGGTGTTTCTGTATATTAATTTGATTGGGAATTTTCGTAGGAGCTCCGCCATAACCGGTCTGGCTATATGTGCAGTTGCTCCATATTGCTGGAACAAAATGCTGTTGAAACGGGTACTTTTTCGGCGCAGTTCTGGGTATAAAAAACTCTTTCAACATCTTTAAATAGCGATCCCCATTGACAGTCACTGTTACACCATTTTGTTCAAAGAAGTATGACCCCACAATGCACCTTGATGAAATTGCGCACCACACAGTGACTCGTTCTGTGTGCAGTTCCGGCTCATGGAGTATTTCTGGTTTAGATTCACTCCATATACGGTAATTTTGCTTGTTTACGTCGAAATTTATCAAGGTGTTGACTTGTTCGGCCATTTCAATCATTATTTGGCAAAATTCCAGGCGAATATGCATCCAGAGGGTTAAACTTGCTTGTAATTTGGACTTTGTACGGAAACAAGTTTAAGTCATCATGAGTTATCCGTTCTAATGACCGTCTGCTAATTCCAATTTAAGTTTCGAGTGGAAACGCTTGGATTTGCCTGAATTAATGATGCTACAGTCGCGATTGTTCCCTTTGGACGGAAATGAAATGAAGGACTGCAAAGCATTGTACCGCTGTAATGTCCAAATCCTCTTTTCGGTATCCTAAGCATTAATTTTAATAAGAGTTAAAAAAGTTAAAAGAAAAAAATTATTACGATTTATTTTTGTAGCGCGATTCGTGCGTCACCTGTTACTAGACAAAATGACTAGGTTAGGTTAGAGGGGCAGTTTGCAATATATGCAATTTTCACCCAGAAGTCATTGAAGCCCATTGTGATTACCCTTATATAGTGCATGATAGGCCATGCAGTGATGCAACTAAGAATACCATTCGGATCTGTTGATGAATCTTCTTAAATCTGATAGAGGTATTGTTGCTCGATCTTCCAAGAAGATCCATAAAAGAGTAGTGACATTCTTTGGAGTGCTGGGCAGGAGATGTTCCACTAATTCTATTTATTCTTCATCTCTGCAACTTCTGCAGAAGTCATTTGAAACGATACCTAGTCTTTTTCTTTTCTAATGATGCAGTGTCCGGTTATTGCCGCGACGAGCACTTGGATTTACTTACTTACTTACTTAAGGTGGCGCTACAGTCCGGGGTGGACCTGAGCCTCAACCAACAAGCGTCTCCAGCCAGCACGATCTTTGGCCAGATGTCTCCAGTTTCGCACGTTAAGTTGTTGCGTGCGCCACCTGAGTCGCGGTCTTCCTCTACTGCGCCATCGCTCGGGTGTGAATTCGAAGATCTTCCGGGCCGGAGCATTCACGTTCATTCGCTCTACATGTCCCAGCCACCTCAGTCGTTGGTCCTTCACTCTTCTAGCTAGTTCGATGTCGCTGTACAACCCGTACAGTTTGTCGTTGTATCTCCTCCTCCATGCACCGTTTATGGCGGGCTCGAAAATGCCTCCAAGAATTTTCCTTTCGAAGCAACCAAGAGTAACCTCATCCGCTGGGATGATTAGGGTCTTATAAAGAGTCATTTTAGTTGTTCGAGAGAGGGCTTTGCTACTCAGTTGCTTTCTTAGCCCAAAGAAACAGCGATTGGCAAGAGTTATTCTTCGCTTAATCTCAGCGCTGGCTGTGCTAGTGTCATTGACTGAGTTCGTAGCGGATCCGAGACAAAGTCCTTAACCATCTCAAAGTTATAAATGTCTATGGTGACATTCTGTCCGAGACGTCGGTGTTGGGTGCCTTTTCTTGATGACAGCATATGCTTTGTCTTGCCCTCATTGACCGCCAAACCCATCTTGGCCGCCTCCGTCTTAATACTCACTTGGATTTGGTTTCTATCAAAAGATATTACGATATTTGACCTTTTAGTGTCAATTGCGGGCCACAAGCTGCGAGTTATAGCACAACCGGAAGTATTGCTCCATCTGCATCTGCCCAGTTTATCCGCTGCCTCGTTCCCTTCCACACCAACATGTCCAGGAACCCAGCACAGCATTACTGTGTGATGGTTTAATGCTCTCAATGCCGAGAGGCACTGACTTACGGATTTATAGTTTACCAGATTGTAGTTAATCGCTTCAAGTGCCGCTTGTCTGGCTGTCCACGCAGAAGGCTATTTCCGTTGCTGGTAGTTCCCTCGCTAAGACAGTTTGAGCTGTTTTCTTAACCGCGTAGATAAGGTAGGTAACACTTGACAGCGACTCGATGAGAATCGCCATACCTAGAGAGCTTTCACAGCTCCTCGAGTCCTCCTAAAATGACAATTAAGGAAAGAATCAAAAAAGCCACAATAGGCTATAACTCTTTCAGCAGAATCATTGGGAAAACTGAGGACCATCTAATATAAATTTTCTCTGGATGTACAAGGCTATATAATAGGACCTCCACTACCCTATATGTCTCGTATAGTGGTCTACATCCAACAAGGCCACTTACTTAAAGGCCATTACAAAAGGGTAAAGACTTGCAGGCTAATTGATGCCATCAGCCCAATGAGGACAACTCCACCTTCAGGAATTGAGACTATCCTCAACCAGTTTCAGCTATAAATCTGTATATAATGATCGGCAGCCATTAGTGGCATGAGAATCAGCCCATCAGAAGAATGGAAATTTAATGAAACGGGTCATTCGACGATCCTACAGAAATACATTAATATTATTTACCTAACCTATATAGACATTTATCGAACGTCTATTCCAGCAAGGAATAATGGAGAGATGGACTCATACCTAGCAATCCATTGTCGTATTTACAGACAGATTTAAATGGTATGCTGTGCAATAAATAGACCTCCCTTATCTTCAAGCCATAGCAGTATCTTCCAAGCGGAGGTCCTGGCCGTGACAACAGTTTTGTAGAGGCGTAGTAGCAGCAGAAGATTTTGTTTTATCTTCTTTATCGACAGCTATAGACAGTCAGACTGCACCAGAAATAAAATCAAAGCTTGTGAAATACTGTCGCGAAGAGCTGAAGGTTCTTGGAACACAGCCCAGTCTCTAGCTCTGCTGGATCCCGAGACATTATGGCAATGTGAACACGGTCAAATTAGATTAGCAAGCAGCTGTTTTAGAACAAGCTTTTCCCTCTGTGGATATCTCAAGCTTAAAGAAAGAAGCCACAAGTTTAAAAACTACTCTATTTGCAATTGCAAATGCCGTATTCTCGTCACACTCTTTTTTTTTTAAGTACGGTTTCGTTTCTCCGTAGGTAGCTATTGGTCTCCTACAACCAAATAAACTCTTCTCTGTCACTTCTTCATTTCCATAAAAACACACTTCCAATTGATACTTTATAGAAACAATCTATTAACCATCCCTTTAGCATTTTCACATGTCACATGTTTATTGTTCAATTGTTCATACATACAACAATTGAACAAAAAAGAATCAACAAATCAACATGCCGGACAAGCAACAAATCAAGCCCTTGGGCTGCCAAATGACTTTTTAATAGCCTTTATGTATATATACTCGTATCAAACGGTAATGGTAGCCAATTGAGAGGATGCTAACCAAAACTGAAAAAAGGACAATGGTCAAGCAGCATTAGGGGATGGAAGTTCAACAAGTTACCGGGAAATTTATTACAACTTTAAATTAGGGGGTTCATTGAAACGCTGCTTCCCTTTTTTTTTCATTCCTCATCTTTCAAGGGTAGATAATTGGCTTAACTGACCGTTGTTATGGTCACTTTATCTGGTCCCGTATTTAGGGTGAGCAAAAATAGAATTTCGCTATGGTCAGTGAGAAGAAAGGATAATTATTAGGGTTGCTAAACTCATAATCCTCTTGACCACTGCATGAAGGGAAAGATATTTTTTTTTTTGTTTACTTTCAATTGGAGGGTTGTCTATTGATGAGGAGGATATCATACGTTATCCTGTTTTCTAAAAACCGATTTAATGCAATCAAACTATGTAAGTAAATTTTAAAAACCAATGAGAGTGACTATTCGAGAGAGGGGTGATGACCAGCACTAACTGGTGGTCACTTTATGGAATAATAAAGTTGTTGTCTGATAACAAGGCTATTGGGTGTTTTACGTAATTGGTCAAGGGACGGATTAATGTTGAATGTTTATTTTTTTTTCTAGTAAATTAACTTCAAGTGCGTTACGTGATAAATAGGATAGGGTGGTTTTTTGCGTGTGACATATTGTCGGTGTTTTTTTTTTTCATAATCAAAGGACAGGTCATGTTAAATCGCTAAAACTCGTGGGAATCATTTCTGTTTTTTAGTAATTTCACAAAAAATGTTATTGTTATGAAGAAAAAAGTTAACTATCCTTCATTAAGGACAACATACAGAGCGGTAGTGGTATTTAAATGCATGTTTTGGTATAAGTTTATTAAAGCGGCGAATATTGCGGTTGATAATTTTTATGGGTTTTTTTTTTTAGATTGGACGACTTGGGGAATAATTACTAATTTTTATTATATCCAAATCGATGAATAAAATATAAAAAGTCTTGTAGAATAAATAACAAAATAGGTGGCGCAACAGGCGGTAGCCACTTAAGGCCTAGCTTCTCGCAACCATTCGTTTGTGTGAGTTTCTAATTTTGGGACGATTGGAAGGAACCTACAATTTTATGCCGAGTCCGAACGGCTGAATTGAGAAGCTTTTTCAGGACAGTCATACTCTCGGGTGTTTGTCAGACGTTCGCGAGAGGTGGCGCAGTAGAAAAAACCTTAAGATGTAATTTTGTGTTCTTCCGGGGATCGAACCTGGGATCCCTCGCACAGTAGTCCAAAACTAACTACTGCGCTACTGCGCCCACGTCTTGTAGAATAAGTAATTTTGATTTCTATTTTATTCGTCGATTCTAATACTTACTTACTTATCGGGCTCCCGACCCGTGAAGAGTCTCTGCCTGAGACACTGCAGCCTCTACGATCCCAAGCACGCAGCTTTCAGTTGTCCAGACCAAGCGCTCTGGCATCCGTCATGGCTTGGTCTTTGAAACGGTGGTTCGACTTTCCTTGTCTTTTATAACCTCGGGCCCTGGGGGTTGGGATTCTAAGACTCTCTTAGCTGGAGCATTGTTGTTCATTCGCTCGATGTGGTCGAGCCAATGTAGTCGACATGTTTTGGCTTTTTTAACTACATCCACATCTTGGTAGAGCTCATAGAGCTCGCGGTTGTATTTTCGCTCTCCTCGCACACAGAACCAAAAATTCGCCGAAGTATTTTTCTTTCGAAGGAGCCCAGTGTCAGCTCTCCCTTCTTGCTTATCGTCGAGAACTCGGCACCATAAAGCAGAACTGGCAGGATAAGGGTTTTGTAGAGCACACATTTCACCCTTCGAGTTAGGAGTTTTTACCTAATTGTTTTGCCAAACTGAAGTAGCAACGGTTTCCTAGGGTAATTTTTCGCCGGAACTCAACTCAACTAGGGTGTCATTCGTGTCATATTTACTCCGAGGTAGGTGAACTCCTTAACTATCTCGAAATTGTTGCTCTCAATAGTGACGTTTTGTCCTAGGCGGTGGATAGATGGATTTACTAGACATTCGCATGCACATGCGAATTTCCTATATAATTCTGTAGATTCGCATGCATGCGAGTTTCCGATATAATTAAGGAAATTCGCATGCATGCGAGTTTCCTGAACCTTACAAAGGAACCGGAAATTCGCATGTGCTAAAAAATCACCTCTGAAAAGAATCCGCGCGCGCGAATTCTTTTCAGAGGTGATTTTTAAAATATAACTCCAGTAAAAGGGAAAATCAAGTTTTTCTAAGCATGTGAGCTGGGAAATACTCGGAGCTTTTACACTCCTAGTGGGGTAAATAAGCTACGGTGCGAATTTACCTTACGCTTCATTTTCTGGCATCAGTCTTAGCTGCCATCAGTATAGTATGACATCAGTATAGTCCATATGGAAATTTTTCACATGCGAATCTGCTACCTAAAAGTGTACATTCGCATACATGCGAGTCTCCGCAAATATATAGGAATTTCGCATGTATTTTATTTTCAAAAGTTTCGTTGCGAGTTTCCGAAATAGTGTGTAGATTCGCATAGTTTCTCATGCGAATTTACGTTCCAATAGCATACATTCGCATGCATGCGAATTTCTTCTTTATATCTAGACATTCGCATGCATGCGAATTTCTACTTTATAGCTAGACATTCGCATGCATGCGAATGTCCGGTACATCGGATAGATGCTAGTTTAATAGCATCTACTTAGTCTTGTTCTCATTAACTTCAAGGCCAACGGATTTCGTTTGTTCTTCAATCGCCGTGAAAGCTTATATCACGGGACGCTGGAAACGGCCGATGATATATGAATATTGTCCACATACCTCAGCAGCTGAACCGACCTGTCTGAAGTCGAGGAATAGGTGTTGAGTTTCGACTTGAAATTCGTTGGTCTTTTCCAGGATTTGGCTCAGTTTGGTATATAGTCGATCTGCCGGCCCGGAAGCCACGCTGGTACGTGGCGATAAGTGTATTGCAGAACGATTTAAGACGTTCACATAGCACGTTGCATAGGATCTTCGATCGTCTATTCTGCTAACCGAGCATATATAGTTGGTTTAGATCCTCCTTTTTGGGCTAAGCGCTGATTTTTCTCGTATAAAAAAAGGTCACTCATATGTATCTACAATTTCAAGGTTTCTAAATCTTTTACAAAAAGTGTACTCAGTGGAAGTGGAATATCTACACCTTCCACACAATATTAATGCTTTTACATGATGAACTGAACAGTGCAAGATTTTATTGTTCGAAGTCCAAAGATGATAAAATGAAACTCTCTCTCCAAAAAATGTCCCAGCTTAAATGTACTCAGTTTGAACCGTATTGAAATAACATCGAAGTAAACAATACTTCTCCTTTTTTTTACTACGTTTTAAATAGAGCTATAGTTTATTTTTATCGACATTGTACCCCACACGAGTATTGAAATTGAAACCCATGGATTTAAGGATAGAAAAGCCAAAGAAAAATATTTGAAATAGTCAAAAAGAGTTGTTCAAATTATATGTAACTACTTGAACATTATGTTCGTCAAAATGTAGTGATCAGCAAAGAAAGGGAGTCCTCAAATAAAATATTTTCCGGTAGTGACCGCCGATGGCTTCTAAGGTAAGTGAAGAAATATATCCTACTTTGGGTGCACCAAAATTGGCATAAGAGGCTGAAAAGTATGTTAATAAGAAGTGCAGTGCTGATGAGACAATATCCGCCAACTTTTAAGAGAATACAATTTTAATGGAAAAGAGTGCCCAATGCAAAATAAAATATGCAGAGTAAAATTTGCTCCTGATGAGCATGTTAATAAGGAGGACAAAAAATGTTGGGCCTCTGTCATATTTACGGATCACAGTGAACAAACCTTCAACCTTCATTTGTCGGATGGTAAAGCACACGTTTGGAGGCATCCAAATGCGGAATTTAAACTCTCAACCGAAGAATTTGTCTGGGACTCCAATTTCCACGCCAGCGGAACGTCGGAAACTTCCTTTTTCTCGAAGGCAATAAAAGTATGTACCTACCTAGATATTCTGAAACAAAATTTAATACTTTTCTATTGTACCAAGACAAAGATCCGAAGCACAAATCTAAAATTGTGCAATATCGGGCGATTTTGATCATGGCATGCAGCCGCCTGGCACAGCCTTACTTACTTACTTTTTATGGCGGTCACATTCCGTGGTGGACCACAGTCTCAACCAGTGTTGTTATATCGTGGGATTTATCCCTTTTTGTGGGAATTTCGATGTCCGAAAAGGCCTTCCGTGGGATAAAGGGAAAAACCACCACAATCGTGGGAATTTCAGGAATCTGACAAAAAAATTGTAAAACCAAATTTTTGTGAAATTTCATCAAAACTAATTCAAAAATTCACAACAATTATCAGCAGAAATAAAAAGAGCTCATGTAAATAGCCTCTTAACAAAAAAGTTCTAGTACAAAAACAATCTGACGGCCGGCGCAGCGACAGCGTATGTAAATAGACCTCTAGCGCCAGCGGCAAAGTGACATTTGAATGGAACCAGTTTGTATGTTTATTACTTTTCATGAGCATCAAAAATGTATTTTGTGTAACTTCTACACTTCCACTTTTCCTTGTTCTTTACTAAATTAATTTAGACTTGATAGATTTGTTTTGGCAGTTCGTTATTTTTCTTTCATTTTACCAGTTAATTTTGTGGGCGCAGTGGCTCAGCGGTTAATGTGCGAGAGGTCCCAGGTTCGATCCCTGGAAAAGCACCACCTCTCGCGAACGTCTGACAAACATACGAGAGTACCTATAACTGTACTGAAAAAGCTTCTCAATTCAGCCGTTCGGAGTCGGCATAAAATGGTAGGACCCTTCCATTAGCCCCAAAAATAAAAACTCACACAAACTAGAGAAGCTAGACCTATAGTGTGCCTATACGCACTTGTTGCATGTATTTATTTAGTTAATTTTGCGCTAGATTGAAACATTTCCCAGAAAAGGATATTTCACAATATGTGCTACAGCTGAAATGTCAGTATTTTTATATGGAGTTTGGCATACCGCTAGTCATCTAGCGGTTAATGGAACGCGGCCATTGTGATTTTCTTTCAATATAATAAAAATGAGTTAAAATGTATTATTATAATTTTTTTTTTGCATTTGAATGCATCGTGGGAATTTCGTAGGAATTTGAGTTCGGTGAAAAGGGAAAAAAGGGAAAAATGACCACGTTTGGTGGGAAAAATGAAGAGAGAGACCTAACAACACTGGTCTCAACCAACAAGTCCCTCCAGTCAGCTCGGTTGTTGAAGTCGCTCTCCTATTGTGCGCGCCACATGAGGTGGGGTCATCCTCTGCTTCGATGTCCCTCAGAGGTAGATTCAAAGACTAATCGGGCTGGTGTGTTACTCGCCATAAGCTTCACGTGACATAGCCACCTCAGTCGCTGTATTTTGATTTTTTTTTGACCAGGACAACGTCACTATACGAGTGATTCTTCGTTTGATTTCAGAGCCAATGTCGTTCTGCGAGGTAATTGTAGAGCCTAGGTAGCCAAGTCTTTAACTCCTTCGAAGTTATATCTGTCAACTGTAACTTTTTGTCCGAGTTACCGATGTTGAGAGTCCTTTCTCTATGACAGCATATATTTAGTTTTGTCCTCATTAATAGTCAGACTCAGACCCATCTTCGCCGCCTCTGTTGGAATACTTGTAAACCCGCCGTTGACAGCTCTCTGAGTTCTCCTGATAATGTCAATATCAGCTGCGTATTCAAGTAGTGGAACGGATTTTTGAAAAATTGCACCTCTGCTGTTGGCTTTCAAGTTCCGTACAATTGATTTAAAAATTATGTTAAAGAAGTTACATGATAGCACGTCACCTTGTCTTAAACCTTTTTCAACATCACAGTGTTCCTTAGTGTTCTTTCCCACTTTGACGGAGCAGCGAGGTATCTCCATCGTCATCCTGCAGTCCTGCAGTCCTGCACAGACGGGCGAGATTGGCAGGGGTGCCGAAATTTGACATGGCTTTGTATAATTCGACCCTACATTCTACATACGCTATCATAGGCGACCTTGAAGTCGATGAAGAGGTAGTGTGTATATCGATCTGAAATTCCTGTTGTTTTTTTTAAGATTTGCCGGAGTGTGAAAATTTGATTGATGGTTGACTTCCCTGGCCAAAAACCGCACTGATATGGGCGGATAAGGTTATTAGCGAAAGGTTTTATTCGGGTTGGTGATGAAATCTCCTAATTTCCAAAATTCCTTTACCAAAATCCCCTTTCGAAAATGCCCTGTGCTGAAATCCTTTACCCCAAAAGACTCTGAGGGAAAAACCCCACGGGACAAAATCCCCCATTTTAGATTTGGGTTTATTAATTCTGTCGCTATTAATAACACCAAAAATCAAAATCTGGGAGATTTTGGCATAGGGGATTTCGTCCCTGGAGATTTTGGAAAAAGATAAAAAAAGTGAGAGATTGGTGTTCAATAATAAGATATTTTGGAAAAGCGGATAACGTAAGGATCCCGTTTTATTCGTTCACATATAGTATAGCCGAACAAGATCTTTTGCGCGACATTCAGCTTATTCCTCTGTAATTGGTGTAGTTCGGAGTTTCTCCCTTCTTGTGGATGGGGCACACGCACACGTCACACGATGCTGAGGTTCCATTCATCGGGAATACTTTCTTCCAACCAAATTTTGCTGATAAGTTGGTGCATGCTTCTTTCCAAGTCGTCTTCCCCCGCTTTAAACAGCTCGGTCGGTAGGTCATCCAGCAGCCTTTTTGGACTAAAGTTTGGATATCGCTATCTTTACCTCGTTTTGGTCGAGTTGATGGAAATTTTGACTATCATCATCCGGGTTGAATGATTCGTTTTGCCTGATAGTGAAATTTCTGTCGTCTTCGCCGTCATCGTTGCACAGTCACCCAATGCAATTAAAAATGTAAGGTCTCGAAATCAGAAAACACGAGATAAGATTCAAAGTAGATTATTAAAAAGAGCGCTTCTGGAAGAATGGGGTCTACAGATTAAACACATACTGCATCATTTGTGGGCGCAGTGGCTTAGTGGCTACAGACTACTCCTAGAGTATATTTGTAATATGGAAAAACTTCACAATTTAGCAGTTTGAACTCGGTATATACTCGTAAAGTTATTGATCCCTTTCATTCGTCTCAATTTGTCTACATAGCCTCAACAATTAGCGAAGAATCACTCTTGTCAATCGCTGTTTCTTCGGACATCTCAAAATGACGACCTCTCTGATAAAACAAATGAGATTCTGCTGTATAGTTCAGAAGGATAAACCTTGTTGAAACCGGATGAAAACCTCATAAGACGCTTGAAGGGAAAGATTCTTTTGCGGGTGATAGGAAATTCAATGACGAACCTTACGGGCTCTACAAAGCCATTAACTAGGTCAAACAGCTTTAAAATGTAGCGACTGAGTCTGGAGCGTATGGACAAAATCCCGCTAGCATCCAGCCTCACAAACCTAAAAGTCCAACCCCTGAACGACAATACGAATTAGAGGAAGATCTTACTTTAGGTGTTGAGAATAACCTTAACCAACTGGGTGTGCATATCTGGAGGCAGGACACTAGAGACCGAGCTACATTATTCCTTTTTCCAAATGCCTATATCTGATATTTGGACTGGCTATAACAATGAAGGTCCTACGCTACATGTTCAAAAAACATTAAACCAATTTGTTTACCTACTGAGTTTTTCAATACCGTTATACTGATTAACCCATGTTTTGTGCGGTCAGTAATTGACATTTGAACAAATGTTGCTACTTACTTAAAGGTCTATTAAGAACAATTCCTTAAAGCGTTCAGTCCATAGTCGAAAATATTTAAGATTTACGAAAACAACTCTGAAACCAAACAAACAATTTAATATAGGTACCTACAATTTATTGATTCTGCAAAATTATGTCCTCGTTCCCAGTCGGACCTTCATACATAACTATGAATATTCCCTATAAAAATGACAAAGAATACATGTACCTATAGGAATATGTACATATTAAAGCTGTAAAAAATCGCAATCTTTTGAGTATTGCAGTAAATTGATTAAATATTCAAATTTTGAAATCTTTAGACTTCAATTAAGTTATTTGACTTCAAAATCGAAGTCCCAGTATTTTTTGAAGTCTTAAGTAATGCAATCACCTGAAGAAGTCAAAAGACTTGAAATCAAAAGACTGCAATACTTTTTGATTGCTTGAATTCTTTGAAGTCTTTTTGAAGTCTTTTTTATTCTTTGCATTCTTTTAGTCATTTGAATGCATTCAATGTTTTGAAGTCTTTTGACTGCTTGAAGTATTTTTATGATTTGAAGTAGGTATATTTTTTTAAGAAATTAATAAATATTGGTTTTATAGTTGTTTCGAGTACATTACACATTTTTAAACTTATATCTGAAATGTGGATTTCAAAAATTCAATCGAATACAATTTCTTAAAAAAAATACTTCAAATCAATAAAAATACTTCAAGCAGTCAAAAGACTTCAAGCGGTAAAAAGACTTCAAAATATTGAATGCTCAAATGACTAAAAGAATGCAAAGAATAAAAAAGATTTCAAAAAGACTTCAAAGATTTCAAGCAATCAAAAAGTATTGCAGTCTTTTGACTTCAAGTCTTTTGACTTCTTCGTGTGATTGCATTACTTAAGACTTCATAAAATACTGGGACTTCGATTTTGAAGTCAAATAACTTAAGTGAAGTATATTGCTGAAATAGTAATAAGCAATCAAATGACTGCGACTTCAGCGAATGCAATACTAAAGTATTGCAGTCTTTTACAGCTATGGTACATATATCGTGTAATTACAAAAGTTATTGTCAGACATCTTCAATTTTTTTTTCTGAAATAAGAAAATAAAATTTATACGTACACCCACACAAACACACACAAACTTTTGCCAACAACGTTGTCTAGTTTGCTTTCTTTAACTTTTAATCACCCTTGTGCACAGCTCTTCTTACCTATCCGCACGAATTTCTTAAGACAGTTTGAGCATATATCTACTACTCGTACATATATAACACGCACATGTATATAATTATATCGCTGGCAATCACCACTCGGAGGGTGAATTCTTAAAATTCTAGACGAAAATAATGCTGTTTTTTAATATGTATCGACGCTTGCCCTTAATTTTCCCCCACCGACCGCACCGTAATGAGAAACTTTGCAAAGCTTTCTATTTAGAAAGAAAATTCTTAAAAAGCGAGGAAAGGAAACGGACAGGGACACCCTTCTAAGTAAATGAATGACTCAAGTAGGGTTGCTGTGATGGTCTGTGGGAGAGATGTGACATCCTTAATGTAGAGTATTTTTTTTTTGGCATTATACATACTTACATACGAGTACGTACTACGTATGCTTATAAAATAATACATAACCGTACATTTACCCAACGTCATCATCATTCGTCACCTCACACTATCGTTGATGGTCTGCCCAGTAGGTCTTGTGGTGTTTTTCAATGCGTTATCCTTCGTTTTCTTCAGGGTTTCGCTTTTCATTGAAATGTTATCCAGAAGTTGGAGAAGTACGTTATTTTGCCAGAGAGGCGAGGGTATTCAAAAGATATCATAAGGATTTTTTTTTAATGTAGGTACACATTTTTTTTGTTGGTTTATATTGTTTTGCTTGTGCAAGTTTGAGGAAAAATGAAAAGTTTAGATTAAGGATAAAATTAATGTGGGCTCAGGGGTTTGTCTGCTGGACTACTTAGCGGAGAAGAAGAATACCCAAAATCAGAAATTACACCTTTAAATTTTTGCCACTGGCAATGAGCCCCACCTCTCTGGAACGTCTGACAGACATCCGATTATAAGAAAAATATTACTGTCTTTATAGAGCTTCTTAATTTAGCCAATCAGACATACAATTGTAGGCCCCTTCCATTCGTCACGAAAATAAAGTCCAACACAAGCGAATGGTTGGGTAGACCTATAGGATCCTATAAGCAACTGATGAAACACATCTTAAGCTGCTTATTTAAGACACAGCTGTGTTGAGTTGGTGTTTTATATACTCTGAAAACCTTCCCTTCACTTCAAAAATGTTTTAAAATTGTGGCAAATATTGTTTCCACCTGATCAAAACGAAGTAAGAAATAGCAATATTCAAAGCTAAAGAGCCAAGGCTGCTGGGCATATCGGTTTACCACTGGAGATGACTTGGTAGAGATCATTTTAAAGATTTTGTCAAATAGATAAATGTCTGATGAATATCAGCATCGTTTGCCCGATCCACAAAAAAGGAGACACAGATTCAGCTGCGCCAATTACAGAGGTATAACAGTCTGCTCTGCATAACATCGAGTATAAGATCCTATCTGGCATATTGTGTGAACGACTAAAACCCTTTGTAAATAATCTTATTGTCGTATATCAGAAAAGTCCACCATCAGTAAAATGTTAACACCTCAACAGATCCTGGGACAAACAACCAAATCAATAGTCACCATTTTTTCATCGAATTCAAAACCACCCTACCCTGTAAAGCTAATTCTTCTGTGTAGGATGACAATGGAGAGAGTTCGATGCCACATCAAGGACGGCAAAGACCTTACTGATACCTTTATTGTTAAAAAAGTATTTAGACAAGGCCACACATTGTATGCCTTGAAATTATACTTCAAAGAAATGTTCGAAACTCACAGGCCAATGGACGAAACACAATCGTTCAAAAATCTGTCCCATTTTTGCATACATAATTGGTAGAATACAGTGAACTGTCACTGATGAGTTTGCGGATATAGAAACAGAAGCGGTTAAAATAGGTTTAAAACGTATAAAACGTCACAAAAGACAGTATTGTTGTTGTCTATCCTTGCTCTGCTTTTACACTTGAAAATGAGGTTTCATCAGAACCCAAACAAGGAATAATTCTTGACAATAATTGCTGTTCTTTTAGGCTGAGAAGGCAACTTTCTACTATGATCCTGTCTCGAACAACTAAGGAGAGTTAGACTGTCTTAAGGCCTTAACTACGATATTCCTGCTTAACGGACGTAGAGCATGGACCCTTTCAAAAGCAGCTAAAAATATTTGGCCAATGACCTATAGCAAACGGGCCACCTAAGTAAGTAAGCGATACTGAGTAGTATTCCGCGAGCACAAAGTTCTAGTTCGCACCACTTTATGGTGCATTTAGTTTGATTAAATAGTTTTCTAACTTGTCTATCTGAATGGGCAACTATGCCATTATTCCAGCGAAAGTATAGATTGTGTGTCTCTATTTAAACTATGTAGTTGACCACTAGTAAGATTAAGATACTCTAAAATATACTGAAGTCACAGTTTCCCCATACCCTATCTACATTTCCAACGACTTTTGCTCGAGCTTGAAAATCTTTACTCCGGAAAATGTCGTAGTTGTCGGGATACTATAGTCCGATGCGCTTTCATATAGTGAGTATGTGTCACGTTATTAAATATAGTTCTTTAAGATGTCATTGTGAATGTTTAGGGCGAGTTTCAAAGGCTCCGAATAAAGTTTCGGATAGTTATCTGACACATAACGCTATCCAACAGATAAATGTTGCTGATATATTTTGTTCTGTTTCATCCTCAAAGTCTCTGATAGGCTAACTAATGTAGTAGACAAATTTATCAGCCACTAACTGTTTCACCGAACAGCAATGCTGTTTTTCACCGTTTTGATACATAACACACGCCATTTGTTTTGGCTTTGTTTATTTTGTGTTTGAAGCTTAACGGTAATTAAGTTTTTATATCACTTTTTATTAATGTAGGAATGAACTCTTTATCGTTCATTATCGGGACCGTGTAATATTAATATTCATCAAATTCGTCTTGTAAAATTCAAATAAATCCATGTTAGGACACTTGTGACTGCAATCTCCACTCATCAACGAAAATTATATTTTTTCAAATAAATATTTTGGTTATCTTCCAGATAAAGACTTTAACAGCTACCACTTGAATCGGCTGATATTCTATCAGAGACATTATCTGTCAGATATCACTATCCGAGACCTTTGAATAATAAGTTGCTGATAGGCTATCAAAGACCTTATCAACTATAGTCTTAAAACTGCCTTTAAAGATGTAAAAATGTTTTGGGGTAAGATTGCTCAGTGGTCCATCATACTAACTACTAGCAAAGCGGTCTCAAGTTCAACCCCCAGAAAAACACATATTACATTCGCCCAAAAAATAGAAACTCAGACAAAGCAAATGTTTGCCGAAAGGTAGGCCTACGATCGTATTTATGGACCTGTTGCGCCAACAATTTTTTTTTAACTGACAATATTAAGATTTAAAATAACTGTCACATGATGGTCATTAAGAACTCTACATTTATGAAATTTCAAGACAAGATATAGTTTGCCCATTGTCAATCTTAAGATTGATTTTTAGTCTCGAATCGCTGGATGGAGAAATGGTTCGAAAGGTATTACAGAGGCACAGCCCCTGACCAAATCAAAATTCAAATTCTTGATCGTATTCAATAATAAATCTCAACGCCCAGTTGGCGCAAATGTTAGTCTCTTGGACAAGGCACAACGCAAAGGCACTAATAAGCTGGTTTTCACCCGAATATAATGTACCAAGAGAGTACGCTCCGTTCTGACTTTGTCCCGCCTGAGTCATTTCTTCATGTATGCCTAGACATGAGAGGGTTAGTCCAAAATAAAGATGGTGTGCCGGTATTATTACCACTACCATAGCCACCGCGGCGCGAGAAGTTCACCGAGTTTTGGTGGCTTGATGAAGAGTTGACACGCTCTCCGGGGCCGGTGCGTTACCTAGGCTAGGTAACACTCCTCCTTAGTTTTAAGCTATAGTTTATAAATTAGTTAGGCGTAGCTTAGGAGGTGTTTGGGAGGGGCTGGGCTCGCCAACATGATTTAGTGCTTTCGAGAATTGATCGACTCTTATCGCTTCACTCGACTCCCAGCCGACGCCCATCGACGCGATCGTGATGACCAATCGAGATATTGCTTATCATCCTGATTATAGGTAAAACAAATTAGATAGCTTAGGTAGTCTTCAGTAGTTTTTTAAGAAATATATCCTAATAAAGAGTCGACATTTTTGCAAGTTTCTTGGAAATGAGATAATAAAGCAAAATATAGTAGATAGATAGATTTAAGGCCGAAAGGCAATAATTATAAGGATAAGTTAAGTTTGGTAAAAAAACAATAAACTAGAATAAGATAAATATTATTATAGATTTATTCACTTTTGCCTAGTATATAAGTTAAAAAAAAATTAATAGAAATAATAAAAGTCAAAGAAACTGCTTGCACAACTGACGCCAAATCGAAGTCCAGGTTTACTTCCTGAATGGGAAAAACAATAAAATGTCTTCGCAAAGAGAAGAATAATTGATTGTCAGAATTAAACTATTTAAAGAAATCACTGAAAGGGATCTGATCTGTAGATATTATTCCAAAAAATCCACCTTGATGTAATACAAAAGGCGATTCCAGGTTATCTGCGAGGCCGTAAATGGAGTGATTTTATGTATACTTTGTGGGAGTCGAGCGACACTTGCAAATTTGGCAGTGTGCAGAATATTGCAGAGTGTTTTTATCTAACAGGTTACTGGTCCTTCTTAAACTTTTATATTGTGTTCCATTCCAAGGAACTCTTGGTTATTAAAAAGTCAACAATATCTGAGGTTTTGTTCTTATCTGCATTTGCGGATTTTCGCGCTAAATGATAATTGCCGCTAACAGTTTCTTCTTTTTACTTCATACAATTATCAGATTTTACTGCAGAATATAAAAAAATTATTTAGACTGTTAAATTTAGAAAGACAATTTATAAAATCCATTTATTTAAAATAAAAAAAAATTGTGCAAAAAAGAACAAACATAATAAAGGGAAAATGTCAATTTCATCCTTGTAATTATTTATGAAAAACTAACTAACTTTATTATACCATTTTTCAAATCAAAAATGGTGGGCAAATAATGCTCTGCTATAATGTCGCAGCATCATCAAACATGAAAGGGTTAACCACTGCTTCATCACCACGACCACCCCTTCGCTTCCACTATACAACTTATATTATGTACTTTTATTTCGTGGTATATAATACAGAAAAACACAATTCTGTACACCACCCCCTTTTGTATTATTACGCATCCTTACGCACGAATCAAGCAGGAGGCGTTATATACTTTAAACAGCGTCCGCGAAATATATGAATGGATGTGTATGGAGTGCGAGCGATGCGTGCGTCCAACTGCCATCGCTTGGTTTTAACCCTTTTTTGGTTTTGCGCAAAAATGTAAATAAGCAACTTTTAGAGTATTGTGTATTCTTATGTACCTACGCACTGACAGTTATATACAAGAAAATGTTAAAACATAAATACGAATACCTCACCGAAAGCTTATGGCGAGTTGTTTTCTTTAAGAAAGTTTTTAGCAACCCTTCTTCTCGTTGTTCTTCTCAAGGATGTTGTGGATGATATCGGATGCTCGAATATATGACACCGTTCGTATCTATATATTTGTAAGGTCATGCGGCAGAATTTAGTACCATCTGACAGTGTTAAGATAATTTAGCTTTTATTTTTTTGTTATATAAGTTTTAAGGATATTTTGGACATCCCGAGCTACATACGTATTTCTTATGTTCACCCCCTTTTCAGAAAGTGTGTATATCTAACGCCTGCACTTTTAAGGCAGAGTTCTATACCTATTGTGCAGTGGAGTGTAGGAATGTGGAGTGAGTACTCTTTAGTGCTTAGAATTGATAACTTGAAAAATCACTCATTCCTCCATTGCTAACTCAAAGGATTGTGCACAGCAAACAAATGTATCGCAACATAATATATTTCAATCTATTTTAACGTACTCATCCGAAAGCAAATAAAAGAGAGAAAAATCAATGGAATGAGCTAGGACCGAAAGAAGAAGAAAAATCATTAAGATGCCTTGGCTGGGTTTCAGAAATATTCATCCTTTTGTTGTGCTCATTGTTTTATTTTTTTATTTTTGTAGGACTTACACTTTTCCTATGTGTTGAACTGCTGAGGTTGGAGAATATATTTTATTCCCCTTTCACGAACCTTTTACGTCTCCGTATCTTCTTTGTCCACCTCACGGCGGCGCTTCTTCATTTCCATAATGGAAATACATTTTTTAAGGATAATTCTGCGGCAGGGTTGGAGGTTGTGTTAACGATAATGAAATGTATGGAGAATACAAAACATTTACAAATGCAAGTTGGATATAATGTGTAGCGATTTCTAGGGAGATTGAATGACTCCTTTTTTGGACAACCTGATGGTTTTCTATTTCCTTTTGTTGCGGACTGCTGTTGCTTCATCTATTTTGTCACAGGCGTATTCGAGGTTGTCTATAAAAAGAAATTTCATTCTTTTTATTATTTATTCACTGTTTTTACTTTGCACTCATTTATTTTGTCTTTATCCTTTTTTCAGTGTCATTTCGCCATTATCAGGTGGTAGCGGCGCACCCATACACAATAAAGAAATTTTTTGCATAAATGTTGTCCTCTATTATAGTTCTTATTATATAAAGGTACAAAATTAATAAAAATGGATATGTTTAGTAAGCAGTTAGATACTATAATGAACTATTATATTATTTATATACAGGTATGTATGTAAATGAAAATATTACGACAGAATATATAAAGCACTTTCACTTTGTTTTGACTGTAAGTTGGCAGTTCAAATTAATTTGATAGCATAAGGTATGGGCGACGCAACGTAGCGAAAGTATGTACGTCAAAAAATATTAATTCAGTGAAGTAAAATGTTTGTGAATTGCGCCTACAGATCTATGAGATTTTTAAATAACGCACAAGCATAAATTTGACGATGACGTTCGCCGTTCATGATGTTCCCGATGATCGTCTCAAAAATTATGCAATGTGAGCCCTGATTTTGGAAATCTCAAGAGACTGAATTTGAATTTATGTATTTTAGATTTCATTTTTATTTTTAAGACGAACGAAAGGGACCTACAATTTAATACCAAATCTGATCGGCTGACATGACTCAGTGGAGAAATTCCTTAAGGTGTTAAAACTGAGACCCATCGCTCAGAGCCCCTTTTATGGCCCACCTAAGGGACTAGAGCGGATAGAAAATCGGGATACCTACATAATACACAAGTGCAAAATCCCTAAACCCCAAAATCCCCACTTTTTGAAAAATCTTCAAATTGATTATCCCCAAAGACAAAATCCCCAAATTCAAAATCCACCAAATCAAAAATCCCCCAAAATGTTAATTCAAAATATTTAAAGAAATTTTCGTCTACCTAACTTTCTCCAAATCCAACAGTGACCCCAAGCAGGGGGTATTTTACTGTTGCATTGTGAATACACTCGAAATCTATTTGTGTATTTTGGTTTTTGGGGATTTTGGATTTGGGGATTTGGGGTTGGGGATATTAATTTTGAAGTTTTCGTCCCCAACACTAGAAAATCCTCATAACGGGTGTTCCATAATTCACGCAAAATGTATGTATGTAAAATTTAAGATCAACGAAAAGTCGTTGAAACTGACAAAGAAAATAAAAAAGAGCAACGAAAATAAACGAAACGAAGTTTTACCGTCGGCGTTGATGAATTTTTGAAGGAATTTATTATTTTAAGAACAGCTATTTTTGTGACACTTATCCACATCGCTCGCACTCTATGTCAAAATTTAGTTGCAATTTTAACTAAAGCGTAGTACGCTGCTCAAGCTAAATTTTAACTCCCATACAAAATTCGCTTCAATATTTGGCTGAGCTAAATTTAAGTGAATCCATTTAGCCGATTGGTACGCTGCTTCAGCTAAAAATTTTCATTTCAGACTGTACTTCATATATCTGTCAAAATTTAGATCGCCCATTAATGGGACAGAACATGTCAAAATTTAGTTGGGGATTTATCTAATGCTTGAAGAAAAAAATTAATTTTTGAAGTAAATTATTTTTCAAGAATTCTGTGTGATACTTATTTAAAACGCACTCTAAATTAAAAGTTAGGTAGAGTACCTATTACCTCATGTTTAGAGAGAAAAATTGAAGAACAGCTAAAATTTAATTTTGCTCGAGCTTTATAAATGCAATTCATATTTTGACCCACAATCCATTCGTGAAAGTTATAGATTTACTTAACATTCTTGCTTTAAAAATAAATTAGTCAAAATTCACACAATCGTAAACATGTGCTACATCTTAATTATTTATTAAAGAAATGATAGAATTTTGCTAACTTTTGCTTGAAATATGGAAATTGATGAAGCTCTTTTATTCCTTCCTTGAGCTAAGTAAGCAGATCGAGCGAAATGAAATTTTAGCTACTCTCTGAATGACATAAAACAGCAAAGTATAATGGTATTAGTGAGAAAATGTGTAAATCTCGAAAAATATCGAGATCTGCAAAAAGTGATCTAGTTAAAAAAAAAAGATTGTTTTTTTGTCCCAATGGAAAACCACATAAGTGTCACTAAAAATAGCTGCTGTTCATTAAAAATAACTTCCTTCAAAATTTAGCTTGAGAAAATGTGCCAACAGGCATTAATGGGTGCGCTAAATTTTGACTTTGATTTTTTAGCTGAAGCAGCGTACCGCTCGGCCCTCGGCTAAATGGATTCCCTTAAATTTAGATCAGCTAAATTTCGGAGAGAATGTGTAATTCGAGCAGCGTACTAAGCTTTACTCCCAATCCTAACTAACTTAATTGACATTTTGTCGTTTTAAACTGATACTCATTCTTTACTGGAAATCTATAAGATTTAAACACCCTGACAAGGATTCAATTCAATAAGTGGATATCTTCAAGTGCATCCAAAATCTCCAACGGCAACTTGACCTATCCATTTATAATGAATAATTCGTATTACTATGGTTTAGATACAAAAGTATCTTAGTAACTTATATATAAGAAATCTCTACTTATAGGTATCTATGCTTCTCCTACCACCAACATTGTGAGCCTGAGCACAGCTATGCGATTTAAAAATCTAGGCAAAGCCAATCATCCCGGGAGGGAGAACAAACAAAATATAACAAGCTGCTGATGCGACGACCGACGACGCACGGTTACTTTATAACCAAACCATATATTACATTGCTTCGACAAAACATCACATATCTCCTGGGTATATAAGAGAATGTATGTTGCACAATATATGAGGCCATTGGAGGGTGGTCGTGGTGCACTAGCCAAACTGTGCGAGGGTGAAAACAAAAGCGAAACTCATCTTCACAATTATGTAAGATGGGGTGATTTGATTTATTTATCCACACGCGACCAGGATTCGTACGCTGAAATATATTGGATTAGTTCAAGTTGACGCCATTTTAGTACTGTTGCAGTAGAATTTTTGAAAATCTCATATTTTATTTGGAAAAGTTCAATTCTGTGTGTATTTGTAGTAAAGCAGGGGTTCGAAAGGGGTGTCAGATTTTTGTTATTTTGCGATTGATTTATGCCATTTTGAATTCGCGTATTTACAGATTAATATAAAGGCAATGTGTATAAACATTTGAGAAATATGTAATTATTCTGAAAAGAGTGAAACGAATTACCTACCTTTGTACAATTTTTAAATTCAAAAATAGGCATATCCTCTACCTAGGCGCATATCCCCTACGTGAATGGGATTAAATTAAAATTTTGTTTTGGAATAAAGGACCACATATGCAAATGAGCACATCACGCATAAACCCATTGATATGCGATATGTGAACGTTTTTTTCATTCAATGGATTTCACATTACAGATTTGCATAAAATCGTTAACACCTTGGGTCTCGAATTTATTGCATGGATATCAAATTTTAATTCATTTATATATTCCCGACTGAAAGGGTAATCCTAGGTAGATGCAGAACAAACCAACATTTGGTGTGTGTATCTACTGTGAGAACGAAAAATGATAGATCACACAATTCATCCTGCAGAAGTAATGGAGATGTGCATCTACCTACGGGAAAGTGGAAGCTGTAAAAATATTCCTAAAATAGATATACACATTTAAATGATAAAATAAAAAAATTAATATCGGTTGTAAGAGCTGTCGGATATTTTGTCAGACGTTCGCGATGCGCATAAGAGATGGGACAATGCAAAAACTCTTGTGTTATTCATATTCGGGTTTAAGTGCTTTCTTCCCTAACCACTAGATGCGGTTTTGACAGTTACGGTTGTATCACAAGTGACTATATTAAGAAGAAGACTTCCTGTATAATGAAATGGCCTTTCGGGGGTCGACAAAACACATCAGTGATCGAGTGCGTG
The DNA here is from genome assembly GCA_955612985.1 of Cheilosia scutellata. Classification (NCBI taxonomy): domain Eukaryota; kingdom Metazoa; phylum Arthropoda; class Insecta; order Diptera; family Syrphidae; genus Cheilosia; species Cheilosia scutellata. Next base: position 96,362,272 of record OY015311.1, read on the forward strand.
AAATGTATCCGTGTACGAGTGGCGACATTTTAACTCAAACTTAACTACATGCTGAACTTCTGCTAGTTAAATTCTGTCACGTCAATTTGAAGTGTCTTACAGATGACAAAGTGAATTTGTGCGAAACTGAGAATACAGTTTATACAATAAGAACCTAAAATGAGAGCTGAATTTAAAAGCTTTCTCAAGACAAATATATACTCTCGGATGTTGGTCAACTGTTTGCGGGAGGTGGCGAAGTGGAAAAAATATATTAAGTGCAAGTTTGTGTGTTCTCCAGTCCTTCGGTCAATATCTAGTCCGAATCCGACTCCAATAAACAATGAGTCATTGCGCTCACTTTCATTATTAATACTCGATTGTCAAATTCAGAGCCAATAATTGAAATCAAATGTAGCAAAAAACATTAGGCCTACTGTCCACGTATAGCTGCGCTTCATACGCACGTTTTCGTAGTCGTAAATGCGACTTTGCCGCTCCGTGGACATAGTTTTTTTTTATATGCCAGCTGCAAACAAGCGTACTATAAGCTGCAAATGACGAAAGCATGCGTATGAAGCGCACCTACGTGGACAGTACGCCTAACTCTGTCGAATACTCGCTTTAGTAAAGAATTTATTTAGTTTAATGGCCGGTTTGTTCATCTTCAGTTAGCTCCAATCAAAGGTTATTCCAGCTTATAACCATGTAGAATATATTTGTGCAGTCAAATTTTAACTAATCAAATCCATGGTTTGATTAGTTAACCCGAGAAATCGATAACCAGCCGATTTTCATCGTTTAACGACATTTAACCGAGGATAATGTGGAATTGTGTTTGTTCAAGCTTTAATATAGCAGTCAACAATTTAGGGATAATAAAGCGGTCCTACAAAAATCTATTCGTGGCCTATGCAGCCCAAAATCCATTAACTGGTCACATGGCAACTATTAAAATGTTCGCACCGGTTTGCTGTTTTCACATAACATTTAGAAGAGGATTTTTCTAGGAAATTGAAAAATCCAGTTTTGCGCTCGAAAAATCATTAAATTTTAAATCATTTCTGATTTCTGGGACACGGGTACGTAACGAAATGTCAAAGTTTATATTGCGTCAAGTTGGGCTATGTAGCTCGCTACGTTTAGGATCCAACTTTTATATTTATAAAGAGTTTTTAATGAAAATAGAATTACGTTACGTTACGTTGATTACGTACCCGTGTCCCGAACATCGGTAAACGTCAGTTCGGTACAAAATCTGTCAAAATGAAAGGGCGAATAGCCACTTCGTAAGAAAAATACATATTTTCGTCTGTCACCGAGATGTTCTTGACGAACGCTTTGTTCTACATAATCGTCCTGAATACATTCGCATATATGTTTAATTTTTCAGTTTTTTGTTGTTTTATATTCGTTTTGACAATGGCATTTCAACCGTTTCACTTGAATTATATTAGGCCTTTGCCTTTGGTTTTCAGCGAACGAAATCATCTTCCGTGGAACTCGAAGCGAACGAAAGGCGAATCCTTTGATTTGCTATTCACTTCGGCATCGGTTTTATGAGTGATGATGATGACTTAGGGCTTTTTGATTTTCTTTTGTGTCTTAAAATTACACGACGCCACGCGACCGTAGAAAAACAGAGCAAATCATAATCAGCGCTATACATACATTTGTGCAACTAAAGTCGCAATTTGGCAACATTTTGCAGAGACCTGCCACAATGAGACTATACTTTTCTTATATGTTGTCTACTTAAAAATTCGATTTCGGCTATCTGTCGTTACTTAAAAAAGGGGAGCGGGTCAAAATACTGCTTTCAAAAATCTGCTTTTCGAAAGTCAGTTTTTTTTTTAGTTCTTTAAAATATTCTGCTTTTCAAATTTTAATCAATCGAATTCTGCTGATTCTGCTTTTTCCAATTAACGAATATAAACCAACAAACTATTTCTTACTTTGATAATAAATTATAATAACTATTAAAGATATTAAAGCTGAATAAATTACACAATGAAACTAATCAGACCTGGCTCATGAGGTGTTGGCCTTACAATTGCATGCAAAGCACCATTTAATTTGGCCACTACTCGTCATTTGCATTTATCTTTTATGCGGTTTGGACATACCCAATTTATATTTATTTAATTTTTCATAATGAAACAATTTTCCATCCACGCACAACTAATCTTTTCCTTTATTGGGTTTAACGATTGGATTATTTTTTACGTTATGTTATGACACTGTGGGCGCAGTAGCGCAGTGGTTAGTGTGCTGGACTACTGTGCGAGGGATCCCAGGTTCGATCCCCAGAAAAACACAAATTACATCTTAAGGTTTTTTCTACTGCGCCACCTCTCGCGAACGTCTGACAAACATCCGAGAGTATGACTGTCCTGAAAAAGCTTCTCAATTCAGCCGTTCGGACTCGGCATAAAATTTGTAGGTCCCTTCCATTCGTTCCAAAAATAGAAACCCAAAATGGTTGCGAGAAGCTAGGCCTTGGGTGTCTACCGCCTGTTGCGCCGCCTATTTATTTTTTTTTATTTATGTTATGACACTAAGGGCGAATCCCCTTAGTGTAATTGTCTAAAACAAGAATGCAATCTTAAAAAAAAAATGGCCTCTACACTTCATGCTTAAATAAGTGAAAGCATTGTCTTACAAAATTCTGCAAATAATAAAAAAAACAGCGCTTTTTAACATTTTCCGAACCTTTTTTTATTATTTGCAAAATTTTGAAAAGCAAAAATTTGAGCATAGAATTTTGTAAAAAGAATTTTGACCCCAACCCTTAAAAAAGTGCACTGTCAATTTCATTACTATATAAGCATCTTTAGTATAAGTGGTATTTAGGCGTGTTTTCTTGCGACTTTTATCAGAACATTAGCCCTGGCCACGAGCAATGTCGAAAAATTCTATTAAAATACAGCTTTCATCGACAGCAACCAAAATCAAAATAGATACCTCACTTAACAGTAACAATTGTACCACAATCGACTCTAAATCATCACTCAAATGGGCAATCCTCATACGAGTAGAGGAGAGATTATGATAGACTTGATCTAACTATCTTATCCATGAGTCTACCTAGAGGACGCCTGCCTGATGGTACTTTCAATCGTTTGCGTCTTTAAAATATTAGGGGTATTCACGATTCGGTGCATCTACATTCACAGAAAAAAATTGTAATATTTACAATTTTCTGCGTAAAATTTACAAATTTTAATTGCAACTATAGTCATTACAATTTAATAGTAAATTTCGTTTTTTTTTACTATTTTCAATTGAAAAATCGTAACTCCTATGGATAGGTCCCTCAACGCCAACTTGGTTGTATACATTTTGTGAAGAATTTCAATATTTTAAACTGTATCCCGAATTCTTTTGTCTGGAAAGCTTCGATTCTGATGTCACAATGCAGGAAAAGCGGTTCCCCCACACACAGAAAAAAATTGTAAGGCTTTACTATCCGAATTGTAAAACCATCTACATACTTACAATTTAAATAGCAAATTTGGTTAATTTACTATTTTATTTTTTTTTTTTTTTAAATTTGTGTTTTTAAGTTTTTTTTATCGAAGAAAACAAAAAGTAAATTTCGCATATTTTTTTCCTATTAAATTGTAATGACTATAGTTACAATTAAAAATGGTAAATTTTACGCAGAAAATTGTAAATACATATTACAATTTTTTTCTGTGAGTGCCAGCACGATAAAAAAACATAAAAACACAAATTTTCAACAAAAAATAAAATAGTAAAACTAAAAAAAATGCAATTAAAATAGTAAATTAACCAAATTTGCTATTTAATTTGTAAATAGATGGTTTTACAATTCGGATAGTAAAGCCTTTACAATTTTTTTCTGTGAGTGTAGGTTTGGTAAAATTGTGAAATTGTATTTTTTTTATCACATCGTGAGCACACTTTTTCTAATCTCTATAGCAACACTTAAAAATAACAAAAAACATTTGAAATCGAACTGACATTTGCGAACTAATATTTTTTACACTGTTGTATTTTTTTGTTATTATAGGTCTGGGGTATAGTGAAAGTGTAAAAGTGTAGCTAGTATATTTTGTTGTTATAGTGTAAGAAAATTTCGCACTTTTACACTTTCACAATGATACTAGACCTGATACACCGAATCGTGAATACCCCTATTTTTTCTAATAATATTACACCAAATCCCGCAATACAACCCAAAGTTAGGCTCTGGGATCTGAACCAGGTGCCAACCGCCTGAAAACCCATATTATATTGATTATACTGATCGACTTCTCGCTACCGTTTGACAGACCTCCAGACCTCGGACCTCGCGCAGCAGTGCACGCGGTCAAAGGACGCTTAAGGACAACAAAAAAGAGCGCTCGCAATTAGCAATTAGCTTAGCAGCAGGCATAAGGAAAGAGAATACTGACTTCTAAGGGATTTTCACGGAACATATCTGAACCTAGTTAATTTTGACATCATCACGATCTTGGTCAAAGCGAATTACATAGATAGCCGCTTAGATATTTCCCAAAACTGCAATAAAGACTCAGGCTAAAGAAATTGGAAAAACGCCAACAAAACTTGAGGTGAAAAAATGGAATAGTGTTCATTTGCATTTACTAAAAAACAAACAATAAACCCAATAGCATTATTAAACCCTAATTGTTTAATTTAAATAATTGAAACAAAGACATATTATATATAAATGGTGATAAGAATTTACGCAACTTGATTATTTTTTGTGGGGTATATAAAGTTATTGATAGGCCTATTCGGCAATATCTTTTATTCTGTTATTCTGTTATGAATTTCCATACAAAAGTTCGAACTGTCAAAAAATCTTTTACCATCTCTAGAATTGGTATTCTGCGTGCAAAAATCTTTTATGAATTCTGTTATAAATCATAACAGAATAAAAGACAGAATTTTGGGACTTTTATCATAAAAGATTTTTATTAATTAGAACGTTTTGGATTGAAATGGATTTTCTATCTCTAATCTATATCTATGTATATAATTCTTCGTCAACGAAATGCTTACAAAAGAAGACCAGAAATGTAATAAATGTATATAAACAAGTACATATAGGTAAGTAGGTATATTTATAATTGAAAATTATTTAGAAATTCATATTTTTTAGATTAGTCGAAAACACCGATCACTTTTGATGGAACTAAGATTAAATAGTAATCCATTTGATCTTTCTGACGAGCGTTATAGGTCCTGACCTGAATAGGTCTTAAGATTGCATAGGTGGAATGCTAGAATTCTAATGCACAAATTGGAACAATTTACGCAAGACACGAATACGACCATTTTATTCAGGTAAATTGTATTTCTAATGATGTAATGATATTTATTTCAAGTTTCTCAAGATTTTTACGGAAACGGATCATATCAGACATCAATAGGAAGCAACCACATTTTTGGAATATCGCAGTTGCCTACCGACTATGTCCAAAAAAAATAAAAACTCAGCTGTTTGTTTTCACAGTTTCGGAACAGATTTTCAATTTTCGAAGAGATCTTTTCCATAACAGAGTTCCATAAAAGTTCGAAACCCAGAATACGATTTATAAAAGATATTTTATTGTCGAAGTCTTTCATGATTCATAATAGAAAATTCATAACAGAATAAAAGATTTTCCCGAATAGGCCCAAATATCCTGATTAACCTCAAACTATTCAGATTCAGCCCTTGGAAGCTAACAGTGAACCCATTATAGGTTGTATAGAGCCGCCCAATACTCGAAAGGGTGACTCAATATTGAACCGACCAAACATAATGTCACAAACGGATGCCTATTCTTTTGTTTTTTTTTTTACTTCGCTTTTCTTATAATTATTTCGGGTTACTTCATAATACCGTAGTTTGTTTTTGTTTTACTTTGTTTTTCAATCACTTTGCCCTACAATAATTTCGCATTTCCTTCTATCTCTTTTTACTCTTTTTGCATTTTCGTTAAAAGTGCAATGAGTTATTTAGGTCAATGTTGTCTCACTAACGGTTTATTTCGCATTTTATTTTTATTAGAATCTAATGTTCTGGCGTGTGGTTTTCTTTTCGAAATTCGTTTTCGTAGTTTTTGGAGGGAAAATTAGCAAACAACCTTGCACCTACTCATCTTATCTTATTGTTTACGCGCGAATTTGAATGTCCTTGGACTCTTTACATCCAAAAATAAACGAAATGATGGCGAAATAATTGAAATCGAAATAAACAAAAACCGAAATAATCGAAAAACAAAACAATAAAAGGCGAAATGAGCTTAAGACGAACTAAGTAAAAAACTAAATTATTTTTTTCGAAACAAATATAAACCAAATAATAGAAAAACATATTAATAAAAATGCTGAAACAACAAAATGCGAAACGACTAAAACGAAACAACAAAAAAACGAGATAAAAAATACGAAACAAACCATACCCAACCATAATTTAAATTTTATTCGTGTCGTTATTATTACAAACAAATATTTTTAAAGCTATGATGAAAACACCTGTTATCTGTTAAATTTAAAGCCAATTGAAGTGGAATTTGAAACATTTTTTTACTACAAAATACTAACAACATCTTAACATATTTTAAGCACCATAAATAATTTTTAAAAATAAAAATATATACATATCTAAATATGATATCTACTATTTTTACTTAGGTAGCTCGATCTTTGGCTAACCGCCTCCAGTTACGCACTCCAAGTTAGTTGAGGTCTTCCTCTATACATGTCCTCGCCATCTTAGCAGACAGATACGACCAGGTCGATGTCGCTGTACAACTTATATAACTTGTGTAATTTTTTCACTTGATTTCTGATGTGATGTGATTTTCAGAGTTTAAAGCGGAGCCGAGGTTGATAAACTCCACTAGTACTACCTCAAAGTTATAGCTGTATAAAGTATGACGTTCCGCCCTATTCTGATACTGGCGAGTGCAGGACAAGGGCATATAAGTAGTGCTCAATAGCCCCCATCAGATAAATACTACGCTTTTGAATTTTAAAAGGGTTCCTTTAGGACACCTTAGTGTCAATTAGACACCTTTCGAACCCTCGGACACCAAGACACCTATTTTTAAAAATATGTAGTTGGACAATGGACACCTTTTAGAAATTTTTGAATTTAGGTACTATTTGCTTAAATTCGTTCAAAAAATGATCTCTACCCGGTCTGTTATCAATCAGTTAAAATAATCATGTATGTATATTTTTATTTCATATACTCTCCTTTAACATGATTTGTATCTTTTATTTGAATTCAGCCCAAAATGTTCTTTGTTCAAACACAGTACGAAGATCTGCAAGCTTTTCTGGATGGATACACTAATTTCTGACACATTAGTTGGAGGGACCTGGGGTCTTACCTACTTAATCATTTTAAGCATTCACCCTAAATACTTTGGTTGGTGACAACCAAAAAGTTTGCATATATAGGAAATTTCGATATCCTGAGTTCGTAAAATTTAAAATACAAAAGTAATTACCTCATATTTATGTTTATATATTAGAATTCATTCAATAAGTTGCTTTCTATATTGTGTTATTTTGCATCTCATATAAGGTCCTATATGACCTATTGCTTTGACATTTTTTTGTTAAAAATAAAACTGTTTGATTAAACCATTAAGAGTCAAGTTTCCCGCACCAGTCCCTTGAGTGTGGGTGCAATTTTTTTTTTATGTTAATCATCATTATCTTTTTTTCTATACACTCGAACGCGTGTCAGCGGGGAACAGTACAAATATTTTTTTATGTTTTCTGGTATTCGAACATCAATGCACCCACACTTAACCTCGCATATCTGCAAGCAATATGCATTTGCAAACTAGGGAAGGGCAAGGGCGATAAAATCCATAACATACTCGTATCCCCAATTTCATCGTTACCGTTCGTTTCGTACCTACTCACCCTTACCCTTTTTAGCTATCCAGGAACTCTTACACCCGAATTTCTATTTTTTTTTTTTTTTTGTTTTTGTCTATATTATCCTGAATGTGTGTACAATGATTTTCCTTACAACTCTACCTACAGTTTTTTTGTTTTTGCTTCATTCGTATTTTCTTTAAAAAAAAACACAAGAAGAAAAAAACGCGGGAAAAGGTTCCCCGCGGCATTATCTACCCAACTCCAGGATCCCGCACGGAGAAGTGAATTTTTTGATTATACTTTTTTTTCCATCGTCCTTAATGAAAACTCCATCGTCTGGAAATTTTATGAAACATGCCTCTTTCTGCGACTTCTAGTTACTAGTCGGAAATGAGCGAAGAAGCAGCTGAAATGAGTGTAGTGCGAGAGTCCTGTGTTGGTCCTTGATAAACGTACATTCATTTATAATAAGCAGACTTACGTATACCCATTTTCGTAAGGAGCGTCCCTTGGATAAGTAAGGGTTGGGAGTTGGAACGGGAGGAGGTTGAGCGCAAATAGATGTCTACGCTATGTGAATTCACACAGGGTGAGTATTTAACGCACATAGAAGTACTTCCTTATTTTTCCTGCTCTATGAAGACGAAGAAAAAGAATCTTCCGCATTCTTTTTCCGGTTTCCGGTGGTGGTGGACCATCTGAAGCCGGGTAAGCAGCAACCTTAAAATATCCTTAAGTGTTTGGCTGTTAGAGTGCGATAGAATTATTGAAGTGATTTTGGACGCATGTAAGCGGATGGGCGGGAAGAAGGGGTGAGGTTGCTGGACCGGAGAAAACACTGCCAACGTGGTAGATGGAAGTTGAAAAATATGCTAATTAGGAGCAGAAATTTATTAGGTATATGTGTATGACAGAATATGTAAGAGGTTGGGGTACAGAAGAGGGATGAAAACAAAAACACACGCACACTAAAACACATAATAACGAGCTATATGTATAGTTGAACGAACGTGGAGATGGTAGAATTGCTGGAAAACCTGCAATTTCTGAAAATGAACTGATGTTTACTCGAAGTTATAGCCACTAAGATGGATGGTAGTCGAATAACGGGGGGGGGTGGGTGGTGTTGGTGGCAGAAATCAGGGAATAAAGTAAATGACAGTAAGAGGACAAGCGGGTGGATGGTCATAAAAGGATCGTATCTAAATTTTAAATGTTGGTAAGTATATATATTTTTTTTTAAATTTTTGTGTAGTACCCTGGAAATTGAAAATCAATTTTCATTGATAAGAAACACTCCGTGTTGGTTATGTTTCTTTTTTTTTTTTTTCTTCGTTGTTTCTTATCATTAATGGTTATTTTTCGATAGAGTCCTTATTTCCGCCAACATTTTTCGATAATGTTTCGGGTGCCCAGGAAAACGACATTCAACACAGACGACCATTATTTAATCAATATCCAAATATCTGAATGTGATTAAACTGTGCCCTCGCTTTTTGTATTTAATTGAAGCTAAATCGACTGATATACAAAATGTAGAAGTCATTGTCCGCATGGTAGGTACACTCATCGACACTTGAATATAACACCCTGTAGACTCTTTTTACAATTACTCAATGCTCATATCTCCAAAGCGGATTAATGGTATTTTTGAACGATATTTTTGAGTAACTCTTCTTCTTTCTCTGTGACAAATGCTAATTTCGACTATACAATTTAAAAAATCAAATATAGGTGGATATCAAAGCTTAAAGGACGCTCGTCTAATTGTTGGCAAATTAGCTAAAAAAATCGTCGACTTATATTAAAAAACCGGCCAAGTGCGAGTACACTAGCGCACCGAAGGTTCCGTACTTAGACTTGATGTCTTAAAAAGTTGGTTGTTCTTTGATATAGTAGACCTAGGTACAAAATTAAACAGTTTTTTGTATGAAGAAAAATATTTTGTTCACTAAACTACGAATTACTGCAAAAGCAATCAAAGTATCGCTACCATTGGTATTTGTCGTTTAACTAGAGGTTATACCTGTTGTTGTGTGCAAATTTCAGCTTTCTACATCAATTAGTTCTTGAGATAGAACTAGGAACAAAATTGACTTAGTGGATTCGTATTATGGAAACTGCAAATTACCATTTTTGTCTGCAACAATGAATGCGTAGTCTTATAAGTATGGAAAAAGCCTTTCCATACTTTTATAGCCTTTTTAGATTATGGATTGATCAACATGATAATGCGCTAATACATACAGCCCGGGTTGTTAAAACGTATATAAAGAGCCAAAATATGGAACTATTAAGCTGACCGGCCTATACTCACCGGATTTGAATATCATCGAAAATGTTTGGGGATGGTTGACACATCAAATCTATAGATCGGGATATCTAACAATCTGCCACTATATCTGAACTAACCCAAGCCATCAAATTAGCTTGGAGCTCGATTTCGCTAAACTATTTGAGAGAAAACCCTTGAAATTTCACTAGAAGTCAAAGTCAAGGTGTCGAGGTACCCGTGCTGGAAGGCGCTGCAACGCGCTGCGTGTCGATTGTATCGTTTGTCTTCTCCTAGTAAGTCGGCTTTGCAAGAAAAAGCTCGCTTATTTAATACGATAAAAAAAAGATGAAAAGGTTAAAAAATTTAAAAATTAATTAATTAAAAAAATGCTGAGGATGAGCTGTTAACCAGGTGAGCATCGTCGGTTTTTCTAGCCCAATGAGTACCAGTCATATAGAACTTCTATAAGGACAATGAACAATATCCACCAAAACTACTATTAAGTACATCAGTGGCCGATAACACCACTTTTAATATCCAGAAGCAACTGAATAGAATCGACACCCTCATTGACAAGTGATGCTGTCAGATTATGGAGCCCAAGAGCCCAAAAAGTCATCCAATTCTTTCTTGAAGTCAACGTACCTACAACAGGTCTGCCTTCATTCTTGGAAAACTTACCACAAATGTAGCAATCAGTACAATTTACGAGAAGGACGAGGAACACAAAAACAAATCCAAGGCAGTTGTCGTGGCACCAGAACTACTTGACCGACATAGCCCGTTTTCAATGCCAACGTGACGACAACCACTCTAGAAATAAGTCCTCTCACAAAATTTAATTCGTCGATTCGTTTGGACGCTACTTTTCTAGCGGACCCGACAAACGTTGTTTTGCCTGTTCGCACATTTTCATTGTCCGTCAATTGTTCTGCGCCCGTTTTATTTAACCGATGTGTCAGCGGACTGATTCTGTACACCATGCGCTTTAACCGATATTGTTTTTATTGTTTGTTTGGACAATGCACATCAGTGTCCACAATTTCACAACTTTAGCTCCCATGGGTGTCGATATATAGCATTTAAAATGTTTTTTTTTTTTTTCTATACGGCTGGTATCACGCTCCTTTGTTTAATTTTGATCAAATTTTCAAAGAACCACCTTTGGGCCAATAACAAATATTTTTCTTAAATTTGAGTTCAATCAGTTCGGTAGTTTTCTATAGATTCCTATACGATTTTGTTGTTTTTTTTTTCGTATGGGAGGTGCCACGCCCTTTTTTCCAATTTTCACCAAATGCGAATTTAAACCGACCTTAGACCGACTCAAACACACACAGAATCAGATCGCAGCGCCACCTACCGGGTCCAATTGTAAATCTAAACCATCCTTATCAAACACACATACAAAATTTCAAAACGCGAAAAATTTGAATTTTTTTCGACGAAATTTTGCAATTTATCGCATAATTTTATGATTTTGGTCTGGACGATGTAAAGGTGGAAAATTCGTTGTGAAGCTTGGAAAATTTAGGAAAATTGTGAAATTCATTTTGATAAAGGACTTTTTGCGTGCATTTTGGGTGGAGAAATTAACCTGCTGTGCGCTGGCGCTTGGCAATGGCGAAATTCCCGTTGATGTTTCGACTGGATTGATATCGTTCCTGGAAATTTTTTGTGAGTTCACATTGTCGAAGGAGGAACTCATCACCAAAGTGTTCCCTGGAATTGTACAAAATTATAAAAATTTCGATTGGATTAGTGAACGGCAATACTAGCTACTAGCAGCGAAGAATAAGGACGTCGAAAGCTTGAATCAATTTCACTATTCAAAGTCAAATTGCTGGAGAACTGCATTCGTACAAATCCGTTGACAGCGTGACCGACGAGGATGAAGCGAACTCGCTTGATATGCCAGGAATTTACAGCTGAAGGTGGGATCGATCATAATCATGTTGCAGAATCTGAATCATCCGATACTGTGCAACGGTACGCGGTTGTCCGTCAAGAAACTGATGAACAATGTGATTCAAGCGACGATCATCAAGGGCAAATTCAAAGGAGAAGAAGTCCTTATCCCACGAATTCCAATTATTCCATCAACAGATTTTGACTTTTATCTTTGGACCGACGATATTATATAAAGAAGAAAAGAAGATGGGGTCTCCGGTGACTCCTTCTTGGCGTTACAAATGTAATGGCATGGCAATGTGAATATAATGTGGAGGGTATAGGTATTAACGACCACAACAAGAAGAGGGCGCAGCGTGAAGAGGATTACTTAAATGAAAACAATTTCCGTTGGAAAATTATCGTCAGTTTTTTTTCCAAGAATTTATTATTAAGAGAACCACAATAACAAGTCTTTCTTACACTTTCTTAGATACACCACTAATTCATCACCAAGCCGCCTATCACTTGCGCCAATTAATCGATACGCCCAATGCTGCTAACTATAGTGATTAAAACCGAGGATAAAACCAAAACCAACCTCTGTGCGTTGTTTTTTGGTACAAGGTGCTTTGTTAATGCCATCCTCTTGGAGTCTTTCCCTTTATTTGACACAAGCTATGAGATTTCAACAAGTTCATACGAAAAAGAGACTTATTTCTGGGAAGCATTGGCTGGATTGGAAAGCGTGGAGTAACAACAACATTCAGTTGAATTGGGTTTCCCCTGACGCCCTGACGCATTTAGGTTAGGTAGATAATCTATTATGATAAAAGTCATCAAAGCGAAGGAAAGAAGACATTGACATCAATATAATATTGGAACTCCTAAACAACAAATATATACAACCTTTTTACAATAATGTACCTTCTTCCGTTCAACTTTTAGCTCACCGTTGTTAAATTGGAAGATAATCACAAGCAAACTATTCACATACTCATCGGTATACATGGCTCATGACAGTCCATTCTCGCCAGAAGAATTCCAGGAGCTTTAGGCTGTGATGCTAACGCTGGACATCATCATTGTGACAGACGAGAAGTATAGGTTTCTCTATTTAATTTTTTAAAGTGTTTTTTTTTTTTTTTGCATTTACACATGTGTATGCGTACTACAAGAGCAAAACCCCGACGAGCAAGAAGACAAGGAAAAAACCTTGATTCGCAATCATTGTGATAATCGCAAAGGACTTCAGGCTAATCAGTTTAGAATACTCAACCCCGATTAAGACTCTCAATTTGACCACGTCTACGTCCAAGCTTGTTGACGACTGCAGAGAGACTCTGGCTTAGGCTAGTTATGGGCTATTAGATATTATTCTCGTCTGAAGAATTGCTGGACATAAACATAGAGGTGAATAAGAAAGATGAATTGCTCCAGACGTTCGTTCTTTGCGTATCACCTGTGGAGTCTATCCTCCTCTAGGAAGAAGATAGAAACCTTTTGCACTATACTTCAAAGGAAGAGACTATGTTGGCGAATTCGATGAATTCGACGAATTATTGCTTAATTTCAAGGAAGATTTGGCCAACTTACAACAGAGTTATAAAAAAAGGACCTCTTAGTTAAGACACGTGCAGACGTCGCTATATTAATGGAAATTATAGTATGTGCAACTAGCTTATTGGGAACTCAAGTAGTGAAGCTTGTCATTACACCAACTGCCGTCGATGCGCAGAGAAACTGTATCCTTTTCTATAGCCAAAACCAGATATAGCACGCTACAACAAGCCGTTCTTTTATGACTTCTCGGCAATCTCAGGCATCAAATTCAACAGCATTATTATAGCTTCCTCAGATCCACAGGCTGGTATTACTCCCAATTTTCCTCTTTTTGTTCTACATGTCTCGTGAGTTATAGTCTGAAAAGCCCGCCTAGCACAGGAAATCGCAATCCAGTAGCATAAGCCAATCACCAACTAACATTTCGACTTATGAATACTAAAATGTTAAATTAATTTTGCGTACTAAATTAAATAATTATAAAGAAATAGATAATGGCCTGTTTGATATACCCATACATATTTTTCTTTAGAGGCATTTACAAATACCAGAACTCGATGGAAGCCATAGTGCGCATTTAGTTTGGACCTCATGCGACGGAAGGGTTTTCCTGGACGTCATTTCATCGGCGGCGCGACGGTCAGGACAGTTCTTGTCCACAGTCTAATGTCTATATAATTGCAACATCTTACCATAATTTTTAGGAGTATACATATGTCCAATTCCCAACACTCTCTCTCTCTGTTTAAAGAAGATCATTGGTTGAAGGATTAAGTAGATTATTAACAGCAAGATCCCAGCCTCCGACGAGCTTATGATGTGCAGTGCCACCCGTTGCTTTAGCCTCAAAACGCATTCTGCTCCACGCAACTTTTTAAAACCGAATGAAAGGTATACCTACCACTTATGATTCAATATGGCGAGCACACACGTAAATGGTACTCGCTAAATCTTTAGTAACATCAGAACTCGACTTATATTCAGAAGAAGTAAACAATTTGCCCCCCCCCCGCTACCATCTTCATCATCATCATCGTACATTTTTAGTTGATTCAATCTAATTGTGTGTCTGAGTTTTTTGTCTGACTCATTCCTTTCGAATCTACTTCGATTTAATTCCCAAATTTAACGGTTGACTAGCTGAGGTCCTGATATATTAACTCGACAACCATCCGTCTTGTTCTTGCAATCCGAACCCACACCCACCTCTGTGGAATAAAAAAAAAATCCCCTGAGTAGATTAAAAAAATCGGTAGTCTAACTTAATTGCTTTTCCACATGAAGTCTGTTGCAAGTCACTCTGTCGGAAGGATAACGTTTTGGTTTGGGCTTTGCTAAGCTGATACGCATCTAACGCTATTACACATACTACCGGGAGCGGCAGAAGAATATTTTGTATAGATGTGTAACAGGTAATCCTGGGGTCGACAAACTTTAAAATTACATTTCTTCAGAGGCAATATGCTATCATTGTATTGGGATGTGTTCTGTGCGAATAAAAGTTGGTAAGTTGTTCATGTTCAGTTCATGTTCTTTCCCTGGGGTGTGACTTGACAATAATAATAATTATGTCCTGGAGCTTTGTACCTAAGGTTACGAACAAAATGTAGATACATCTGAAAAGAGATCTGTACATTAATATGGAATTAAAATTATTTTGGTTTTACTATTATCTATAATTAAGACGTGTTGTTCATAAATTAATATTTGAATGTTACATAAGTTACAAAATAATTGAAAAAAAAATAAACATTTCTTCATTCTGCAATAAATGGAAGTTTTTTAAAAGTTAACTCCCTTTTTCTTGACGTTTACAATAATTATTCTTTAAGTTTTCTATTCCACTCGACGTCTCTTTCTTTTCTCTATATCCTCTTCTTCTTCTTCTTTTATGTTAATGCCGGGTGCGCCATCTGATGGCGTTGCTTTTACCAATAGACTGGTACAGCATTGACAGTAATATTTTTTTTACATGTTACAATTCAGTCGTCGAACATACAGATTTATTGCAAGGTACATACCTTGGAAAACTTTCTCTAGTTAGCGCGGTCTTTGACAACTGTCTCCAATTGCGCAAATGCGCACCCCTTCAAGTTGGTTGAGGTCCCCTTTGCTTTTGATATTTTTCCATTAAGTCAAAAAAATTATATCGGCCGACGCGACGCCAGAGAATTGATGACCATTCGGGCCCGATTTATGGCATTTTCCATTACTCTTCCCAGAACTTCTGGCGATAGGTCTTCGCATTCTTAACGAGAATATCTTTGAGGGATTCAAGAGTCTGAGGTTTATTGATATAGATTCGTGATTTAAAACAAAAATAAAGCCGCACAAAAAGAAGTCTGGAACGTTTAAATCAGGTGATCTTATAGACCAGTTCAAATCGCCGAAAAGAGAGATTAGGGGACCCGGAAAAGCAGCCCTCAGTATTTCGGTTGTGGCTCAACAACAAACAGCTGATGCACTGTCTGCCCTTTGTAAGGAAGTATCTTACAGTCTTTTACAAAAATTCTCTGTAAAGACCCCGGATTGATGCCTGCCCAATTGCATGGCACGTCATCTGGTCGATACTCCGGGATCCTATGTGACATCTTCAGCCACAGCTGCGATATTATTAGCAGAACGGCTGATTCGCGGCCGCTTAACCTGGCAGGATTTCGTGTTGTCCCATAATCCACTGGCAATCGGCTAAACGTAGTAGTGTTTGCCCATTTGGTGTCGGACGACCGGGAAATCCAACCAACACTACTGACAAAAAAATTGAAACGATTTATTCCGCGTTCTTTAGGAGTAAAGGGTAGGCCAAATACAAGTTTATTTTTAAAAATGCAATAAAATGAACAAAATTAATGTTTTTTATGTGTTATGGCGTTATTAGTAAGATCAAAAATGTCCACTAATTATGGAAGTGGCTGCCTCGGCTGGCTTTGGAGTAGCACATTCTGTCACTCCAATTTCCCAAGACCTTGTTGATGGTTTCGGGCTATAGCTCAAGGATTGCTTGGATGATATTGGCCTTAAGTGCTTGAATCGTTTCCGGATTGTGGGCATAACATCGGTCCATCACAGTTCCCCACAAAAAAAAAAGCCAAAGGGGCAAATCGCAGCTCCGAGGCGGCCAATTGACATCGCCATGACGGCGGATAACACGATTTGGGAATTTGGTGCACAAAAGCTCGATTATGGCATGGACTGTGTGGCATGGCACGCCATCCTGCATGAACCAGAGGTCGTCCAAATCCATGTCTTCAATTTCAGTAACGCCCACCGTTGACCGAAACGTTGTTCCCAGCTTCATTATCGAAGAAAAATGGTCCAATGATGCCACCACTCCACAATCCGCACCAAACTGTCACTCTCTGTGGATGCACTGTCTTTTTGGACAAACTTGCGTACAGCAGGCGTCGTGGGTGCTTCTTTTCGGCCAAAACTTATTTTCAAAAATGCACTGTTTGGGCTATACAGCAATCACTTTGGAAATAAGTTTTCAATAATTCCCAACGTTGTTCAAGCGTAAAACGACTCACTTCGTTCCGCGGAGGTATGATACTGACTTTCTATCAAGATTCCGAGCGGGAAACGTCTGTCAGTGTCAAAATAACCTATGATTAAAAAAAAACACCACTAGATGGCCCACCCCATAGCGATTCATCTCTTGTAGTATTTTTTATCTGTTTATTTCACAATAATGTCAAAAAGTATAATTAATAGCAGCCATTTATAAAAATGATTGCATATTTCGATATGGTGACCAAAAATTCGTTTGACGAATAGGGCCTATAGGAGACCACGCGGTCAGATTAGGCATCTCGCATAATACACACTGTCGCAGCTGCAATGACGCAGCCGAAAAAGAAACCTATGCACCTGCCTGCCTGGCAATAGCCAGGATCAGACAGCGATCTCTGGGAAAACCATTCTTCGACTCCCTTGAGGAGGTTTCGAAGAGTAGCCTTAAATAATTGATAACCTCTTTGAATCTTTTGGATCTAGACCCCCCTTCGACAAAATTACAATAACCAGGTCAAATGAGTTTGTGGTAACAAAACGGCACATAGTGCTACATACTTGGGTTTCTCTCAACCGCCACACCTACCTACCCACCTGTCTTGCATTATGTCTTATTTTTTCTGTCTTATTTTTTCTTTTCTGATTGGAAGTGTAGCCCCCAGAGGAGTCCAACTTAGAATTTCTTATTCTATACAGGTCGCGCAGCTTAATTTCTTAAGGCAATAAATCTTCGGATCTATTTGCAACAAACTAATGGTGAAGTCGACGTTTGCCCATCGAAATGTCTTGAGGTTGATAATGTCGGAGGACTGGCTAACATCGATTTTGGTTGGACGTAAGACCATCTGGAGAGATCCAGGTTGCTGTATATACATCATCAGCCTTGTAAACCTAGTGACACTTATCACAATACTCATTACGAGTGACTGCATTATTGTGCTTACCAACTAACCTGCCAAAGATATTTTAATTTCTGTTTTTAACATTGAAGTTCCCGAGCACAACTTTAACATCGTACACCGGACACAGAGCAATCAGAGTTTACCCTTTTCATACAGCATCCAATCGCCAAAAGCCTTTTAAAATCATTTACCAACAACAAAAAAAAAACAATACAGCAGTAAAATGGTCCTGTTGCTTTATTACTACCTTAATTTTCTTCAGTATGAACTTTACCGTAGAGGTAGAGATAGCATTTTTTTGACAGAGATGGAAAATCTATTGGTTGAATAATCATTAGAGCTTTTAGGTAAGTTCTAATTGTTCGTATATATTTAAACTCTTTGTGGAGATTGGTATCGTGTGATAGATTCATCCATTTCCTGTCATTCGCTATCGGACAATCATTACAGAATAGAAAGACTCCCAGTATTTCATTCTGGAATCCTTATAAGTAACTTCAGGATCCACCATATTGACACGCAACTTTTAAACGAGGACAGTCGTCTGTCCTCGAGATCTCCGAGGAGATCGATCCAAACGTCATAAACATAAAAATTAGGTATTTAAAAGCAAACACAAAAAAAACTATCATGTCCATGTAACATGCAACCAATATAAGGCATTACCATACGAGTACGAGGTTTGATTATAAAAATCCTCAACCTCAACGTTCCCTTATATTTTATATGAATTTCTTTTTTTCCATAAAAAAAAAATGTCTCTCCTCTTCCTACTGAGTATGCGATGAATTTTGTATGCGGTTTCCTAATCTAAAATTAAAATCAATTCATTACAACCAACGTTAGGATATTAATTTAGTTAACTTGATTGATAAGTTGTTTTCGATAGAAATCGGTACAAGGAAGGAAAAGTAAAAAAAAAGACGTAGATACAGGTAAAAAAAAGTTGTAATTAGATATTCATATTGGGGTGATCCAAAGACACGACCCACGATTATAATGATTCAATAAGTTACGAATAAACAAGGAAATGGAATTTGTATTTCGACTCCTTGAGACAGAAAAAATTCAGTCTACATGCATATTTATGTTCTTTAATTGTTTTGGAGGCAAAAATAAAAAAACCTAAAAATATAGGGTTGTAATCAATGAATCATGCCAATCACCAAATTATATGTAAATGGTGTTTTCCTACTGAGGATACGGTTCGACTAACAAGTAACAATTAAACATTTTTTGCACAGCACTGAATTTGTTATTATACTCGTAGTAACGTAACGTTACATTGAGTGAATATTCTAATGACGACGGAACGAATTCCATCGTCTACTCATTGTCTACTCTCTCTGCAGCCATATATTGAAGAGGGATGTAAATAAAGTAAACTGCAGGTGCAACAAACCAATGCAAAGTTTTTGGCTTTTTATAAAATGTCGAAATGGTCTTACATTATACGAATATGCGGAAATGTATTTAAGGAGGAAATGGTTCGTTTTAATCAATTATACTCATACCAAAAAATTCCTTTGAAATATTTACTACGGGACTATTTTTGAATTAATTTAAAAGATCAATAATACAATATTGGCTTATTTTTTTTTAATACTTGTCTTCTCTCGGGAAAGGCGAACCTATAACGCTTCAACAGCGCCCCGAGATGCTTGCAGATGTATGTAGTTCTGCACTTAAATTGCTGCAAATTGTAGTCTTCTGGAAATATATCCCCAGGAAGCGAGTTCCAAAGTTTGCTTGTCCTGTAACAGAAGGAGTTGATGTCCTCGCAGTTGTCAAGTGTACTGTATGGTCATGAGTATTAGTAGCCTGTCTTGTGGGGCGCCCAAAAGTTGCATTTCGAGGGATAATGTCCTCGGAACATCTACCATGGAACTACCTATAGAACAAGCATAGGTCAGCGTCTTGTCTTTTGTGCACCAACGGTTGTCGATTCGATGGGAGTATAAGTCGAACTGCTCGTCTCTGTATGCTGTCAAGTAGGTTAAGTGAATGTTTTGAGGCCGAGCTCCATATATGCGGGAACAGTATTCCAGGCCTGGTCTAACCTGTGCTTTTTAGAGAAGGCGAAGTTGCGTGTTTGTGAGTGCAAGAGTTGAGTAGATTAAACACAATTTTTAAGAATTTTGCGTTGGTATCCCTGCTAAACTCGTTCGTCCGGAGAGAATGACTGTGGACAATGCTCGCTGCTCAAGGGCGTAGCGAGGGTTTGAGCCGTGGGGGGGTGACTTTCATTGAAATGCCGACTTATTTCAGGAACTTGCCGACTGTATAGAAATCATGAAAATCGGCCCAGTGGTTATCGAGTTATATCTAACGTCAACGAGTTTCACTCCATAGTAGATGTTTTTTGTATGGGAGGCGCCACGCCTCTTTGTCCAATTTTGACCAATCTTAGCAGGAACACCCCTGGGCTAATACCAAAAAGACCATTCACATAAGAGCGACCAACTACCTACGATCCAACGACTAGCAAGCAAGCAAGCTTTGACAGTCCGTTCAAATTAACACTTTTATAGGTCGCGGCAGTTCGCGAATTTCAGCCATCAGTTTCTACCCACAATGTCTAGTTTGAGGTTAAGTTCGAACGAATGTTTAATTCGCTAGTTTGTGGAATGCGTATTAAATGATGTGGATTGCGAATAAACTTTGACAATTCGCGCGGGTGTTCTCGTTCGCGGCAAAAAGTTTGGAATTCGAAATTTCGTTATTTAAACTGTTTATAAACTTATTTTCTTAATACATTTTGATAGGATAATTAATTATCCTCCTCTTTGCCCAAACACACGTTTGCCGCGAATTGAGTTCGCATTCCACATTAATAGACCGCAAACTATAGCGAATAACACATTCCTTCGAATTTAACCTCAAATTAGAAATGCCAACCGTCCTTTTTACAATCGAATCGAAACTCGATAAATTTTAAGGATTTCAGTCGGCAAAATTCACCGATCCCGACCGTTTTTTAAAATCGAATCTAAACTCGCTAAATTGTAAGGATTTCAGTCGGCAAATTCACCGATTCACCGACTCACCGATTTTAAGGAGTTCAGCTGAAACCTTTGAAAATGCCGACTTTTGTATACATTTACAAGTTTAAAAACCTATACCTAATGGAAATCCAAACTTAAGACCTAATTTTTGAAAATTGATCGTTGATTTGCCGACTCTTGAAAAGCGTGGGGGGGTGCGACACCCCCCCCCCACGCCCCCCCCCCTCGCTACGCCCCTGTGACGCTGCTCAATCAAGATTGGCCTAAATATAATACACCATATTTTAAAAGTTCGTTCAGTTACTTAAATAAAAAAAATGGACATAATTGGTAGAAAGTAGAATACATCGAGCTGTCACTGATGCGTTTTGCTGGCATAGAAACGAGAGCGGCTAAAATGGCTTTAAGAGAAGAGGGTAAAAACCAATAAATATTTCGTGTACAGGCTAACTTTTATTAAGTCACAATGGGAAAATCTATATAATAAAAATAGTGTACAAAATTTATAGTAATCCATCAATTGAAAACGGCTGGGCCGATTTGGCTAACATGTTTTTTCAGTTGTTTGTAATTGCCAGAAAGTCGGAAATTGGATAAATCGAAAATTGATTTTTTGTATGGAATTTTGTGTGCAATTGTTCCGAATTGTTCGAATAGAAAAAAAAAATTCCGAAAAAACGCTAAAAAAAATTTAATATTTTTTGACGAAATTTTGCATTTTCTTTCGCATTTTGTGATAAAAGAAGTTTTGTGTGCATTTTCGTGGAGAAGTTAATGAGATACATAATAGATGGCGCTGTGATGCGATCAATGCCACAACCCGACAGATGGCGTTATACGTTGACTTATACGCTGTGAGTAATTTAACAGGAGTCCGTTTCGCGTTTTCTATTGAGCAAATGTGCTATTTTTCTTGCTGCAATTGATTCGAGTTTTGCGTATTATTACACTGATTCCGGATAGTCGTATATCGCGCATCACATCCGCAAACGGTACAAACATTACGATCAATGTGATTCAAGCGACGATCATCAAGGGCAAATTCAAAGGAGAAGAAGTCCTTATCCCACGAATTCCAATTATTCCAACTGATCTTCCATTCCAATTCAATCGCAAGGCCAATCGTTGGAAGTCTGTGGGATTAATCTCGAATTTCCCTGTTTTTCGCACGGTCAGCTGTTCGTTGCCTGTTCGCGTATTGGCAAACTGTCTTCGTTGTTTGTTTTTGCGCCGGAAAACAAAATCGAAAAACATTGTGTATCATACCGCTCTCTACTGATTTCGATTCCATTCAAATAAATCACATTGAAGTTTGAACTGTCTGTGTTTTATTATCAATCTGGAGTTTATCTGAAGGCGTTAAATTGGGGCGATACTACGGTTGCCAGATGTCACGCATTTGGCGGGACAGTCCCGCTTTTGAACCTTTGTCCCGCCAAGTGTCCCGCTTAAGGAAATGTCCCGCCAATGTCCCGCTTTTTCGACATTTTCCTTTTTATTTACATACTAGCGTAGCCCGTG
Organism: Cheilosia scutellata; assembly: GCA_955612985.1. Lineage (NCBI taxonomy): Eukaryota > Metazoa > Arthropoda > Insecta > Diptera > Syrphidae > Cheilosia > Cheilosia scutellata. The sequence goes on from OY015311.1 coordinate 96,384,777, forward strand.
CACACTTCGTAGTGCAAAATATGTAGTTAAATAGTACAGTTTTTATTGTAATGTTCTGTGGTACACAACATTTTTGGTTTTTCCAGAAATCGTGTTGCCTAGATAATATTCTTGAGTTTCAGGACAATACATTATTCATATTAATGTTACAAATTTTAGAAACTTTTGCCTCCAATTCTAAGACTGTCGAAGAAACTTTACCCGCCCGGCTTTGTCCGTGCGCAGGAATTGTATTGTTTAGGTCTTAGATAATAAATGCGAGAAATGAGAATAAATCGATTTGCTGGAATTGTCTTTCTGCCTAAACCTGAAATAGAGCAATACCAACAAAATAAAAAGGAGAATGAAAATCGGCCCAGCGGTTATCGAGATATAACGTCATCGAGTTTCACCCCATAGAAGATGTTTTTTGTATAGCAGGATTTTGAATATTTTTTGTATGGGCGGTGCCACGCCCCTTTGTCCAATTTTGGCGAAACTTCACAGGAATCTTATATGGACCAATACCAAAGATATGTGAAAGTTTGTTTAAAATCGGTATATGCGTTAAGGCGTGAATCGACGACAAACATTTTAAGACTCAATTTTTATACATATATCTATCTACTAGATACATAATTGTTTATTTAATTGTTTATATTTTGTTAACGTATATTTTTATTCTGAGTTGACTACACTGGTCGGCATAAGTATTTTGTCAAAACCAAAATTAATTCTGCTCATAATTTGAAACTTACTTCATGTAAATTTTGGCACCAATGGAAAGCTCATTTAAATTCCGTTTGAATGATACAAAACTTTCCTTAAACCATTAAGTACCCATTGAAAATTTAGAACTTTTGTAAAAGACTACTTTTTTGACTTTTTTCCTCGGTCCAAAAAAAAAATGTTTTGATGCAAAAAGTTTCTTCTAACAATTCTGCAATTGCTGTAAACGTTATTGCAGATATTGTATCTTCGAGAAATTTAATATTAAATATATTGACCTGGATTTGCTTTTTGAGGAGTTAGCCGTTCTCAAAAAATATTTTCTTAATAACATAGATGATACTTCGTATGTTAACAAATGGGCTAGGTTCTTAGAAAAAAATTATTCTCCAAATTTACAAAAAATATGTGAATTTGTATTCTCTCTGTCATTTTCAAACGCCATGTGTGAACGGGTATTCAGTTCAGCGCTGCCAACCGTGTGATAATTATGCTACATGTATGATAACTTCAGGTCTTGTATGATGTATGATAGGAATTCATTATCATACGCAACATGTATGATAATTTTCATATTTGAAAAAAGTAGCATAATTTGCAATTCTCGTAAGAAATTCATGTAAATATACAGCAATTTGCTTTTAATTACACAAAAAATCTATTACGTTTCTCATCGAAAATATAAAACAGACACTCTTCAATAAAAGTGTAACTTGTCATCACTGATCAATCTAGTACTTAGTATACTGCACTGATATTTTTGAGAGCTTCATACGATTTTTCTTCCGATATGCTCCGACAGAAATTGGTTGTGGAATTTCTTTACGATTTGCAGTGAAGTGTTGATAAATGAAATCAATGAAGAAAAAAACATTTTAGCAAAGTAATTGGTTGTATTTGTTGCTTAAATTTGTGTTTTCAGAGCAAAAACAAACGAAAAAACAAGCACTAATTAGGAAAACCCCTGTACCACGAAACAACATCATGTCAAATCAATGCGTTGTCGCATTTAATTATTCTTTCCGAATGCGGATACCTCGAATGTAATTTGAGTCCCCGACGGAGTATGCGTTACTAGGGCCGAATAACGTACTTCTAAAACATAGAACATTTATGTTTTTGTATACAAAATAATTCCTAATGAACATAATTTTCAAATACAGAACTGTTCATTACTATAATGAACGGATGGTCAACGTAAATATTATATAACTTTGAATTTATTAAGCGATAGTGAAACGTTTACGCTTTGCTTTTTTTTAGATCTTAGAAAAAGTTGCCTGTAAAAGAACAAAAGCTGCTGCAATCACAAAAAATGTGATAGGAAAATCACACAAGGAGGCATTAATTGCAAAACTTAGAATGCACAAATTCAGTGTTATGATAGATGAGTCGACTGATATTACTTCTAACAAAGCGACTTGCATTGTTGTAAGATACTACGATTCACAACGCACAAAAATTTTTAGCTCGTTTTTTGACTTAGTTGTTCCAGGGAGACATCGATAAAGCAACGGCAAAGGTCATCTACGAAACTGTTGAAAATGCAATAAGCAAATGCAGCATTCCTATTGATAATGTAGTTGGTTTTGGCTCAGATGGTTGCAATACCATGATGGGTGATAACAATTCGGTTAAGTCAAGATTCGAGCAAAGTTGTAAGGGTATCTATATAGCTAAGTGTATATGTCATTCTTGTGCCATTTGTGCTAGCGAAGCAGCAAAAATGCTACCACGTAGATGTGAGGACCTCTCTCGCGATATATTTAGCTTCTTTAAAAATAGTGCTAAGAGAAAAGCAATTATTTTAAGATTTCAAAAGCTCTTGGACCTAGATCCACATTCAATATTGAAGCCCTCACAGACGCGATGGTTGTCATTGCACCAAGTCGTAAATAGAATTCTGGAACAGTGGGAGGCACTTATATTATTTGTTGGTGAAATTAATATTGAGGAAAAACTTTCAAGTGCGGACAGGGTTTTGCAAAATTTGAAGGATCCGCAAGTTAAACTATTTTTTTTTGTTTTTAGATTGGGTTCTTCCAAAATTTAACGCCTTAAATGCATTTTTTCAGTCAGAAAAATGCATTATTACGACAGCACATGAAAGTTTGTGTTCGCTTTACAAGCAACTCCTTTCATCCTTTCTGGAAAATCGTTATATAAACAGCTGTACGCTAAGTGCCATTGATCCGTATACGTCTTCGTATCAACTTCAAGACAACCAGATTTACCTAGGCTCAAAGGTTTTGGAAGAGGTTCAATCAATTCTAAATAATTCTGCAAGACCGCCATCTGATAAACGAATAGACTTGCAAATGATTGCAGATTTTAAAGACCGTTGTCGGAAATTTTTACAAGTTGCTTGCTATCAATTGGGTCAAAGGTATGATTTTTCGGACAAAGTTCTTCAAAGCCTGCACATTTTTAGCCTAAAAAATGTCATTGATTGTTCTACAAGAACGAACTTTCCCTCATTGCTACCCATTGATACAGCTTTTGCCCCGATGCAAAGAAAATGGAGTAGAAACTCAGACCCTAGACGATGAATGGCGAATTTTGGTTTTTTGTAAATTACCAGACACAATCCTACAGCAAACAGAGCCAGATGTATTTTGGGGTACCTAATCTTCTGGATTACAAAAATGAAAATGGCGAAAAGCCTTTTTATAATATTTCGAAATTTGTTTTAAATATTCTCTGCCTGCCTCATGCTAATGCTGATTGCGAACGACTATTTAGTCACCTAGGTCTTATTAAAACAAAACTGCGTAACTCACTAAATAACCAGTCGGTCACAAATATTTTAATGGCAAAAGAAGAAATGAAATCTTGTGGCGATTGCACAAAATGTATGCCTAGCTCCGCAATGCTAAATAAATTAAATAAAAATATGTACGATGGCAAATTAGGGGATAGTTTTATAGACAATGATGATATTGTTAATTCAACACAGCAAGGCTTTTTGTAAAATACGTACATTGTAAAATATAGTCATATTACGTTTTGTAATATAACTATAAAAATAGACTGACTTTATTATGGTAGCTACATACTATGTAATCAAAATGAAGATTTGTTTCAATTCAGCTTGTGTAAATATTATAAAATAAATAATATATAAAATAAATAAAACGTGTCAAGAAACATCGAAAAAATGTGTTTGCATTTATTTTTTAAATTTAATTTTATAACTGTCTTTGGATATCGTACGACATATGGCTACTGGCGGCTGCAAAAACAGTTTTCATAGTAAAAGTAATGGATTTTTTTTCGAAAAGAGTAAGTTAATTTTTTTTTGTAATTAAAATCCAAATCAAATACCAACACCCCCCCCCCCTCTCTATCTTTCTTGAATGCAGTGTTTAAGTGTATGATAATTTTCTCTTCAACATGATAAAAATGAGCGAATTGTATGATAACTCATTTACAAAAATATGGCAGCACTGATTCAGTTTGATGACTACAGCATGGCGCAAAGAACGAAACAATCTGAGCATACCGACTTTGGAAGCCGAGCTGATAAGAAGAATGAACTGTGATTATTTGTAAAGATTTTTGTAATTTTTTAAAAGAAGATCCAATTGGCAAATCCATTGTATCAAAAACAAACGGCTCTGAAAAATATGCTTAACTGTTTATTTTCTATTTTGTTGCGTATTATTATGTTTTTTTTATTAACTTTGTTACTTGAATTGCATTACATTTTATTGTTTTTTTTAATAGTTTTATTATATATTACATATGTAGATACCTATCTTAAAAAAAGTTACATTGCTGACTGAGTAACATACAAATAAACTGTTTTTTGAAAGAATTAATACAAATTTAGTTATTTTGTCTTTAATTTACAAATATTTTTAAAATGTCCCGCCATGTCCCGCTTTTTGAGAAAATTGTCCCGCGTTTTCACATTTCTTTTATGGCAACCCTAGGCGAGACGAAGTTCGCCGCGTCCGCTAGTTTCTATATAAAATTATTGTGACCGTCAAAGTATTTAAGATGAAGGTTTTAAAATGATTATTTGAAAGGCCCATTGCCAACAAAAAGGGACACCCAACATCGACGAATTAGACGGAACCTCACAATCAACAGCTATAAACTTTCAGTTAGTAAGGACTTTGTCTCTCTCGGCTCTGTTGTATAAATTCTAATATGTAATAACATCTCAACAAAAATTAGATGAAAAAGAAGTAAGTGTTATCATCGGCCTGGCGCTTTTTTTTTTTTTTTTTTCAATTTATTCTAGACAAGAATAACAGAATGTATATTGTAAACAAACATTTTTATTTAAGTAATAAATTTATAAAGTAAAAAAGTTGCTTCGCAGCAGCGAAAATATGTACGTTACTACGTTATGTGGATCCGAGATATGTAACTTCTCAAATACAATTATGCAACAAGCACGGCAAATACGCCAAAATACACTGAAATTATAACAAAATCCACTGACAATCTTTCTGTATTGTCAGGTGTCACAAAATAAGTCTGCCAAGCCAATGTTCAAGGTTTCATCTATACAAAACTTAGACAATTTTTTCGTTTTTTTTTTTGCGACTCTAAAAATTTATTGTAAATCGTTGTCCCACTGTTGAGATGGCAGGCATCGATTTTGTTGATTCTGTTATTATAACAGAAAAAACAAATTATCCCAGTCTACAAAACTTAGACATCGAAAAATGTCGCTGCCTCCCGGACTAATACTTTTTCCCATGACTGTCGAAGAATAGCGTTTGAAATGTATTTTTTTGTTATGAGCATAGTCACGCCTTTTTGTCCAATCCCGCCAGGTTTTGTAAAATGCTTCAATCAGGCAATGTTCAGATATAGTGATAATAACAAATATTTTCTTAAAATTTGAGTTCAATACGTTCTGTAATTTTCTAGATATAAGATTTTTTCCGTTTTTTTCGTATGGGAGGTGCCACTTGTCCAATTTTCACCAAATGTGAATCGAAACCATCCTTAGACCCATTCAAACACACACACAAAATTTAATTAAAATCGGTCCAGCCGTTTATTAGGAGTTCGGTCACAAACACGTACAGAAGAATTATATACAGGGTGTCCCAGTTAAGAAGAACAATCCTTTAAGGGAAGATTCCTGAAGTTATGCCGAACAAAAAATTTTATGACAGGAGGGGTCTATTTTCATCGTATTTCCCATTATAGCCCATCAAAGTAGGTGACCTCTAATTTGGAGGTGTTACCACTTAAAACGCTATAACTTCTAAACTATTATAGGTACAAAAATTTGGGCATTATGAAAATCTCAGTAGTTCCATCAAACTAACCACAGACACACTTTGTGTATATTTTATTTTTTTTTATTGTTATACATTGTGTTCAAAAAGAATAGATTCGTACTATACCTCTATAGCTAGCTATACCTCTCATATTTCATTCGAATTAAAATTATCTCTTCTACCGAATTCAAGTCGTTCCCAAATAACTGACACTTAGAGTGACCGGTCCAGTGACCGGAAAAGCGTGCTTCTTTGTTTTTGAAAATCGAACGTATCTCATTCCATTGCAATAGTTTTGAAACCCTCCTAAAGAATAATTGCATTGAATGAAGTTTTTCAGTGTTTTAAATGCGCACCTTTTAGTTACATCTATCCGCATGTAGATTCAATACGATCATCCTCAAATTAAAATTTGCTTTATGCGTGCGTTTCATTATGTGAGGGATCCTTTCAAAAGGTAAACGACGCCTCTCTCAATTAATATTCTATTGAGATGCTCATCGCAGCATCCCTCTGACATTGATTGTTTGATGTTTTTGAATTTTACTTCTAGTTTTATTCCATCCCCCAAAAATAGGTTTTCAACCCTTTTCACGGGTATTATATCATCTGTTCCTGGCATGTGTGTCATGTAAGTGCTTTGTTGAATATGCAAAATAGAGCGTATTGAATTGGTATACGTAAATTTATTTTTCTTTATCCTATTTTAAACGATGATGTCGGACGGCCGACGCACGGCGTGCTTTGTAAACATTCCATAGGTTTCCGTGCTAACAGCTGCTGTGCATGTTTTCGAGGATTACTAATGAAAAGTGTGTGGATGAGAATGGTTTAAATCTGACTTGTCAAAATTTGTTCGATTCTGGAGTTTTTTTTTTGTAATAAAATCACGCAGTGATTGGTCTCCACGAAAAAGATCGACAATAAGATCTATTGCGTTTGAGCACCTATTCAGAGAAACAAAAAGGGGATCGGAATCCTTTAAGCGGTCCTGAGATAGAGGGGAGAATCTAATTTCTGAATGGGAGTCAGTAAATACTATTTTAAGATTACCTAACCAAAAGAAGTGGACAATAAGTAATTCGAAGAAAGGACTCTTTCGTTTTTAAATTATAACTACTTTGAGCTGTACCACGTCTAATTAATGATCAGACTCATTTAAGTGCCTGTTTGTACCTACATTTGAATTTTGACAGTCAATCCGTAAATATGCGTAAAAATTACTTTTTGATTTCTCTCCTCAGTAAGTTAACCTGCACATCGCTTTATCTTCAATTGACCAGCGCATCTACTAATAAAATTAAACTGTAGGGAGTTTTGTGTCTATTACCGGTTGACGTGAAAGTGAAGATATTTCGGTAAAACTTTCTTAAGACTCCAAATAGGCTTAGCATTCATTGCCACGCCTACTTTTTTTTTGACATTTTTGACCAAAAAGTATTTTATTTTTTGACATCAACGCCATTACTCAAATAATTCTTAATCAATATGTTCACTTCTGTTTTAACCTTCAGTCAACCAACACATAATATATAGAGTTGGCATCACCAAAATGTTACGTTCCACAAAAGCTGCATCAGCCATTTTTTGTTTTAATGTCAATTGTCATCTTGCACTTTTCTCTCATTCCTTCTTGTACTCGAATAGCAGATGCCTGCCCCCAGAACAATTTTATAATCGGGTGCGCATTACTTTCAATAAAAGTTTAATTTTAAAGAACCAAGTGGTTTTTCATGCTTTTTTTATTATTTTGCTCGGGTTTTCAGAAATAGTGCCGCGTCGCCAAATCACGGTGGCAAGAATTTTCGCCCGAACGAAGAGCGAAATTACCCCATTTCATCACAATACAAAAAAAGAGAATACTTAAGAGTGGCAATACATCCTTCAATATTTTAAGTGATCAATATTAGCTTTGTGCCGGCATATGGTTCGTATACCGAAATTTAACACGATCACTTATTTCATTAAATCTAAAAAAAAAGTCAGCGATCTTGATCCTGAACAAGCACTATGTGTTTTTTTTTTTTTAATTAAGATAAACGAAAGAGAAGTATTAGATGGGCTTGTGATTGTAGGTAATCCAGAGCGACAATTTTTGAAACTTGTCTGAAATTACTGACTTTAGTTACTATGATTAGGTATATGAACTATCTATTTACTTAAGGGTTGCGCTACAGTCCGGGGTGGACCTGGGCCTCAACCAACAAGCGTATCCAGACAGCACGATCTTTGGCCAGCTGTCTTCAGTTTCGCACGCTAAGTTGGTTAAGATCCCTTTTCACATACGTGAGCCACCTGAGTTGCGGTCTTCATCTACTGCGCCGTCCCTCGGGTGTCGATTGGAAGATATTCCGGGCCGGAGCATTTGCGTCCATTCGCTCTACATGACACAGATACCTCAGTCGTTGGACCTTCACTCTTCTGGCTAGGTCGATGTCGCTGTACAGCCCGTAAAGTTCGTCGTTGTATCTCCTCCTCCATTCACAGTCTATCTGACGGGACCGAAAATCACTCGAAAAATGTTTCTCTCAAAACAACCAAGAGTAACCTATCATCCGCTTTTGATAGAGTCCATGCCTCTGGACCATAGAGAAGGAATGGGATGATTGGGGTCTTATACGGGTTCACTTTAGTTGTTCGAGAAAGGGCTTTGCTACTCAGTTGCTTTTTTAGCCCAACGAAACAGCGATTGGCAAGAGTTATTCTTCGTTTAATCTCATAGCGGAGCCTAGGTAGACAAAGTCCTTAACCACCTCATAGTTATATCTGTCTAGAGTAACATTCTGTCCGAGACGTGGGTGTTGGGTGTCCTTTCTTGATGACAGCATATACTTTGTCTTGTCCTCATTTACCGCCACACCCATCATCGCCACCTCTGTCTCAATACTCACGAACGCGCCAGTGATATCACGCTGCGTCCTGCTGATTATGTCGATGTCGTCTGCGTAGACGAGTAGATGGACGGACTTTTGAAAGATGGTACCTCTGGTGTTTGTGTTTTGCACTATTCTTTCAAGAATGATGTTGAAGAAGTCACATGACAGCGCATCGCCTTCTCTAAACCCTTTTTTGACATCGAAGGTCTCGGTGAGTTCTTTACCGACCTTGATGGAGCAGCGTGCATTCTCCATTTTCATGCGAGTCTATACGTAACCTAAATTTCACGCCGCGAACGAAGTTGCAAGTTATTAAATACAGCAGAGAGATTGACAACCATTGTGAATTTTGTGCTTGCTTACAAAGTTTCGCCTGTTTCTCGAGCCTTTTTCTCAATCGTATCCTTCTTTTCCGTTCCAGTTGAAAAAGACAAAGCGAAATGTGGCAATGTTTGTCTTGTAGCTGCCCCTGGTAAATTGTTGCAGGGACATTTTTTGTCGGTATTATTGTTATATGTATGATTAAACTAAAATACGCAACCAATGCAGGAACTTTAAAACATAGCATAGAAGTTCCTTATATATACAGTGTACACATAAAAAAATGTACATAACTGGGTCGCATGTCACTGGCTCCTTTACACTATAATCCTTTTTATTTAAAAGCTGAATTAAAATTCGGCTCAGAGTCTAAAATCGAAATCAATTGTAGTAACAAATAAGGTATGGGACAAATCCGCGCATCCGTTTAGGCTGTAGCTCAGCCAAAAACAAAAAAAAGAGAGTTAGCGGACGGAAGTTTCAGCCCCACATCTTTCGGTTCCACTATATCGTCGTAGAATGTAATTTTTCATTAAAACCCCAAGACTAAATTGTTGTCGTTAACAATTCAGTGTGCGGGCTAAATTTTACAAACTCACAATCACAATGTCGTAATTCTTCATATAAAATTGTCTATTGTGACCTAAAAAAATATTTAACGTGAAGGTTGAAAATTATTATTACTAAGGCCCATTAAGTAGCTATACTTGCACTAAATAGCAAAATATTTTTTTACTTATTGAATTTTTTGTTTGGAAAAATGTTTGGCATTTTTTTAAAGCCTTTTCAAAATCGGTCTTTACTCTGTCCTATTTGCAACCTGCGATGAGAGCATTTTTATTGTTTTTTGTTACTTGGTTAAATTTTTCCACCTTCCCAACGGCTTGTACCATTTTTATCTAATTTATATCTATTCTCCCTTTTCACCTCAACAATACTATAACTATACACTGTGAAAGTGTGAAGTGACAAATCACTTGAAAAAGTTTTCAGTTCATCTTTGTGGGAAGTATGCATGACCCAACATTCAAACGCACCTCAACCCTAAAAGTTATCACTTTACTTGAGCAACATTACCATATGTGACGTGACAATAAATCCTTATTTATATATGGCAAATAATTTGGAAATTGTATATCCCTTAAGGTATTTCCTCGTCAGTATCAGTATCGAACACCAAGTGTCGTACCCATATCACTGTGACCAAAATTTCCCTTAACTCCAAACAGACTGACCCCTCAGAGAGAATCCATTCCCATTCCATGTCCATGATTAAAATTTCTAGTCATTGACCGAGGTTAGATTGGTTTAAGTTGCAAAAGCTGATAACGTCTCCATACGGGACACTTTCCAGTATAGAAGGGTCGACAATTTGAAAAACGGTTCGGGTGTTCTTAATGTGTTGTTAACCATATATATCACAGCATTTGACTTTCATATTCTGGGGGATTGAGAAATGTTACTCATCAGAATTTACACACAACATTTCTTAGTGATAAAAGCTTTAACCGCAAAAGGATGCTAAAGGGTTAACTATGGATGGCCTCCTGCTTAAGTAGAGAACTTTAAATTATTCAACAATTGACAAATGACCAGAATGCCAACGAGTGTTTCGCATATTGATTTTATTTAATTTCTTCTTGGTTGTCCCGTTAATGGATATCGTATATATGGGACTAGGACTAGGACTAGTCTAGTGGGAAACACAATCAATACGATTCTAAGAAATGCCTGCTGTTGTCGTAATTTATGTCCCTTTTTGTAAAGTTTGGTTTTAGGAAGTGCTAACGGGTCAGTGTTGTGTTTTGAATAACGTTCGTTTTAAATTTTAATTATAGATATAAGAGCACTTATGCACACATATAGGTAAGTATGTATGTTTATAATGTGTGCGTGTTCTTACAGGACATGTGTCCGAACATATTTTAGGGATTTTTTGGAAAGAAAACAGTTTGTAGGTCTGACATGTCAAGAAGTAACTGGAAACTAGTTTGGGAAATAAAATTGGTAGGTGTTGATTTGTGTAATCAATCTTATTGCGGAAGGGGAACAAGTTTAAAAGGAAAACTCTTTCACAATTTTAAGTTTGAATAGAAAATACAGAGGTGGGATGAAATAGTGTGCCACATCAAATTAAAACGTATCGGCAACTCGATTTTTTTTCAAGACTACTGCAATCGAATTGGATTTTATTAAAAAATCTTTGTTACCAAGAGTTCCATTCGTCTAGCTAAGTTAAGTTGTAGCTAAATTTATATTCTTCTTTTTGTGAAAGGAACTATGACAGCATTTCTAGAATTGAGGGATCAATTTGTATTGGTGCATCAGTCTAGTACTGTCTTAAGGGAATTTTACATACGTAGTTTGACGTATTACCAAGACATTGGCCGACGTAACCAATTGTTTTGAAATCTAAATTTATTAGATAGTCTTTGAATCAGATCATCAATTACAAATGGCCGGCAGAGGAATGAGAGTACACCTCCTTAAGGGCAACACTTAATGACTGACACTGATACTGATGTTTGTCTATTGATGTCTTTGTTTCTGTGATGCATCAGATTATTTGAGATGGAATCATATCTATGTAGTGCCCTAACGGCACTTCGTTTGCATGGCGGTCAATCCCTTCGGAGCAAAAAAGATCTGAATTTATAATTCTTCGAAATAGATGCAAACTAATTATTGAATCGGCAAAGACAACTTACAACGAAAGAGACACTAACAAAGTAATAAATTGGATGTCCTAACGGCTCACGAGCATTGGCCCATCGTAAAGGCAATCAGTAATAACTTTAGTTGCTCTTCCTTTCCACCTCTAGTAAAAGAAGACGGCACGCTAGCACACAACACCTAAAGAAAATGCAGATCTTTTCGCTAGCATATTTTCAGAGAATTCCACCCTAGATTCTGCACAACTAGAGCCACCAAATATCCAGAGGGTGCAAACATCGATGGCAGAAGTGAAATTTCGGTCTCGAATAATGCAACGCATCCTTAAAGAACTAGATTGCAATAAGGCAACTGGACCCGACAGAATCCCAGCTATAACTACTCAAGAGCTGTGCACCAGAACTCGCACCTATACTTTGTAAGCTGTTGAGAATGTCGTACTCCCAGAAGACCGTCGTACTTTCCTTCTCTTATCGTCTAATAGCGTTACTTTCAATGCTCTCAAAAGTAATGGAAAAAGCAATAAATGTCGATATAATCAAATATCTAGAAGGCCACCGATTAATAAGCGACAGGCAATACAGATTTTGGAGCCGTCCCGTACTCCCGTCGTTCCACAGGAGACCTGTTAAGCTACGTGGACGCAAGCAATTGAACAACACGGCGAATCCAGAGCCGTAGCCTTGGACATATCAAAGGCATTTGACCGCGAGTCTGGCATAGAGCCCTATTAGGCAAGTTAGCGTCTTATGGATTACCACAACAACTCTGCGGATGGATGCAAAATGTTCTTCTTGGGAAGATCGATCCAAGTTGTTGTAGATGGTGTATCATCTAATTCGTTTGCTATCAATGCAGGAGTGCCCCAAGGATCTATTCTTTCTCCAACTCTATTTCCTTTCCACATCAACGATTTGCTTGGATCGACGAATAATAATATCTACAGCTTTGCAGTTGACAGCACTCTTATATCCTCCATCTCGAACAGTGGGCCTGTGAATGCAGCTACATCACACAGTCAGAGATGTGAACAAATAAGTTCTCTAAATGATGATCTGGACAAAATCTTGAAGTGGGGAAAAGACAACTTGGCTGTATTTATAATGCAAACAAGACACAGCTCACAACATTTGCTAGGAAAAATGCATCAACAGTTCTTCAGATCCAAATGGATGACCATCCAATCCATCCCAAGGACTCAATGCACCTTCTAGGAGTCACAGTCAATTCAGGAATCACATGGCAGGACCACATATCCTTTATCGAAAGAGCGGCATCCGCTACGTTGTGCTACCTATTTAGAGCAAAGAGGTACTTTAGCCCCAAACAACTTCTCCTTCTTTACAAAGCTCAGGTTAGACCAGGCCTGGAATATTGTTAGGCCCCAAAACATTCACTTAATCTACTTGACAGCATACAGAGACGAGCAGTTCGACTTATTGGAGACCCTACACTCACATCGAATCTAGAACCGTTGGTGCACAGAAGACAAGTCGCTGATCTTTGTTTGTCTATAGGTACTTCCATGGTAGATGTTCCGAGGAACTTAAAGACATTATCCCTCCAAATGCAACTTTTGGGCGCCCCACAAGACAGGCTGCTAATGCTCATGACCACACTGTACACTTGACAACCGCTAGGACATCCACTTTCCAAAACTCCTTCTGTTACAGGACAAGCAAACTTTGGAACTCGCTTCCTGGGGATATATTGTATACAATTTGCAGCAATTTAAGTGCAGAACTAACATACATCTGCAAGCATCTCGGGGCGCTGTTGAAGCGTTATAGGTTCGCCTTTCCCGGGAGAAGCATTTAAAAAAAAATTAAAAATCGAGATGCGAAATAGCACAATCGTGGTACCATCTATGGACACAGGAGGATCCTGGGACTTGTCAAAAACGAGATTAGGGAACTGAACATGCCTATGGATGGGAATCACAAAACTCGTATTGAGAACGGATTACTTTCAGACAAGAGAAATGGTGAAATAGTGATGTTCACAGATGGATCCATGATGGATGGCGGAGCGGAGACCGGTATCTATTCAGAAGAGCTGGAACTAGCCCGTCACATTAGCCTCGGTAAATACCTGGATAATCAGGCGATGATCAGATGCATGGAACAGACAAACATCGCAATATTATTTTGGCAATATGGAATGTGTACTCAAGCTCAATAAGTGTTCTTCACTGACTTGGGTACGAGGAAACATAGCGATCGACGGCAACGGAAAGGCGGACTCCCTTGCCAAACAGGGGTCATCTGAAAAGTTGCTGGGACCAGAACCATTCTCTTCAATTGGTAGAGGAATTGTAGAACAGCTGATTCACAAATTGATCACGGCAGAATACCTGAGAAAGTGGTCAACAGTGGAACAATGTAGGCAGCCTAAAATGGCAAAAAAGTGGCCGACCTGCTCCACACAAAGAAGGGTTCTAAGCAGGAGTCGACATATACATCACAAGGGCCCTCAGATCCACCCCCACGGCCGCCTTAGATACAATACTGCACCTACTTCACGTCGACATCTACGGAAAACTTGTTGCGTCTAAAGCGGCTCTAAGACTTAGAGAATCTCAAAAATGTACCAACTCTCAGGTTGGTCATATGGGCATTCTACCCAATACAATTCCGAACAAAACGGACTATATAATTCCTTTTGAAGACTTTAATATAAAGTACAACACAAGAATCCCAAATCGATCCGAATGGGAGAACGGCACTAGTATAAGCAACAACTCCGTAATCGAAATTTATACAGATGTATCTAAAATGAAGGAAGCCACGGGGGTATGAGTCTTCTTCCTGGCAACTGCAAGGCGGATGAACAGCCAGACAAGGCAGCGGCCTTCATATAACTGATATCAGCGAAGAACCGTATGCTCCACTGCAATCAGTTTCAGAATTGGCTTCACTGAAATATTAACACGCAACTCACCCAATTTTGTCTGTTTCTGAAGACTAAACCGCCAACGGGAAGAGCTGACTATGTCAGTAAATTTCACCTTCACACGTCGAACTTTCAGACTCCGTCAGAGGGGATAGGCGGGGGGTTGGACTGCTACGGTCACCCCTCGCCTCTCGCCGAAGACAAATCGCGACATCTACTTTCGGTACCAAGCAGCAGGTTGGAGTACTTCAATCAAGCTTTCCTGCTCAGCACCAGTTTCTGTCATGTGAACTGAATGTCAACAGAAATACACGGGAGGCAGACTGCTACGGTTGCCCCCATCCTTTTTCCCAACAGACAATCCATCCACCGATTTTTGGTCAAGCAGCAGAGCAGACTGGTTCAATCAGCCACCTCTGTCACGCACCAGTCTCCCCCCTCAGTGATGGCCTCTTTAGAGGCAATAGGCAGGGGGCAGACTGTTACTGTCGCCCTTCACCTTGACCCGTAGACTAATCCGTAACGAGGTGACGTAATATTATATAAGATTTGTCCGCTTCAGTCACCATCAAAAACCTCTCAACGAGGTAGGACACCTAAATTCGCAAGCAGCAATAGAATTCCCATGGTAAATGCCCGATATAGAGAACCGTTGAGGCCACTTCCTAAGTGGCAAATGAGCAGTAAGGCCTTGTCAGTAAACATTAAGACCCTCATCATCCCAGAAGCATAAACATTAGCAAAGGCAAATGAAGATATCTTTGGTCAGAAAATAAGAATACAGTACTACCTCGATAATGTGAACTAATTAAAACATGGGCAGTTCACATTTTCGAAGGGTTCACATTTCGGGATACGAACAAATTCGTTGCATTTAATGCTTTTTGGAATGATCACTGACTTGATTTTTGAAAAATAAAAGAGAAGACACAAAAATATAGTAATTTAACTTTAAAAAAACTAAACTTATAATGATTTTTCAGACGGGACGTACCTACAGTTAAATCCTAATAGGGGTAAATTATAAAATAAAAGTTCACATATTTGAGTATCAGGAATTGGTTTTGAGTTCACATTTTAGAGTATGTAATGCTAACTTTTTCCGGTTTTCCCGTTCACATATTTGGATAATTCACATTTTCGAGGTTCACATTATCGAGTATCAAGAACTGGTTTTGAGTTCACATTTTAGAGTATGCAATGCTAACTTTTTCCAGTTCACATTTTTGGATAATTCACATTTTCGAGGTTCACATTATCGAGGTAGTACTGTGGTAGGTATATAAGACATAATTATCAAATCGAATAAAGAAAAGCTCATTCCAATTAGTATTTCTTTGGGCTAAGAAGAAGTTGAGTAGCAAAGCCGTCGCGTCGTAATGTTTCTAGCAGACTAGTTGAGAAACAGCCTCTGCAGTTACTACAATTCCCAAGGACTCTTTGTTATCCATCGAAGCGGTTGCTTTGAATTTTGGGCATCGAATGTGGTTCTACCACGATATTTGGTTATCCGAATTCCATTCTGGCTACTTTAATAGGTGGATAACAACGTTTTTTTTAATTTTGAGCAACATATTGTTGTTGTAGCATATCTCTATATACTCGATCGGTTGCTTGCCATATTTCCTTCTCCCCTATTTACAACACATATCTTTTTTTTTTTCAGTTTGGACTTGAAGACACCTTTTCTATTTATACCGCTTTACACATGCAAACTGGCCGCGCACAATTGCTGAAACAAACAATCTTAAACATACAGAGCGGCTGTATCAATTCCATCTTGAACGATATTGAAAGCAGACCATTAATCTGGTGTTAACACAAAAAGCCACCTACCAGGCAATCCTTTTATGCTACTACATTATCTTACATTAACACAATGCGCAATGCTGCCACTGGCACATGGATCCCTATAAGATCTCATGTGCGTCTATACAACAGCAGGATAGCGATTGTGATCGGGTGCACAAAATGAAAGAACCAGCAACGAAGCGACGAACGATCACCGTCAATGATAAATGATAAGACCGCCATAATATCAGACTGGATCATCAGTTAGTCCACAGCTGCGATGTACTTTATCGTTTCGGTAGGTTTCAGCAAACACATATGAGGTGTTTTTTTTATAGGTGTACAAATTTGCAGGTACCATCTATCCTTAGCAGCTTCAGTGTTGAGCATATCCAGAAAAGGTATCGCGGTAGCATAAAAGTGATGATGGATTGCCAGTACGTGTTCGGGTATTTAACAGTGATTGCGATAGCAACCGCAGCTCATTAATATCCATGCGAGTTGGGTATTTGCTCCCCCCACATCCAGCCAAAAGATAAATTGCCTTTCACCCATATCGCTTCATTTGCATATACACTTTCAAACGATTGCGAATGTGAATCGGAGTCTTATCCTATCGACGAAATGAAAGAGTGGTATATACAAATATGCGCTTCTGTCTTCCTTGAATCATCATCAACGTCATTTTCGTCAGAGATAAACATTTAACACGTTTTATCCTAGCGCGTTGAACAAACGTCGTCCTATACTTGTACCACTGAAGTGAGTGTTTTACCCTCGCTGATGGTGCGTTGGCGCAATTTTAAGGATTTCCTTTGTTCTACCACGGAATCAACATTGGACTTAGAATATGTCACGTACCTAATAAAATATCGGAGCTTTGTAGTGTGTATTTAAGAACTTTTCTGCATTTGTTTTGACAGCATCTTCCTATTGCCGTCAATCGTATATTATTGTCATATGTCATCAGTGAGGGTTGGGCCGTTGGGGTTAACAAAAATACTTTCACTTGCTCAATTTTATAAAGAAAATTGTTCGATATATTTACCATGCGATTGAGGACTGTTGCTTTGTAGAGAAGGGTTGTTGAACCAAATGGAGAGAAGTTGTTAACCTTAGAGGTGTTCAAAGTCCTTGTTTATCATCGGATTGTGATTTAAAGTTTCATAGCTTCCATTTAAGCTCATTTTTTTTTATTTCATAGCAGGTTAACAAAATCCAAAGACACTTTGTTATGGCATCGCAATTGTTATACGTTGACAAAACCCACCCCAATAATGTTGCAAGTTAAATATGCGTGAATTTATTTCAAGAGTGGTCTCCCCCTATTCAAGGCGGAATAAATTCTGAATCCTAATAGTTTTCATTTTTCATTTCACATGCCCAAGTTGATAAGTTACATACCGGCTGTTGTCCAGACTTTAACTCGAAAACATACTGTTCAGTGTTCATGTGTGTGCCAAGAGTATCCTTGCTTCATTTGTTTTTTGATTAATGAAGTGTTGACCAGAAAAGTTAACGAAATGGGAACCCTTTTCAAGGCAATGCAGTAGTAAAGGGGGTAGTAAAGAGGCAGTGGTCATCAGTAACAACAAGGATGTTAATGTCCTAAATTTCGACATTCAAAGTTATAATTTATGGGAATATAACGGTCATAAGTAGAACCAACTTGTGTCGTATATGCCTTTGAAGGACCCTCATCTAAATCTTGCATGCTCCGCAATATTTTCTTCAGTCCTTTTAAAAGGAAACCTTCTAACCATACCCTGTTAATGAAAAAATAAAGTGCAGGACCATACCAGTGTTAATAAAGAATACAATTAAACACAATATATAGAAGCCAAATTCCAATCATGTGCAATCCAAGGAATTTCCATAAATATAGAAACGGTCAATATCTATTGCATCAGTATATTGCTCTCCCAGTTCTATAATAAAGAAAAACGATTTTAAAAGCCTTTTTCGCATATTTCACAATAGATTAATCGCAGGAGGAGATTTTAACGCTAAGAATAAATATTGGGGATTAACAAATACTAGAGGCCGAGAACTATATGAAACTATTAAAGAAGATGGCGCCAAATATCACTCAACGGGAAAACCCACCTACTGGCCAACAGATAGGAATAGAACAGATCTTGTCGACTTCTTCATATCAAAAAATATATCTTCAAATAAAATAAATGTAGAAGAAGGGCCTGATCTTCAATCAGATCACTCTTCAATACTTCTTACACTTGGCAATAAAATAATAATAAATTAACATAGCCCAAAACTAGTTAATAGACTGACTGATTGGAACTATTTCAGACAGAAGTTGGAAGAAAGTATCCAATTATCATCAGCTATTCAAACAGAAGATCAACTTGAAGAAGCAGTGCAAATATTTCCACTAAATATACAAAAAGCTGCATGGGCTGCAACTCCAAAAACAAAAAAACAAGATCAAACAAAACCATTATCCTCGCGAAGTCTGTGAAATTATTGCAAAAAAGAGGAAAGCTAGAAAACGTTGGCAACTGACAAGGGCGTCATGCGACAAAACCACACTAAACAATTTAAATAATAAGCTCAAACAATCTATAAGAGAATTTAATAATAAGTCTTTGAAAACATATTTTACCAGTCTTACAAATGATGCTAGTACCGACTACTCGCTCTGGAAGGCAACAAATAAAATGAAGAGGCCAATAGCTCACATTCCGCCTGTTAAGACCATAGGTAACTATGGGCAAGAAGAAGCCAAGAGAAAGCAAACACTTTTGCAGAATATCTTGAAGACGTCTTCATACCTTATGAAGATAAAGAATGTCAAGGGATCGAAGTAAGGTGTAAAGACGATAGACCTATTCAGCCAGTAACAGCAAAAGAACTTGCCAAAGAAATTAAAGAAGGCATAAATATAAAAAAGGCCCCAGGGTTCGATTTAATCACAGGTGAAGTCCTAAAACAATTTCCTCGAAAAAGTTTAAAAAAAACTAGCTCAGATTATAATTGCTGCATTTAAGTTAAGATATATGTACCTAGCAAGTCGCCGAAGTAATAATGATACCAAAACCAGGCAAACCACTTAGCGAGGTAACTCTTCATACCGCCCAATATCTATACATACTACCAATGTTGTCAAAGTTATTCGAGAAAATGCTGGTAAAACGCCTGCAAAAAATAATTGACAAAAAATCACTAGTCCCAAATCACCAATTTGGATTTAGAAATAAACACTCTACAATTGATCAGGTGCATAGAATCACAGATAAAATCGAAAAAGCATTTGAAGAGAAAAAAGTGTGCTGTACAATATTTCTTGATATAGAACAAGCTTTCGATAAAGTCTGGCACAAAGGTCTGATCCACAAACTGTAAAGGCAACTGCCAAAGCAATATTCGACGATTCTGGAGTCATATATATCAGATCGATTCTTCAGAATTAAACAAGAGACAGAGTACTCAACTTTAAGAGAAATTAAAGCTGGTGTACCACAAGGCAGCGTGCTAGGTCCAGTTTTATACATTCTGTTCACTAGCGATTTGCCTGAAAATGGGGAAACCACTATAGCTACTTTTGCAGATGACACAGCTGTCCTAGCTGTGGGAGAAACTGTCGAAGTAGCAACAAAAAAGCTTCAAAGGGCAATAGACAATATATCGGATTGGACAAAAAAATGGCAGATTAGATTAAATGACCTTAAGTCAGTCCATATCAATTTTATGTTTAAAAACGTACCATATATTATTCCAGTATACATAAACAACAATGTAGTGGAATACTCAAATACAACCAAATATCTAGGTATGACTCTAGATGCTAAACTGCGTTGGAAAGCGCATGTAAAGAAAAAAAGAGATGAGTTGAACATGCGATACAGTAAAATGTATTGGCTTATAGGGAGATATTCATCTCTGTAAAATTACAATAAATTATTGCTATACAAGCCATTATGGAAGTCAGATGGTTGATGCGCTAGGGCAGCATAAGTGGGCTTAAGGTTTCTCGACAAATACACCGGTTTAGAAAAGGCTCATAGAACATCTCTTCGCCCACAGCAAAAGAACTGCAGCTTGTTGGGGTGGCTGTCAAATTTCGAGAAGATATAATTGGTGTCTCCTAAACAAAGCAAAAGAGTTCTGAAATTGCGGTCCTTGCGGATCGTTGAAAACTCTTCATGTCAGAAGTAGCATACCCTCAATGTCTGCTTAGGCGAGAATGGCGAAACTCAGAAGTCCAGGGTTTTGGAATGGATATACCCAAATAAGTTGCGATATTAAAGCTTTAGCTTTTGAAAAATCAAATCTGGCACTAGTACACGTATATGCAATGAGTCTTGGCCTTGAGTCGGAGAAGGCAACTTTCCGAGATGAAATCGATGCAGCCCCCTTAAAAGCATGGATTCTTATAATCTGATAGGTGACTTCAATTGTCACATGGTCTTGGATATAATGTCATGCTTGATGGAGAGAAACGGTGATCAGATCAGATCGCAAACGGAGAGAAATTGTTGGACTTTTGTTGTACAAATGTCGTAAATACACGTCCTAATATCGAAGTCTTCAACAGAAGTCGCTGATGTTGGACAAATTATATCTCAATGATAAAATACCTGTCTCGGCAAAGCGTTAACCAAAGATGTCGGAGGAGGGACTGCAGATAGGTACGAGATGAATTTGGGGCGCAGATATCTGAAAAGTTTGAACAAATTCCAAATTTTTTATTGAATGTAGAGGAAGAATATCAGTTTTCACAGCAGTCACTATTTCTGCCAGGAATTGTTTACGGGGTGAAGCTTGGTGTGACGGCTGGTAGTGAGAAAAGAACTCTGCGTCGTTTACAACGCCCGAGGTTCAAGAAGCCATCAGAAAGATAAACTAGGCCTTCAAGGTGTGGATTGTCTTCAGAGACTCAGCTTCTCAAAGCCAAAACATGGAGGTGCGATGAGCTTGCAAATAGGCAAAGAACAATATTAAAGAAGCGGATAAAACCTTCTTTGTTCCGGCCCATCTCTCTACCGTAGAAGTAAGCTTAATTTGGGAGCCTTCCATTACAACGACTTAGATGATCTGACCAACACAGGCATCAGAAGCCTCTTATGCTTTTATGTGTGGTCTGGTACACCGACTGATCGAAATTGGAATCTGGAGTTGGGGCTGATGTCTTTGGATCCAACACCAAAGTCTCGATACCTATGGGAATGTGTCCAACGTTTTTTCAGTCCATGCCATTGAGATCTTAAACTCAAAAAATGGAATTAGATTTGCCAAAATACAAATCTTCTCCGATAGTCAAGCGGCCTTACAACCTTAATCCATCCAATACAATGGACTCAAAAACAGTAAAGTGCTGCTACGATGCCTTGCAGGACCTATACCCAAACACAACTAGGTCAAACTTGGAGGATTACCTGCCCATCAAGATAACGAATCGGCGGACCGTGATCTATGGACCGGAACCTTATTCCAGAGTCAATTGGGCTACTGCTTAAGGTCTAAAAAACAATTGGGAACTACCATTTCGTGGTACCCACTGGGAAAATCTTCCGGGTTTAAGACAATCCAAAAGATTAAATAAACCTTACTTCTATAAGGATATCCTCAACCAAAATAAGGAAAGTATCAGGAACCTGGTGGGATTTCTCACAGGCCATTGTGGCTTGAGATATCATTTTAAAAAATTAAATTTGTGGAGGCAGAATGCAGGTTCTGTCTTGAGGATGAAGAATCCTCCGAGCACATTGTCTGTTATTGCCTGGCACTTCATTGGTTAAGAAAACGTGTCCTTAACAAGGAGATACCTTTACCAACAGAGCTAAAGAACTCCGCTACTAAGGATATATTGGCCTTCACTAGGGAGGTCATCCATCTCTATCACTCTTCGATATAATAGATCCTTTTATGTCGCAGTGTCAGCCAATTGTGCAGGAAACTTTAAAAAAAAATACGCTTTATAAAGAACTCTCAAAATGGTTCAACTAGTAGGGACCTATGCCAAATATATGTGTGTTGGCGTTTCCCATAGCTGGCAGCCACATTCAACCAAACCAAGGACAAGGAGTTCCGAATCCGATGAACTAACTGCAGTCTTAAAGGAAAGAAATGCAACATCATTGATGGCGGGGTCCAATCAAAAAATGGTGCACTATTTCAAATGAGAGGGACATCTTACGCAGATGGCGCGAACACTTTTATGGGTTGTTCAATCCAGTACAGGGCATTAAAGATGATGCCAGATCGATTGTTTTAAGTAGGTAGAAACATATGGTCCCGCACTGAAAAGCAAGTCACTTTTAAGACCAAATCGCTAAAGATTGACAAAACTGTCGTAGTGGATGTAATCCGACAAGAAATATGGTCAAGAGGTGAAGAGCGGTTTAAATGGTTTTCTCGTGTCATTAAAGGTCCCTGGATATTTGGTGAAAACCCAAACCCTGCCAATTGGCAAACTGGGGTGATTTTTAAGAAAGTGGATAAAATGTATTGATCCATTACGTTTAGGCAGATCCCTTTTAAGTCTCCCCTTTCCCCGATGAAATCTTTACCAGGGTGTTGGAAAAACGTCATAGAGCTGTGGTCGATTCGCGATTGGGGGATAAGCAGTACATATACGGTTTTCGCCAGGGCAGAACCACAACTGACCAGTTATTCTCCGAATGGTACTTTCAATTTTTCGAAGGCTTGAGAGTATGCTACGCCTGTTTATTCAAGTTTGAAGAAGGCATACGACCGAGTCCCTCAAAGTAATCTTTGCAGTGTACTGGCATAAGTCCGCTTGACGGATCGCTTCTGCGAGTCAATCTAGCTGTGTTCAGGTATAAACGGCCAGTGTCTTTCACCGTGGATGTGTTGACTGTTGGTCTTTGTCAATCCTGAGTTTTCCTTTAGAAGTGGTCAACCTGGGCTTCGTTGTTGGTCTTTAATTCGGCGTTTGTTGCAATTTTTATAACAATTACACTCGACCAAACCCGGCAGGGTTGCTGGAATCAACTATTGTGCAAGTGTCCTTCTCCTTATTCGATAAACAAACCCAGAATTAATGCAATCTGCGCTATCCAGAATGTACTGTATTCCGGTTTTTCTTGCTATCCAACCGCGATAATTTAAGAAAAATAAAAGTCAGATAGAATTATGCATACAGCACAACAACCTCATGATGAAAGGCTCTGAATTAAATTAGGTACATATGCATATATGGGAAGAGCATGTTAATAAATTATGAAAATCTACCTTAGCGTGAATTATTCCCTTAATACAGGAAGCGGAATGATATTTCTCATATATGAATACGGCTCAATGTCCTTTAATTTCCTTAATGTGTGTCTTCATGCAACCCATATGAGGGAGTATGATGTGAGTCATGTGAGTCATTGCTACCACTCCAAATTAAGGTCCTCTTCCTAAGCGAATTTACGTTATTTAATTTTGTATGCTTCTTGTTCTGCATAATAGCAAGCCAACAAACATACATTATATATAAATCTTCATCTGCGCTTGGGTGCCAGAGTATACCCCACATATCCACAAATTTCTTTCTCAGATGTATTTGCTTGGGCTCAGCCAGGTTTTGGTTTTCTTTGTTTGATTTTTTTTTTCTACATTTCTTCATAGGTATATTACGCAAGCATTTTGTTTTTTTTTTTTTTTGTATCCTTGCAGACGTCGTGGCTGTCGTACTCGTATGTGACGATGATGTGAGTTATTGAGGTGAGGTGAGACGTATTCAGACATAATGAAAAGCCTTCGGGATTCACAATATTTTATTGGGGATCGGGGGAGATTTTCCGTATGAGTGCAGGATTTTGAGGATTTATTTATTTTCGTGCAAAATAAAGGAAACGGAATATAATTCCCGCCCGGAGATGAATTTCCGTGATTGCAAGGAACATTTTATTTTTGGCAGGCAACCGAAAGGATGCCAGTACTTCACATTTGTTAACTTGTTATAAGGACAACCAGCCTGTGACTTTAAAAAAATAAATAAATGCAGGAGTGGGCCTGAGCTGTTTGGCGTGATTCGTAATGTTCTTAAAATGCTTGGATGAGTAAATTCGTATATGTGCATTTTTGGTGAGATATGAATAATGTATAGTGCTCTATAATTTTGGAAATAAATAATAAAAAATGTAATAAATTAATAAGAAATCTTCATACGACATATTCCCTCTCCAAATAATGATTTCATTTGAGAATATAATTCATTTTTCTTCTAGATTTAATGAGTAAAAAGCGTTATATAGTTGCTCATGCTCAGTTTTTGTAACGGTTTCTGGGTAATTGAATTCACAGTTCGATAATCAGGGGTGGGATTCTGTAAAAAACGAAACGAAAACCGCTTTCGTTTTCAATAAACCTGTCTCTATCATATCTGTGGCAATAGACAGAGACTGCTATTGTCGAAACGATATCGTTCGATTGTTTTCGTCTTACATAATCTGGCCCCAGTCTTGGGTTTCGTGAACGCTCATGGCCTCAGGAATCTTAACATCAAAACGATTTTGCGTCAAAAGTAATCATGAGTGACGAGGACACCAAAAAAAAAAGGGTGGGCCATCTAGTGGTTTCTTTTTAAATCATAGGTTATTTTGACACTGACAGCTCTTTCCCGCTCGAAATCTTGACAGAAAGTCAGTATCGTACCTCCGCAGAACGAAATAAGTCGCTTTACGCTTGAACAACGTGCGTTTTTTGAAAAGAAGTTTTGGCCGAAATGAACCACCCACCGTTGCTGTACACAAGTTTGTGTTAAAAGATCGTGAGACTGGTATGCTAGTGGACAATACTCATGGTTCCCGTGCGTCGTCGTACGATGCGCTCAGACGAGAATATGGCTGCTGTAGCCGAGAGTATGAGATTCACGCACATCAACTCGCCATCGATCTCAACAGGTCAACAGTTCACGCACTATAGCCTGAGGAGAATCCTCCACAAAGATCTCGGATTATTCGCTTACAAGGTCCAATTGACTAGTCAATTGAAGGCGCATGACCATCCGCTTCGTTATCGCTTCACAGTTTGGGCCTTAGAGCAGCTTGAATTGGTCACCGATTTTTGGGCGAAAAATCATCTTTTCTGACGAGGGGCATTTTCATCTCGGCGGCTACGGTAACAAATGAAATTGCCGCATATAGGGCTCGGAAAACCCGCACGTTATTGTGGAGAAATCAATGCATCCGCACAGAGAGTGACACTTTGGTGCGGATTGTGGAGTGGTGGCATCATTGGACCATTTTTCTTCGAAAATGAGGCTGGGAACAACGTTTCGGACAACGGTGGGCGTTACTGAAATTGAAGACATGGATTTGGACGACCTCTGGTTCATGCAGGATGGCGTGCCATGCCACACAGCCCATGCCACAATCGATCTTTTGCGCACCAAATTCCCAAATCGTGTTATCAGCCGTTTTGGCGATAGGTCTGTTTTTTTCCACATCGATCTCAGTGAAGTAAAGTAAAGTAGGATTTTCAGCACGTAATTACAACAACTATATAGAGTCTCGAAAGTGTCAAACAGTGCGTAGTTGTTGTAATTCCGTGTTAAAAATTCTACTTTACTTTACTTCACTGAGATAGATGTGGAAAAAAACAGACCTGATATCAATTGGAAGCCTCAAAGCTGCGATTTGGATCCCTTGGACTTTTTTTTGTGAGGAACCGTGAAGGACCGATGTTATGTCAACAATCCGGAAACGATTCAAGCACTTAAGGCCAATATCATCTAAGCAATCCGTGAGCTACAGCCCGAAACCACCAACAAGGTCTTGGAAAATTGGTGTGACAGAATGCGCTACTGCGAATCCAGCCGAGAGGCAGCCACTTCAACGACGCGACGTTGTGTTCCATAATTAATGCGAATGTTTACTCTTACTAATAAAGCCGTAATACATGCAAAAAAATTTATTTTTGTTCATTTTATTGCATTTTTAAAAAGAAACTTGTATTTGGCCCACCCTTTTATGTGAACAAGCAACATTTGCGGTTTTGTGCCAAAGCCACTACATGATATGAGCTGTTTACGCTGGAGAAGTCATTAGACAATTTTTTTTATAGAACGGCGAGAGCCAAACGGTCAATCTGGATGATGAGCTCTACAGAGCCATAATAAATGAATGTAATTGGATGAATTTGGACTGGAAGCAACATATGTGGTTCCAGCAGGATGAATGAAGCAAGGGCACATAGGAGAAGTTCGTCGGTTGTCTGATATCGCGTTTTGAGGATTGACACATTGTACATTGTACAAACCACAATCTCTGACGACGGCCCTCAAGGAGAACATCCGAAGTGGAGGACCTATCGCCCGAAGTTCTGAAGAAAATCGTGCAAATTCAAAAGAACCCAAAGTGTAATCAAAGATGGAGGCAACCAATTAAGCAATATAATTTTCAATACAAGATGACAAAAAAAAATTAATGCACAAATTAACATTAAAAAATTACATTAATTTGTTTATTCTATTCGAAATATTTTAGCCTGGGAAGAAATAGGGTACCTAATACAATATTATGGACCACCTTCCACTTACCTTACATAACGATGACCTAACGAATACATACGAATATAATACGGTATACAGTATACGGAACCATCGATCTTGATACAACGATTTCATCCTGGGCCTACCTAAAGGATGCCTGTTTGAACGGATTTCATGGGAGGTCATTGAGTTGGAGTTAGGGACATGCGTTGAATGTGACCAAACTATTGAAGCACTCCTTTTGGAAAGCAGCTGCTCGACATTGACCACCACATGTATTCTGCTAATCGTCGTATATTCCTTACGAGTCACTTCAGAATAAGAAGAATTATTTAGGCAGCTATTGTATCCGAGATTTTATTCTGTTTTTACCATTAGGTAAGAGTTGAAACAAACACCGAATATCTTGATAACTTAGCTTTGATGCCAAGTTCAGTCCTCCTGATAACAGATGGGCCCAGATGTCATAAAGTTGAAAGCTAAGTCCATCATGTCATCGAAATACGATATGTTGTGTTTATCAAAAGATATGTACTTATCGAATCAGCGATAAACTAATAAAGCACACCACTACTTTGATTATTTCTTGGTTGTCTAGTTCATATTCATATCACTCTGTGTGACTCAAGTAGTAGTTCAGTCAGTTTGATGTTGCAAAAGTAATATCGTGAAACTAATAAAAGATAATAATATATAAATTAATAAATATATAAAAGGAATGATTAAAAGTTAGCAGGTCTTTAAGATTTTATTAATAATTTAAGAATTATTAATTTTAAAGAATCCAAAGATGTGATATTGGAATCCAATAAAATATCTATATCTTTATCTACATATATAATTATTCTGTATGTGTTTGTAATCGAACTCCTCCTAAACGGCTAGACCGATTTTTATGAAATTTTGTGTGTGTCCAAACAAACAAGTGTGGATGGGATTCCTGGGCACACATCTGATGAAATAACGGTCGAAGCACACGGATCACGGAGTATCAGTCCGGACACATCGGTTAAATAAAATGGCCGCAGAACAATTATTGACGGACAATAAAAATATAAGAGCAGGCAAAACAACGTTTGCCGGGACCGCTAGTCTATATAATAAAAATGTGCTTAAAATATGTTTGTCCTTTTATATCTCGAGTTTGGCAACATCAAATTTTATGATTCTTTTTTTGCTGGAAATGTATTCTTTTGAAGCAGGTTAATATGTAAAAATAATTGGACAAAGGGGCGTGGCACTGTCCATAAAAAAAACATTCAAAATCTTATATCTCGAAAACCACCAAATCAATTGAGCTCAAACTTATAGATAATCTTAGTTATTGGCCCTGAAATGCTCCTGTTAAGATTAGTCAAAATTGGACAAAGAGGCGTGGCACCGCCTATACAAAATAAAAGCATTGCAAAGGCTTTACCTACTTCGAAAAGTAATCGGTCGATTGAGCTGAAACTTATAGGTGCGTTTTTTTGAAACTTCGCCAGCCAGCCGTTCATTTGAACAATTGCCAGCAAGATGAAGCTAGCCAGCCGAGTTTTAGTATAAAATTATGCATTTGATAGAAATATTTGATTCATTCTGACATTTTTCTCTGGAATGTTGTGTGCATGAGATAAGAACGCCATTATGATTTAAGCAAATTGTATGGAAATTCTAACCAACTTGTTGCTTTCAGCGCCACCTGTTTGTTCATTGTGAATTGAATTTAGCCAGCTACCAGCCAGCCGCTCTCCAACTGGGGAGGAAATCCAGAGTTGTTGCCAGTAGTTGCCAGCAGGTTGTTGTTTTAATTAGCATGTGAAATGTGCCTCAACTGGCAACCACTGGCTGGGGAGGTTTCATAAAAACGCAACTAATGCATCCAGTCGATAGCCAGACAGGCATTTGTTTTAATTTTTCAAATTTATTAAAAAGTTGTTGCTGATTTCAATACGGTTTCGCACCCATGATGGGATTCCCACCCGTTTTAAATGGTTCTGTCCAAAATTAAATTTGAAAGGCATCTCTAAGGATATTATGTCTTTCTCAATAACACCAAAAACATCTCCACAAAAGTCTCGAGCGAATTGTGAAATTAAATGAATGATGTAATGTAAAACTTTTCGCTCTTGGGGACACATAAAATTGAAATTATATTTTCATATGCACAAGTATGTTTTTATATTATTTTTGGGAAACGCTTCCTAAAGTTCGTATACGTCTCAGGAAAATAAAAAATAAAAGAAAACTTTTCTTTTGTAATAACCAGAGACCGTGAGAAATATTCTTCTTCTTCCACTCCAACGTCTATCTCTTTTTAAGCTTCCTTGCTATCTCTTCATCTCTTCGGGTGTATCATGTGCAGAATGCAGATTCGACAAACGGGTAAATCGTTTATAACGCCGTCTTCCGCTCCTTAAATTGTTTTACATTTCATACGCAAAATAATTGGTGTTGCTCCATGTTCCTTGTGGTATTTTTTGCAGCACAGCACAGTACGATTATTACGATTCAAGTGAAGTATACACACATGCATAATGAATTCAAGTTAATATTGTGTTTTGCTTTTGCAAATTTACTGTGAAAATTAAATCCCCTACTGATGTTTCCTTTTTTAACAATGTTTTAGAGTAAACATGAGATCAGGGTGGGATATATAATATGATTTAAAGACTTAATAACGCGTATATAGTATTTCGCATATAGTAGACGGTGGGGGCGTTTAAATTGAGAGCGTGTTAATGTCTTAATTATGCCAATACAAGTTGTATCCGAATAGCTTATTTTATGCTAATGAAATCATAATTAAATGAGGTAATTAATAACGATTTTCCGGAATATTAGTATTTTTATTTTTAAGTTTCCTTAGGACTTAGGGTCGGTTTGTTCATCTTTGGTTAACTATATAAAAATAAGTTGTATTGTGTTCCCTGTTATGCGTGAACCGATTTTGATTCTGGAAATTTCCCATGAAAGGTGACGTTAATACCATGGTTTTTAAGTGTATATGGTCTTTTTTTGGTTCATGAGTTATAGGGGCGTGGCACTTCCCATACAAAAAATGCATTCAAAATCTTATATCTCGAAAAACACCGATTCGATTGAGTTTAAATTTATATACAACTAGCGGACCCCCTGCACACTTCGTAGTGCAAAATAGAAATATAAAAAAAAAATCCTGTTATCCTGTTAAGAATAGTAGCTTCAATTACATAAGCCATTAATCTTTTAACAGAAAGTCTTGTACCCAAGCATAATAATACTAACTCCAACTTTCAATTATAGATTATGCGGAGGCAATCCTGGTAAGTCCAACGAATTCAAAAATTCTGTTGGATAATTCACAACATCTTCTTCATTAGTAACTGTATCCACAGACTTGTACGAAACCAAGTCGCCAGGAATCTTGGATTGTATAGCCATGTTCAATTCAATATTCTTGTGTATCAGGACAATGCATATCAATGTTACCAATTTTACAAACTGTGGCTTTGACTGTCGAAGAATAGCGTTTGCTTTTTTTTGTATGGGATGCGCCATACCCCTTTGTCCAATATTGACCAATCTTCACAGGAATACTCCTGGGCCAATACCTAAGATAGTATGTAAATTTGAACTCAATCGATTCATTGGTTTTCGAGATATAAGATTTTGAATGTATTTTTTGTATGGGAGGTGCAACGCCCCTTTGTCCAATTTTGACCAATCCTTACAGGAATACTCCTGGGCCGATACCTAAAATTGTATGTAAATTTGAACTTAATCGATTGGGTGGTCATCGAAATATAAGACTTTGATGCATTTTTTGTATGGGAGGTGCCACGCCCCTATGACTCATGAAGCAATACACCCTTAAAGACCGTATATACTTACAAACCATGGTATCAGCGCCAACTTTCATGGGAAATTTCCAGAATCAAAATCGGTTCACGCATTACAGAGAACATTGGCGACAAACACAATACAACTTATTTTTATATATATAGATATCAGGTATTGGCCCAGTAGTATTTCTGTGAAGCTTGGTCAAATTTGGACAAAGGAGCGTGGCACCGCCCATACAACAAAAACATTTAAAATCCTTTATTTCGAAAACCATCGAATCGATTGAGTTACAATTTTTGGACAATCTTAGATGTTGGCCTGGGAGTGCTCACTTTTCTTCGACAGTCATGGGAGATGGGAGCCATAGTTTTTAAAATTTGTAACATTAATATGCATTGTCCTGATAGACAAGAATACTATCTAGGTTTCGGGT
This sequence comes from Cheilosia scutellata, assembly GCA_955612985.1. NCBI lineage: Eukaryota > Metazoa > Arthropoda > Insecta > Diptera > Syrphidae > Cheilosia > Cheilosia scutellata. The sequence goes on from OY015311.1 coordinate 96,415,983, forward strand.
GTCTACTATACGTATTACGTGGTTGATATCAATCTTCGTGTTACACGTTTCACATCTAGGTGGATTTCCTTCTTAAGCAGATGTTGGTGCGTAGCAGCTATGTGGCCTAGGCGTAGCCTAACGAAGATGGAGTTCATCGCTTTTGTTGTGGTGGTTGGATAGGTTGGGTGAGATCTGCCTAATATCGATGCTGGAGTAGTGTGGTGATGGCTGTAACTGACCCCTTCTAACAGTTGTTGAGATTTTAGACACGAGTTGATATTTTTTCCTTGTTTTTTTGGTCAAATAATAAAATGAATGGACCGGTGAATTGTGCGCGAGGTTACCCGCTGCATCAGCAAACTCGTTTCGTTTTATCCCAGTGTGACTTGGGATCCACATAATTTTTATTTTCTCTGGTGAATTTATTATATAGTCTCTGATCCTGTTTATTAAGAACTGTTCGTTAGGCTGTCAGAACCTATGACGAATTTGCCGGTGATGGACGAGGTTCGAGGTGTTTTCATGCAAAATGATTTCAAACAACAGGGGGCAGATAACGTGAAATGAAAACGATCGAACGATATCGTTTTCGCTAAGCTTGTCTCTTCCATATCCATGGCAATAGATAGAGACTGCTATTGTCGAAACGATATTGTTCGATCGTTTTGAAAACTGGAATAAGTATTTGGAAAAACTTCTGTTGTCCCGAAAACCCGGTTTTCGGCTCGGTATGTGAATAGGGTATAAGCCTCCTATACCCGCGAAGCTTATAAAGATTTGACGGGACAAACGAAATGAACGTATTTATTAAGATGCATTTATTTTATGAGGCCAATGACTTTTATCCTCAAAGTAAACATACCTCTTGTAAACTAAATCCCAACTATTGGCACCATAGGTAATAGGTACAATACTTACTATGAGATCTATAAATCAGAAAAAGATATGTAATACTATGCCGTTTCCCGCTCAGGAATTCTATTGCTTTAATATGTTTTCGTCTATCAGGAGAATACATATCCAAATTCAAAGTTTTACAAAGGTCTAGCTCCCATGAGTGTCAATAAAAAAGCAAAACAAGTAAAAGTGTTATCATCGGCTTGGCCGATGCTTTCATACCCTCCACTGCATAAAAGTCATGCAAAATGTTTGCCATGCCATATTGGTTTGGTATAGGAGGTACCAAAACTACTTGACCGACATAAACAATTTTCAATACCAACCTGACGACGATAAAAAGAAGCCCTCTCACAAAATTTCATTCGCCTAGATCGATTCGTTTGGACGCTATCGTGCTTTCAAGAGACAGAGAGACACATGGGTCTAATAGTGGTTTTGTATGGGAGGTACCAGAACTACATGACCGACATAGCCTATTTTCAATACCTACCATACGTAAAAAATACGACGGTAAAAAGAAGTCCTCTCACAAAATTGCATTCACCTAGGTTGATTCGTTTGGACGCTATCGTGTTTTCAACAGACAGACAGACAGACAGACAGACAGACGGACATGGTTAAATCGATTCAGAATATATATACTTTATAGGGTCTCCGGTGAATCCTTCTTGGCGTTACAAATGTAATGACAAAGTGAATATACCTTCCTGTGGAGGGTATAAAAAAACCGCAAAAACTCATCAAAAAACACATCAAAAAATTGTCAAAAATGCACCAAACGACACCCCAAAAATTAACCTAAAAACGATCATCACAATGAACTAAAATCAAATCACAAAAAGTTCAGAAGCAAAAATAGTCCAGTAGAAATAGGCGTAAAAATGAGAAAAAAAAAATAATTCGTTACAGCACTCTGACAGCGGAATATTGTAGAGCAAGCTCTTGTAAGACTGGACAAAAAAATCGAACCGACAGCAGCTATCCGGAGTGCAATGGGGTGCATTCTTAGCAGAGTGTTGAAAATTTGCTTCCTCAGATGCAACAGAACTGAACGATTCTTCAGTATTTTTGACAATTTCATTGAGTAGTGTTTCAGTTTCAGTACATTGATCTGTTTCCATTTCTTCAGAGTCACTTTCGTAGGTAGAAATTTGTGGAAGTTCAGCATTTGAGCAATTTTCTGAATTAAAACAATTTAAGCACAAGTTGGTACATTTCAGACCATGTTTTCTACATCCGCATTTTAAAGAAGCACAACCCTTTTCACAGCTGCAACAAATAGTTCTTAGGAGATGATCGGGTATTAATTTATCATCTGTGATATTCGGCTTAATGATACCTTCCGCTGTTTCTTTCCAACCCCAATCTGTTGCGATTACTTCGTTTCCAAGCCATGTTTGAAGCTGACAATATGCTCTAAAACAATGCTGTTTTGCTGCCCCTGTTGTTGGTGGTAATTTTTCCAATTTAAAACTTGATTTAAACGTCGCTGTCTTATACATTTCAAACCGTAAATCATGCAGAGTTAAATCTTGTTTTTTACTGTAAATCCATACTATTAATTTGCTACCATTATCAGCTATCATCTCTTTATCAGCATTGTTTTTGTAAAAGATATCAGCCAATCGAGGAAAATCTGTATTTTGTAGAATTGTTTTTATTGTCATTACTTTTCCTTTTCCTGCAAATCCTGAGGTAGTATCACAACCAGTAAAACAATGAAGCAATGCCAAATACTTTCGTTTCGATGGATCTGTAAAGCTATTAGACGTGTAAAAAGAATCGCGAGCATTACCAGTGGATGGTTTGTGAAAGAGTATATCCAAATTTTTTTCATTTAGCTGATTTAAGAGTACCTATTAGCAGATCAACGTCTTGCCCAACAACTATCACAGTTCTATCATTTGTGGCGACTTCAATTGCTGTATTTATTATTTATTGTATCGCTGACAACAAATTTACATCTTTATCTTTTTCGCATGCTAAAATCTCACGACCTTTTAAGTAAAGCGGCTGATCGAATGTTACGAAGCAAGTCTTTTGCTTGTGTTTTTGCCTGTTATCATCCGCAGCTTTTAATAGAACAGTGTAAATAGTGTTGTAGTTACTCGGAGGGTTATTTACGAAAGGCAGGGGAATAATTTTCGAGGTTTCATAGCGACCGTTACCGTAAATTTCTTCCATGAAACCGTTCCAGCCTTTGGTATTAATATTACAAGATTTAGAATATAGCCAAATAAAATCTGAAATTCAGTTCTGTTGCATCTGAGGAAGCAAATTTTCAACACTCTGCTAAGAGAGCAAGATTAGATGAAGAGGGCTTTAATTAATACTTTTGTTCAATTTGGCACACTATACTTTTTTTTTTGTTAATTAATTAAATTAAATATTAAAATTACTACGAAAAAAGCGATTTTTTTAGAGTTTTTCAATTTTCCGGTCATTTTTTCCATTGCAGTATACCATTTCTTCACTATTTATCGAAAGTAAATATAACAACGAGTAAGTGAGCCAAAACATAGCTCCGTAGGAGGTGTAGTTTTAAGAGGAATCGCAGTTAAAAACATCGCTTTTTTTTGTTTAAAATTTAAATTTAACAACAACTTCTTAATATTTCCGTCTGAAAAAGTTACTGCCTTTTTGCAACACTAAAAAGTATCTTTTGTCCAAGTTTCAGCTTCATAGACGTTTTTCTGTAAAAGAAAAGAATTAAAAACCAAAAAACCGGTTTTCCGCCATTTTTTCGAAAAATTTTGAGGTTAAGGTAAAAATGGTAAGTACAAAAGTTGTAGATCCTTTTATTTCCTACAACTTTTACATTGAACTTTTTTCGATGGGATGCACAGTTTAGCCAGAAATCACGAAAAACCATTGTCAACCCCTAAAAATGCACCCCATTGCACTCCGGATAGCTGCTGTCGGTTCGATTTTTTTGTCCAGTTTTACAAGAGCTTGCTCTACAATATTCCGCTGTCAGAGTGCTGTAACGAATTTTTTTGTTGTTCGAATCCTATTTCTCCTGGACTAAAACTGTTTTTTTTTTATATTAATATTTTTCCTCCAGAGATTTTCCTCAGAGGTCCAAAAAGTTCCTCTAAAAGTCAAATACATGTGTGTTAAATTTTTTGGAGCAAATATGTATCTAATTAGCCGAGCTGTAATTGCGTTTCAAATGGAAATGTAAGCTTACCTCAAAGAGTGGTAAGATCCTATGACGCTGACAAAAAAATACTTTCAGAATACCTAACTACATAATATTATTATGTACTTCAATTTAGAGTTAGAGTAGCTCTCACAATGTCAGTGTCAAAGAAGAAGCAGATAAATTATTCAAGTGGTAGTTAAAAAAGTTGTAGAAAATCAATAGCGGTTTTGCTATAGTGAGTTGTTGTTGAAAAATTCTTGTTGTTGAAAAATTGTTGAAAAAGAGAGTCATGCGACAGCTGTTAGGGAGCTGTTAAACAGCTGTTAATTTAGACAGACCTGATGGATACAGCTGTTTAACAGCGCTTTAACAGGTCCCTAACAGCTGCAACAAGTGTGACAGGTGGAATCGAGAGTCGCATACCTTCATCTTTTCTGATGAAAATTCTGATGAATTTCAATTGGACGGACCTGATGGATACAGCTGTTTAACAGCGCTTTAACAGGTCCCTAACAGCTGTTAAGCAGCTGTATCCATCAGGTCCGTCCAATTGAAATTTTTTTTCATCAGAAAAGATGAAGGTATGCGACTCTCGATTCCACCTGTCACACTTGTTGCAAACTCAAGCCGCTGGATCTTACGTGCCGCATTCAATGGTGGTTTCCTCTTAATTTTTTTCATGGCCAATATGGCTGGCCTTCTGTATCACGCGATGAACAGTCGATCTGCTAGCTGTAACTCCAGTTTCTGCCTTAATTTTAGCCTTGAGAGCCTTGAACTTGAAGCAGCTCTCAGTATCGCCCGCCTTTCCTGACATGTTATTGCTTTGCTGACTCTTCCTTTGCGGTTTTTCCCATAGTTCTCAGGGTCCTCGTAATCAAGTGACACGGAGTGTATCTATATACAATCTGGCAATATCTACGCACTCTGTGACCAGTTAGCAGGTCATTTAGAGACCTTTTTGTGTGTTATGTTCGTGTAAAATCCGTCATAGTCGTGCATCATCATCAGTATAGTACAAAAGCTACTTTTGTCATAAAAGATAGATAGATAGAAAAATTAATAACATAAATTTCTGATCACGGAAAAACAATTGTATGTAGTAGTTGCCAGCACATTAATAAACTAAACGTTTCGCAGTAAAAATAAAAACGAATTCATTTTAAGGGTTTTATTACTAATTACTCAAGAATCCTCGAAAAACTAATTTTTTATTGTTCGACACTTACCAACGTTTTAAGAAATATCCCGACTACATATTTGCTTACGTTATTAATTCTCAATTACTAAGGCCAGCGCGGGACATTGTATTTTACAAAACAAAAAAATGCTATACCATTACAAATAAGAACGCTTTAACTTAACGGACGAACATGATAATTTATGATGTCATGTTAAATTGGGCACTATGAGCAAACATGAGTAGCTAATAAAAAAAATATGTAGGTTTTACACGAACGTCCCAAAAAAAGGGGTTAATTAAACGTTTGGCTAAGGGTGGTATCCCCCGCCAATTCGACATCGATTGTTATTTGTTATTTGTGCGGTAAACGCTATCAATTAGTCCTATTTCTACTTTACCGCACGAAAGTCTTAGTGTACGGCTGTGGCTGTAGGTATAGTGAATGCAAACAACCCTCATAATGAAAGCGACATGAGTAAACAAGACGTACACATGGTCGGTGTCAATTACAAATAAAAATTAAATTTGACGATAACCTTTTGGATCACATGCAGATGAGCTTGATAGTTCAACCCATCTGAAATGTAAAATTGAATAAACCTACATTTTATGAAAATTAATACGAGTAATTATACAATACTCTCGAACAATTTAGCAGGAGTATACGCGAGTGACAAATAGGACTATTTATAATGAATTAATTTTTTTATTCGAAGCCAGCATGTAGAACGGGGACGAGCAACTGGGGGTATTTATTTTGGTAACAAAAAAGATTTATGCACTATGCATATGTTATGTAGAGTGCGATTTTGGTCCTTTACATGGGAGCATTTTCCTCAACCTAACTGTAATCATTGGCATGGCTAAAATTCTATGCACAAATTCATGGGAAATACGTTGGGTACACTGTCACTTTTGACTAAAGTCTCCTCATCTGAACTTTCATATTATAGACCATTCTCTTGCTCTTTTCCGAGTAGGGGTGAATGGAACACAAATGAACCCACGAAGAGGAAATCGATATCCATCTATACAGAAGGGTGAAAGATGGACTGTGAAACCGGTGCCGGTATATTCTCGGAGGAATTAAATATGCAGCGTTCAATCAGGCTTTTTGGTGGTAGCCACTGTCTTTCAAGCAGAGGTTTTGGCAATCGTGGAAGCGGGCCGTATAAGGTGCCATTTTTGGCAATACCACGAAACGATATTACCATTTTAATTCACAGCTATAAAAACAGTCTGTGCTATTGAAATGAAATCCAAGCTGGTTCACCGCGAAGAGCTCAAGGTTCTTTGCTCGCAGCTAGCCACGAATATCTGCTGTATCCCTGGACACAGTTACAAAGCCAGCAATGGAGAGAAATGGATCTGCAATGGATCATGATAAAGCACTACAGACTACAGTCGATCAAGCCACCACTCTGTAATTTTAGAGAACGAGCGGAGAACACGATTCGTACATGTAAACTAAAAACAGTGCAAAGAACTATAGTGACCTGTGAAGTATCACGTATAAGCTTTGGTCAGAATATGTCAGAGGCCGAACTATCAATTTTTTATAGTCTGGCATGTCATCGCTGTCTAACCTGGTAGGGGATCTAACGGGTCATAACTTCCAAAAAAACATACAATGAAACTAAATCTCGAAGATGACGATATGTAGATGGAGACGAAGAGGTCCACACCTCACTTCCTCTGTCACTGCCTGAGTCTCTGTCACTTGAAAAATAGAACACTTGGAAGTCATTACTTCCATGACTTACAAGAACTTTCTGATGGTCTCACTTTCTGATCTTTACAGGTTTTTGAGAATATCAAGATGGCTGGACGACCTTCGTCGGGTAATAATAGGAAGGAGGGACATGAAGCTACCCATTTCTAATACCAACGGTTAACCCCCCATAAAAGGGCATAACAATTGGTATACAAGGGTTCACCCTGATCTACCAAGCCGTAAATCTAACCTAACCTAATCTAACCATTGGCCAGTAACTGACTTTGAGAAATAACAGGAGACAGAAGTCTCTGACAGTAATGGCAACTTAATGGTTTTTAGCTATTTAAATGCAAGAATTGGTAACGAAATGGAATAATATGTAAACAACGATATCACTTGGTAACTCCTAAAGATCCAAACTTCTTGAATTGTTCATTAAGGTTAGGTGTACTGAAAGCAATCAGCAATTTGGATGACTGGGAAAGCGAACTCACATTTTTAAGGCAGCAAATCGATTTTGTAGCAGCTCGTAATACTGTGATAGTAGCACTAGGTTTCCAAGGCTAAGGATCCGCAACCTGGCGCTCGCCAGACGGTCGAACCGCCAACCAAATCGACTATGTGCTAGTTGACGTGAGCCACGCATCCAACATCCTCGACGTGTACACATTCCGAGGGCAAACGTCGACTGTGACCATTTTCTTATCACGGCTGAATTCAGATCTCGACTGTCCAACGAGAAGGAGCTGCGAACCGTCTAGAAGAAGAAACTCGACGTTGGATTGCCTTAGATTATGAAACTCTCCCCTGTGCACTCTCCTACCACAGACGCCAACAATCAGTGTTGCCAGTATCGCGACATTATCAAGGAGGTAGCCGAAACCACTGTAGGGTACCAGCCACCTCAGAAAAAGACCCCGTGGTATAATGATGAATGCGTATACAGGAAAAATATAACAGAAGATGCGCACAAGAAAACGCTGCAGCGCAAAACAAGGGCAGCGAGAGAAGATTATCGGGCCAGGAGAAAGGAGCAAAAGAAGATCCTGTGTAGAAAAAAGAGGGCTTACGCAGCTTTCCAGTTCAAGGAGATCGAAGAGTCTTGCGATCGTAACAACATCCGGAGGTTCTACAAAAAAGCCAAGCATCTATGGCTGCTGGCTTCAAAACCGGAACGCAGGCTCTTCAAGATAGGGAAGGAAACCTAGTCACCCAAGCGCAGGGAATAGTAGATGTGTTTAAGCTGCATTTCCAGTAATTCTCCAGCTAAGAGGGTCTTCGAATCCCACCCCTCACCCCCCAGGTTCGAGAAGACAAGGAAGACAGATCTTCCGTTTCAAAGACCAAGCCATCGCGGATGACAGAGCGCTTGGTCTGGACAACTGGAAGCAGGGGATCGTAGAGGATGGAAGGCTACAGTGTCTCAGGCAGAAACTCTACCGATAAGTAAGAAAGTAAGTAATGTCCCTTCCTCATAAAATTATGATTGTCTTAGAAAACACCTCCTCCAACTCCGTATTTGGTTTTCATCCTATCTATAGTATAGGAGTATAGAAGTATCCAATTTTGAAAACATTTAACTTCTATAATACCTTTAGATCGAGGTACCTACCTGGCATTAATATTGGGGGTTAAGACTGAACATTAGGTACTAGTCCCCAGCTGTCATCCCACACACCCCATTTCCACAGTTAGAAACAAATCTTTCCAGCCGTTTATCCTGCAGCGAATGGTATCGCAGGACAGACTTTTTGGATCCCCTATCATCTTAATACTAGAATTGATTGACATCTCCAATTCGAAAATGTAGTCGAAAACAGTTACTACGAGAAAAGAAAAAATCCTTCTTACTTCATCTTACATCTTCATACACAACTAGAGGAATAGGTACTCTTCTATAAGATGATTTTTTTATGGTAGCGTATTGAACTGTGCATTGATGACTAGATGACCCATTTCGCAGGGTTTTTCAATTTAGGTATCCTTCTGAAAAGCACTCTCAGTATTCTGAGAAAAAAAAATGCCTTTGTCTCTGATTTGACTCCGCACCCAAAATTGTAAGTCATTCAATGCTCTCATTGATTTGTTAACCTTAAACTGAATAAAAAAGGAATTTAGATTAATAATGTATAGAAAATTGATTCCCCCCAGTTTGCTTTAAAATGTCACATGAAGGTGTAAAACGTGTTCCTCATGTCATTAGTAGTACGGTAGGTATGTCTGCCTGTCTACATTAACATGAACCCGTCAAACTTTAGTTACCTTTACAATAAGGATCAAAAATATTGCTAACATTCAAACCCATATGCTAATTAAGCAATTAGTCATTGGTGTCCTTTTCATATCGGATTTCGGCCAGACGTACCAGAAGAAATTCCACGCACTGTCTTCCGTATATCAGCTTGTAAAAGTGCACAGGCGTTGTGAATATCAATATTACCCTGGGGGGATGAATGGAAAAGGAACAATGCAAGGAAAATCTTAAGACTTCGTTGAAAATAATCTCACTAAATCAGCACATTGTGATTGAGGTCCATATGATAGGGATGAAGTGAAGTATATGAATATGAGTGTTGCTGTTGGTGATACTATGTGCGTATATTGCCAGAGGAAGAATTTCAAAGATTTTACTGCGGCTATGGTCAAACTAAAGTTGGATATGACATCTTGATGTGAATTAAGATGGGTAATTATATATACTCAATGTCTGGGCCGCAAGCGTTTGTCATGTGACATGGGACTGTGGGACATAGAAACTATATCCGTGGTTACCAAGTACGTGATGGAAATAATATTATGTTACATATACATATCTATTTCCATTCTGTCCAATATCTATGTATAATAGTCCGTAGGAATTTTAAAGTTGCTTATAGAATTGTTTTTTATTTAAACAAAAATTGGCACAGAGTAGATTTCAAAAATCTATCAAGTTGGCTCGCAAGTTTGAGACAATTAATTTGGTAAGAGCTGTAAATAATATCACTTGGTTGTTTTTAACTAAACGATTTTTCTCCGTACGATCATTTGACCATTAAAAAGAGGGTTCTGTTTTAGTCCTTTTGCTGCACAAAGCTCAGAATTCACCGTTTGCAAATAATTTTTAATAGTAAGATGTACAGTGAGCGTCAAAAGTGAGTAACCACCGATGCTCTCTTGAGGGTTTGGAAACAGGTATAAAAAACCTAAAAATAAATAAATAAAAATAAATAGGTGGCGCAACAGGCGGTAGACACCCTAGGCCTAGCTTCTAGCAACCATTCGTTTGTGTGAGTTTCTATTTTTGGGGGGGATGGAAGGGACCTACAGTTTTTATGTCGAGTCCGAACGGCTGAATTGAGAAGCTTTTTCAGGACAGTCATACTCTCTCAGACGTTCGCGAGAGGTGGCGCAGTAGAAAAAACCTTAAAATGTAATTTGTGTTTTTCCGGGGATCGAACCTGGGATCCCTCGCACAGTAGTCCAGCACGCTAACTACTGCGCGTCTAAAAAACCTATAATATGTAAAAAGTTTGATAACGAAATAACAATTTCGTATTTAATTTCGACAGGATAACATACTTTATAGATATTTAAAAAAAAATAGTTTCCCATCTCCAAAGGAAAAATTAAACATTATTGGTGTTTATTCACTTTTGAGCTTTACTGTATATACTCATAGTTAGCTTTAGGGTAGTTTTGAGAGCGCACACCATTTGTGGATATCTCAGAGTCAGTAAGTCGTTTCAAAGAAGACAACCAAGTGTAGAGCAGTCCATCTCCGTATCTGTCATTGGCTGGTGATGCAACCTATTGAGATGCTGGGATCAGACGGCCACGATTTTCAGTACCGACTATTAGAAGCACGGCTCTTACAGCACGAACTGGGATAGTTGATGCTAGCTCTAGCTAGCATAGCCGTCTCCTTTTCCGTGAAGGAAGTGGGGTTACGTCCCTTCAACCTATTGAGCAGCCGACGTGCATTCCTGCGCATCTTAAGTGGGTCTTCAACTGTTTGTGTGCTTGTTTGTGACAGCTTGTTGCTTTCCACCAATTTCGCCGCGATGAACACTGAGGCTTCGGTTCTATTAAAACATTCAGTGTCCTTTGGCTTATGGCTTATCCACAACTGTAACTGCGCTGTCCAGGGTCGAGTCTGCCTCTCCCGGTGAAACAATCCTGTCCACTTTGACTGCTTTGTCTTTCGCGGGGTCAGATGCAACAGACCCGTGCCCCGATAGGCTAAGGCATATCACAGGCATTGGTGGTCGCATAAGAGCTCCCTCGCTCGAGATTCCTGGGAAGCCAGCCTTCTGTAGGATGTTAGCACAGTGCTCATCACATTTCAAAAACTGGCTTTCCAAGAAGCCAAGAGCATTTTGAAGCCGTCGTCTGTCATTGTCTCCTAATCGAAGCTGTTGACGATATGGAGAATTTGGAAGAGCTGGCAATGGAGCGAGTATCATCATCCTCAAGAAAAAAACTTCTCAAGTCTGATAGATCAACCGTTCGCTCGCATCCCCCAACCGAAACAGCCCTACTTGTTGACGGTTCTTGCTCTTGGAGTAAGAGGTTTTCTTCCTCATCCGTCATTTTCGTGTGAGAATTGGTTTTATAGAAGTTCTTGGTGCCCGATTCGTTTACACCAGTCGCTTTGTTATTATATTTAATTTTTCTGTTATGGAACCACGAGTAAGGGGGAAGGGAATGTCGTTGTGTATGTGTACTTACCCTCTGTATACAAAAAAGGGGAATTGAATTGAAACTAGAGGTACCCAGGTATCTAGAGTTCACCGCCAGAAGCATAACATTGTGCCCTACATCCCATGGGCACGGTTGTTCACCCTGGTATAAAATCCATAGTTTTTATCGAGTTATTCCCCTTTAGATCCAAAAGACCTCAGACCCATCGTTCCTTCTAAAAACATTGGAAAGACTGATTGATATACAACTACGCGACAGCATCGATATTCGACTTCTGTCTAAAGCTCAACATGCCTACAACAAGGGTAAATCAGTGGAAACAGCACTACATCAGCTTGTTCGTAAAATCGAATACTCCATGCATCATAAAGAGTACACAATGGTAGCCTTTTTGGATATAGAGGGAGCTTTCAACAATGTCAACACATCAGCGATTACAGATGCACTGACAGGTCTGAAGGTAGATGACTCACTTTGCGATTTGATTAGGCTACTGCTTAGCAGTCGGATTATTAATTCAAGGCTGGGTGATTCATCTGCTAGAAGATCTGTCAGTAGAGGCACCCCACAAGGTGGTGTCTTATCCCCTCTTCTTTGGAATTTGGTAGTTAATGAACTATTGATAAACCTGGAAACAGAGGGATGCACGGTGATCGCTTATGCGGACGACGTTGCGATAGCAATCTCTGGAAAACACCTTAATACTCTCAAAGAACTCTTACAAAACGCTCTAAATAAGCTTACCAGATGGGCAGTACGTTGTGGTTTGAGCGTAAACCCCCACAAAACGGAACTGGTACTCTACACAAGGAAATATAAAATTCCGCCAATTGATCCCCCCTCTATAAATGGCATTAACTTAACTTTCTCTAATGAAGCAAAATTTTTAGGTATTATTTTGGATAGGAAGTTAAATTGGAAGTCCAACATTCAAGAAAGAGTAAAAAATGCCACAGTCGCACTTTTCTCTTGCAAAAAGGCCATAGGAAGCAAATGGGGCTTACAACCTCGAATAACTCACTGGCTCTATACTTCGGTTATAAGACCGATACTCACGTACGGAGTGGTTGTTTGGTGGACTGCACTAGATAAGGCCATTAACCTGAACTATCTAAGCAAAGTCCAACGATCAGCCTGTATGTGCATTGGTGGTGCACTTCGCACAACACCATCCGCAGCAATGGACATCTTGTTCCATCTCATACCTCTGGATATTTTCAGCAGACAGATTGCGGCAAACTCAGCCGTCCGTTTGAAAGCAGTATCGCAGTGGACTAGTAAAGACTTTGGACACGCCTCTATACTGAACAATTTCAAAATCGTTTCTGGAAACACAGACTACACTACTCCCAAGTTAAACTTTGACAAAAACTTCAAGTCTACCATCCCACCCAGGTCTTTCTGGGAAGGGGAAGGTTTTCCTGAGGACAAGTCGGTTCACTTCTATACCGACGGATCAAAAACTGACGAAGGGGTAGGTGGTGGTGTTTTCTCTGATAGACTGAATCTTAGTCTCTCATTCCGTCTCCCTAATCATTGTAGCGTGTTCCAAGCGGAAATAATGGCGATTAAAGAAGCCCTATCATGGCTAAAGAAGAACGTGTTATCTAATAAGGATATCCGTATCTTTTCAGACAGTCAAGCAGCTATCAAATCCTTGGAATCCTTCTCAAATAATTCGAAAGTGGCCCAAGAATGCCGCTCGTCTCTCCTAGAGATGGCAGAGCAGTTCAACATTCACCTATTCTGGGTGCCGGGGCATAGAGATATTCCAGGGAATTGTAGGGCCGATGAACTCGCCAGACGTGGAACAACTTTACCTCTGCTACCTGACAAAGCTAACTTAGGAATACCAATCGCTACATGTAAACATAAATTAGAGCTAATCGCCTTTGAGAAAACAAATCTTAGATGGACAAACGGTACAACATGTCTAGCGACAAAGCAGATTTGGCCAAAGCTGGATCTGAAACGCTCTAAGTGTTTGATATCTCTAGAAAGACGTCATATTAGCGCTATGATAGGTGGCACTTTGTGGCACTTTGTGCAGGGTGTGCCTCTTTACCACGTATAACGCGTCTTGGGCAGTCCCTAGTCTCTCTGTCCAGAAGTCCTCGCCACCAATTTTTAAAGCATACTTTTCGTCCTTCGAGTTAGGAGTTTTGAACCCAATTATTTTGCCAGATCGCGGTAGCAGCAATTGCCTAGGGTAATTTTTTGTTGAATCTCATTTCGTGGAATTTATATTTACTCCGAAGTAGGTGAACTCCTTAATTACTTCGAAAATGTTGCCATTATCTGAATGATTTGTTTGTTGATAACATGTACGATACGCAGCATTGTGCCTCTATCACGGCCCACTGATGGAAACGACCGATGATGCCAATATCGTTAGCATATACCCTAATAGCTGAACGGACCTGTTGAAGATAGTGGCTCTCGTGTTGACGCGTACCCTGCGTACAATCTACTTCGGAACAAGATTAAAGAACTCAAATGATAGCGCATCTCTTTGCCGAAATCCGGTGCATGTTTGAAATAGTTCGGAGGACCTACTTACCAAACTGCACGTTGTTGCAGCTTCACGCCACACAGCTGGATCAGTTTTACCGGGATCCCGAATTCGGCCATCGCCTAATAGAGCCCCTGACGATGAATACTATCATTATGTGGATGTGAATTTGAAGTCGATGAGGTGGTGAGTCTCGTTGGTGTTTTCCAGGACTTGTCTCAGTGCGAAAATGTTGGTCTATAGTCGAGGACGGAAGTTACGCTGGTACGTGCCGATTAGTGTGTTTTAGAACGGTTTAAGGTGCTCACACAGTAGGTGCGTTGGATAGGATCTTATATGCGATACTTAGAAGGGTTATGCCTCCATTGTTCTTGCAAGACAAAGAATCTCCTTTTTTGTACTTGGGCAATATGGAGCTAATAGTCCAGTCATCGGACATATGCTTTCTCCCACCCACACTTGGTTAATGATTTGGTGCATGCTCCCTACCAAAGCATCGCCACTTATTTGAAGAGCTCCGCTGGTAAACCATCAGCGCCATCGGCGGCGGCGTTGTTGTTCTTCTAACCTTTTTTATATAGCTAAGCCAACTTCTTTCATACTGGATTGTGGAAGAGTGGAACTGGTTCTTCGTTAACTGGATGTGGGTTCTCTGCTTGCCCTATCGCTCTCTTCACATGATGCGCATTTAGCAGCTTGTGAAAATGCCGCTTAAACACATCACTATCCCCCGTGCTTCGGTGACTAGGTTTCCTTCGCAGTTTAGTTAGTTATGAGAAAGAAATACAACCAGCCTCGGATAATGAACCTTCTCAAATGGCCGTATCATGTAGGTTAGGCCAATCCGGAAGTTTCCAGATGTCCGGATATGACACTTACGACCATCCATAAGGGCCTATAGATTGACTAAATCGACAATTGTCGTATGGCATCGCATGACATTGATCCAACACCTTTTCTCCCTTATCCTGGCGCTTGGGCCCGCCAGATTGCTTTGATGTATACATGTATAACCAGGCGAAGTTATACGAATCATAAACAGAAGAATAGACTGAGTTATGTAATATTTGAAACATGTACAAGTTTGGTGTATAAAAACAGTTCGTTATAACAAAAGCCTTTATGGGGCTTATACGTTAATCGAGCGAAAACATTACAATAACAACGCAACAGAAATTTTATGTTACAAACATGTAGATATGCTCCATTGTTAGGGGCGTGTGTGTTGGATTATCTTGTATCCTTGTTGAAGTACCGTCACAGGATTTGCACACTGGCTTTCATACGAGTGTAGACAGTATTATTTTTTGCAGGCGAACAAAAAAAAACGAAGAAAAACAAGGTCCTCGAGTTGAGGGGTTGTTGATAGACACAGAAATTCTAAAGCAAATATTTGTATGCCAATGCCACTGATGGCCGCAAACGGAGTAAAGCGATGCCAAAAGAGGAAACATGCGATGCCGATTTTCGTAATAATGAATGCTTATTGAGTGGTAGAGGTAAAATGAATTGAGTTAAGTTAATATATTATGCAGGAAGACAAAGGGGAACTCTAACCTCTCCCTCTTCGCTTTTGAAAAAGAGCAGATATTTCGTTGCTTTTTTTGCTGATGAAGAGCGGGATAACAATGTGCGATAAAACACATTTGGAGCAGGGGATTAAATTGTTGACTTTAGCTGAAAGTAAGTTAAAACCAGTAAGACAATTATCTTCGACTATGCCGAAGCTCAAATACCCGGTACTATATTAGGCGTATTTTTTGGGAAGTGAGTATAACAAAATCAAAAGTGAGTATAACCGTTTTGCATGTAAAACCAAAAGTGGGTATAACAAAACCAAAAGTGAGTATACCAGTTTTGCATGTAAAAGTAAAAGTGAACTAGCTATAGATTTCCAAAAAATACGCCTATTATTGTAAAATAAAAAAATATTTTAGTATTAAAAAATTATATATTTGTATGGGAGGTATGGGTAGTTTTTATTCGATCAAGCTCCTTTTTTGTCAAAAAATTTTAAATATTATTAAAACAATACGTGCAAAGTTTAAACTTGCTATCTTTACTGTAGCTATTTAAATTTAATTTTTAACATAAAAAGCTATATAAATCTGATACTTTTGTATGGGAGGTAGTAGTAGTTTTCATCCGATCTTGCTCATCTTCGAACTTAGCCTCAGTCTGGTGGATAAAAGCTTACGTACCAAATTTCAAGTCGATAGCTCTTAAATTGCGGCCGTAATCGTGCGGACAGACAGACAGACGGACAGACAGACGGACAGACGGACAGACAGACGGACAGACAGACGGACATCGCTAGATCGACTAAGAAAGTGATGCTGATCAATAATATATATAGTTTGTCATACCTACAACGCCTCCTTATGGGCGTTACAAATGGAATGACAAAGTGAATATACCCTCACCACAGTGTGGTACCGGGTATAAAAAGAAACAATTTCAAGCCTGCCAGCAAAAATTATTATACTGAAGTTACTCCGGTTCATGACGAGTAGCTGAGTATTATAACCTTAAAGAATGTGTTTAAAGCAAATGAACTTTTACTTGAATTAGTGGACTTTAAAATGGACCTCCAATTCAATATGAAAATACTGTTTATGATAAAAATTGTTGGCCAAATTTGGGGTTGCGATTGGAACTTTTATTCCCCACCCAACAAAACATGAGTGCAAGGTTACGAGCAATAGCATGAAACGAATTCTAAGTATATGAATAAATTTAATAAAATGTTTAGAAGCATTTTGGCGATAGGTTTAGTTAGGTTAGATAGGGTATAAGGATGTATAAGACACATAATAATACCTAATTCTCTACCACACGTCCACACCTTTGTTATATGTCAGACTTTTTCTGAGTGCGAATTTCTACTCCGAAACAGTGTTGCCAGATGGAAGGGAATTCCCCTTTTCGTGGGGAATTTCATTCAAAAATTTGCTGTAAGGGGAAAAGGGGAATCTTCCCTCTACTAGAACGAAATGTGGGGAAAATAAAAATATAATAAGATGTCAATACTTTGCTCTAATATTTCGTTTCAAACGGAACGCAACTTAATCGCGCATGTGTACATTACCACTGATGAGAACCTTGAAAAGGATTAAAAGATAAAGGGTGTGAAATGTGAAATCATATGTTCATAGATATGATGAATAATCGTTAAGATGACGTGGTCATCCTTGGGTCCTCTCAGACTGAACTTCAATGCGTACTCGATCGGTTTAGCCGTTTGTGGTGAAGCTGAGATGAAAGTAAACGTGAACAGATCTGAAGTGATAAACGTCTCAAGAACGCATGTTCAATGCACTCTGTATGATAGCGGAGTGCCATCAATGGGGGTTTTTCCTCTAGGATTGTTCAGGCTGGATCAATTTTGAGACAGCTCGGGCATTCTGTTATTAGTAGGACTGAACTTGATGTCAAAACTATGTTATTAGTTTTTAATTCGATGTTTGTTCCAACTCTTACCTAAGGTCATGAGATTTGGGTAATGAATAAAATCGCGATATTCCTCCGTTGTTTTGGTGGTGTGACTAGAGATCGTATAAGGAACACCAGAATACGTGAGGAACTCAATGTCGAGCAGCTACTTCTGCGGACGGAGAGGTCCATGTTTCGATGGTTTGGTCACATTAAACGCATGTACCCAACCAGGATCCCAAGACGTGCTATGGAATCATCCAGATAGGCGTCCTCTATGTAGACCTAGGATGAGATGGTTAGATCAAATCCATATTATCTCCTCTACCCGTATGGGCTGGTCATTGCCTTTGACGATTTATGGTCAATGGCATCGAATCCAGAGTTATGGAGTGTCCACTTGAGCAACCCACACCTGTGATCCACCTAATGGATAAGCGGGTCATTAGAAATGAATAAATGAATGAATGAAAATTCCAAAAATACCATATAAAATGGTGCCAACATTTCAGGAATAAAATATTGATTTTTTTCAACCCTATTTTTTTTATATTACTATGTTGTTTGTATAACGTCACCGGCAAAACTTAACATTTTTTAATTACCTTATATATCCGGTTTTTTTGATCCGATTTTGATGAAACTTCTTTTATCAATTAACACACACAAAAAATATCAAGTTAAGAAAAATTTTACACTCCATTCCTGAAATTCTGGTACAATTTCATAGTGTTTTATAAAAAAGCATTGTGGGGTATCCATGGGGAATGCCGCCACGAAGAATGGGGAAAAAGGGAAATTTTAAGGC
Organism: Cheilosia scutellata; assembly: GCA_955612985.1. Lineage (NCBI taxonomy): Eukaryota > Metazoa > Arthropoda > Insecta > Diptera > Syrphidae > Cheilosia > Cheilosia scutellata. Next base: position 96,434,345 of record OY015311.1, read on the forward strand.
CTGTGATGGGGAATTTCACTTAAAGCGGCTGGCAACACTGCTCCGAAAGAGCTAATGTGCCCTTTTTAATGAACTAAATAACCCGAATGCCAAGTGTACACTACAGACGAGGGCGTACAAAAGTCTGTACGGATACTCTAATTAGTGGTATGATTTAGAATGGTTTTTGTATGGGGCTAAAAGGCCACCTGAAGCTCCTGGTAAAAATACAATAATATCACCCTTTACTGATGACACAAATACTTATTGGGACAGAAGCGGCAAAAATTGTTGATTGTTTTTGTTCCTACGAAAGAAAACCATTTACAAAAGAAAGTCAGAAAATTTGGACAATTTCGCAAATGTCATTTGACACCTAATACACGGTCTTTCTTTTGCGATCTTATAAAGCACGTGGTTCAGGCAATACATCCCACAATTAATTTGACTTTTTTGCTTTAAAGTTACTTTTAAATTGTGAATCAAATTTCGCACGAAATACGGTGAGTCACAAACAAATTTATTGAAATTTGCACAGGATAGCTATTTTTAAATAGATATACAAGTCCTTCATTGTAATTGCTATGAAAGTAGAAATAGGTCTTGAAAAGAGCGATTATTGCAAGAATTCGCAAGTCGTAGATAGACTTCATAAGATCTGAATTTGATTGATGTTTAGTTCAACAAATTAAACCCATTATTACAAAATTCTAAACGTCATAATATTATTTCACTACTGACCGAGTACCTGACTCTCAATGGCTAAAACCCATTTATCTAATCTTATCTTTTAACGATTAGATAAAGCGTTCTGCTATGAAAACTTTACGCTGTAAGGTGCGGTCTATTAAGACTCAGTACGATAACAACGACGAGTCGAATAAGGTGTACAATAAGTTTGTTTAACGAATTTTTTTTTTTTTTGTTTGCCTATGAACTAAAAAACGGGATATTTAATAAAAAGTGAGTTGAATACCGTGTTTTTATTTTAAAAACTAAGAAATAATATGTGTAACTACGCATTGTGCTTGGAAATGATTGCTTAATTCTGTTGATTCACTATGATTCAGCTACAGTTGTGAAAATGGTCTTATCGAACATTATTGAAAAGATAGCCGGGATTAATATTACCAGCTACAATATTAGCGGTTACGTGCAAAGCTTTTGTTTATATATAGTGGGTGTGTGTGTATTTGTGTGAATGTACAGCTTTTGGCCGTATATACGCGATTAGAGTTTGGTAGGAGTTGCCGAATTTATAAAACTTGATTCACTATAGACGAAACCCATATGTGAAATTGAAAAAAAAAACTTTCTCTAAAAAGGGATAATGGATATTTTACTAAATACCAGATTGCTACATTATAATGTTTTCACGTGCAACTTAGCAAAAATTTAACTTTTTAAAATGATGAGGATTTATATACCTACCTATCTAGATACTCGTATCAGAAGAGGCGTATGTGCGGTTATTGCGAAACAACGACTTTCCAGGCAAGGCAGTGCGCATGATTTCGATGAAAAGTGAATAACGCATGCGGTTTATCAATAACAATCTATGTATGATTTTGATAGTAAGTGAACAAAGAAAACAACAAGTGTACGTCGTCGGTGAATTATAGGGTTTTCAGTTTTCACTCATACCAAAAAGTTTTCAAATCAAGAATAATAAATTCAAGAAATGAGTAAATTTAGTGGAAACATTTATTGAAATATTTAATATCACATCGGGGCGAAACGCATTTGTAGTTTAAGCCACTTATAAATGTTTCAATACTAATTTTTTGACTCATGACTCATGAGTGATTTGCATTTCAGGGCAAATATTATGAAGGCGTGTTAACTAGCGGGTTCAGACTTTACGCCCTTCAAAGTAATGGCCAAGCCACAATGGCGCTTGCGGCGTGCGTGCGTGCATTGACAGATAGAGTAGAACCAATGCTTTCATATGGTGCAAGCCAGAATGCGGCTTCAGGCTTCGGGTCGCGTTGTGATCGTAAATATCGTAAAGTTCAACGCGGCGCCCAAGTAGAGCAACTTTCTACTTTCAGTGGCGTTGGACGGCTTTGACGTTTTCTTTCGGTTTGGTTTGTTCGATTTGATAATATTTAAAGTGTTAGGCTACGGACAGAGTGAGCGCGAGAAGCGGAGCGAAAGCTAAAACTAAAGATTCTAAGCTATAAGCAAAGCGAATGGCGTCCATAATGAACGCTAACATTAACGCTTCGGAAGTGCATCAAATTAACATACATCCTTGAATTATGGAAATGGATTGGAAAGGACTTTCCATTAAATACCTAATTTATTTTTCGCCATTCATTGTTTGGAAAAAGACAGTCCGTTCAATATATTAAAAATTGCGTAATACATATGACGAATTTTATCATCTTTACAAAGAAGACATCCGAAAACATACCGACAAAAATTGCTGATTACTTTTGGATGTCATTAGAAGTATTCGATTATATACCCAAATCTATTGACAGCTTCGTTTTAGCTTGAGTTTCTTGCTAAAAAAACTGAGCAGAAGAGTTTATTCGCTTTTAGCGCCAAGTTTCGCTTAGCATGTATCTTAGCATCGAGTCTACTATGGCCAGTGCAATTAAAATGTATGGGCGCAGTTTATTAGCTTTGACCTGTCAAACCTTAGCTTTAGCTTTCGCTTAGCTTTTCGCATACACTCTGTCCGTAGCCTTAGAGCATATGCCGTTCATTGTTGGAGTTGCATGGATTCACTTAGGTATATACGTACCTACCTACTCGTTTTTAGTAGCCTATGAGGTATTTTCAATACAAATTAATTATTTTACTGTGTGGAAATGACGAATATTATTTTTGTTGTAATGCTACTAGTGATTTCTTTAGATTGTTGATAAAAAAAATATGTGCTCAAATGTTATGTACACGCTTTTGATATTTCAATTTTGTCTGAAACTACTCTATCCTTCATACAATTTATTAACGAGTTAAACATTTTTGTTTACAATATTTATAGTTTCTTTTTCTAGTTGAGGGTAAATCTAATTTCCTGCGATGTGCAAATGATAGGTATTATTTTATTACTTGGTTTACCCGCCCAGGTTTGCTCGTGCCAATGAATTGCATTGATTAGATATATTTTTTATTGCCCATCGGGACAATGCACATGAATATGCGCACCTTTGTCCGACTTTGACTTTGAAGTTTTTAACAAAATTGCACTTCTCTATTTAAGTGACTGAACTTCTTTCCACAGCTCAGACAAATGCTGTCCATTTGGTAATATTGCTCACTTAAATCGTTTTACAAGAAGTATTCCACAAAGTAATCAATTCACAATATTAAGGGAAGGGATTTTCGATGTAATTTACCCATATTTTCTCAAATAAACTAAAAATCTACCTGTCTCGCCTGAAACGCCTTTCATGTGAAGGCATGCACCTGTGTACATTGAATGCACAGGCAATTCTTCCACAAAAATATTCCACGACAATAAAAGTGAAAATACATTTTATTGATATTTATTTATGAATTTTTTTTACTATTTTGAACAAATTTCCTCTTAATTCGTGCATTAAAATAACAATTATAAGCAAAAAGGAGTAGTTGCATTCTGCTCTGAATTCGTACATAACTTACGTACGCAACATAAACCAAACAGAACTTTCAATCTCTCCTACTCCTATCTCTCAACGCGCCAACGCTCTGAAGCGCCATTTAGTTTTGGAAAAGTGCGGCTAGCGCGCGTTGACATAAAGTACGGTAAAGTTTCTAAAACGCCTGTCAACGCACGCAAGCGGCAAAGCGCCATTGTGAATTGGGTATAAATCTACATACTTTGCCACCGCAAAATGTTTCAAATCTATTGCGCCACTCACACTTCGATTTATTTCTTAAACCTGAATTAAAAGAATACATACTTATGTCAGAATCAGAACAGATTATTATTATTTGGCTTTGAAACACACTTCAAATTTGAATGTTATCTCTTTCCAACTACCCAACAGCAGTTGGACTCTCTTTCTCTTTCTCTTTCGAATAAAAAGAGTATAGGAAAGTAAAAGGAAAGAATGCAAAGATATTTTATAATTGACTTTTCAATGGAAAAAAGGAAATCAAGTCCATCCACAGTCCAAGTCCACGCAAAATATGCATCTGTGTTTTCTGATAAATATTCGAGTCAGTGTTACAGATGGGCGACTTTCCTACAGTCGGGCCGCGTGGCCACCACAATTTGAAATAAGCGTTTTTTGGACGTCTTTCACAAATACAGACGACATTGGGAAGCATTTTCAAAGCTTCAATTTATTTCTCAAAATTTCGAAAAAAAGAAAATACCTACATATTTATAATTGTCGTACCAAACAAAATAAAAAACCAGTAAGACAATTATCTTCGACTATGCCGAAGCTCAAATACCCGGTACTATATTATTGTAAAATAAAAAAAATATTTTAGTATTAAAAAACTATATATTTGTATGGGAGGTATGGGTACTTTTTATTCGACCAAGCTAATTTTTTGTCAAAAATTTTTAAATATTATTAAAATAATATGTGCAAAGTTTAAACTTGCTATCTTTACTGTAGCTATTTAATTTTAATTTTTAACATAAAAAGCTATATCATCTTCGAACTTAGCCTCAGTTTGGTGGATAAAAGCTTACATACCAAATTTCAAGTCGATAGCTCTTAAATTACGGCCGTAATCGTGCGGACAGACAGACAGACGGACATCGCTAGATCGACTAAGAAAGTGATGCTGATCAATAATATATATAGTTTGTCATATCTACAACGCCTCCTTATGGGCGTTACAAATGGAATGACAAAGTGAATATACCCTCACCACAGTGTGGTACCGGGTATAAAAACCTACAGCGCAACACTTTCCGTTCCAAACGTCAACAGAATGCCAGCAAAACCTTATTTGCTTCTATATTTGTGTATTTACATACATATATTATCTATCTACATGAACTTAAATATTTTGACGGTCATAGATAATTTTATATGGGAATTTTCGCCATTGTGAGCTCGTAAAAGTTAGCCTGGACACTAAAAATGATTATTAGTACCGCGGAATATGTGGAATCTGAACTTAAATTCAATTGTAGGTAGGTACTCAGTTTAACGAAATTTTATGAATAGAATTTGGCAGCATTGTACAGTACTTCGCTTTTATACGACTTTTTCAAAATCGTTCCTTGTCTTTTCTTTCAAAGAACACACAAAACAACGATAAATATTTGTGTTTTTGACAATCGCCTGATCTGAGGTTTAAACGGCAGAATACTGTAATTTAATTTAAACTACAGAGTGAACTCTGTTCGAGGTTTAAACGAAACTGTGAAACCGAATTAATTGTTGAACTAAAGTTTAAACTAAAAGTGTAGTTTAAACTCCCACTGTGAAACTGGTGGTAAGAAAATGAATTTCCTTTTATTTTTTTATTTTTTAATAAACTGTACGCATTTTTTGGCTTGGACGACCTTTTATGGGGACATTTTCAAATTGTCCATCGGTAACGCTGTTACTAATATCTACATAGTAATCTTTTTTTACCTTCAATCTTAAGACCCTTCATTGCTTAAGGTCTTACATAGTCAATGGTCTCTGATTGGTCAATGACTGAAAAGTTAGGTTAGAATTTCGGCCTGCAAAAATTAGAATTTAGATTGAACAAATGTTACTACGAGTATTGTGTAAATTGCTGTTTAGCTTTATATAGATACGTTCACTTTTCTTAAATTAATATTTTATTTAAATTTATTTAAAAATTAGTAATCGTAAAAGTTTACATATATGGCTTAGGTCGGTTTGCTGATACGACTCATAAAGATTTAAGTTCCACATAAACTTACAAAAACTTCCCCATAAGAATTTAAGTAGAGTCATATCAGCAAACGGCCCTTAATACAATTTGTTAAATTTTAGTCATTTTGTCGTGAGAAACTTTCACCTACGTATTTAGACCCTAACAGCCGATTTCTTCACAGAGTACTAGCGCTAGTACCGGTATTAGACCAAGAGTTGATACTCAAATAGGTATCAAGTCATTTCTTCACGAAGTAGGTACTAAGCTGAATTTGGTACCGAGTATTACTTAGTACTCGGTATTAGCTGGACCCTCAAAATCGGCAGTCTAACGTCATTAGTACCTGAATTAGATCCATTTGCATTGCTTCAGCTCTTGCATATTTTTGTGGAAAAAGTAAATAAATAGTAGGTTTAAGTGTACCTAATGAAGATTAGAAAATGTATTGCATTTTTGATAGGGATAATTGGTTCAAAAATTTCGATGACGACATTGAGAACGAGAATGATGAAGAAGGGTGGCAATTCGTCGATCTGTGCACCACATCTACCATATTATACTACAATGGAATACAGTAAATACCTACCTACTTAGGACGATGTGAATTTTTTCGACGATTTCGGTTGTACAGAAACACGTTTTTGTAGTGGACGAATTGCAGCACCCACACCACACTCACGGTTAACATTTTTTTATATACTTTCAGTTTTAGTCGGTAATCTTTTTTATTCGCGATTTTACCAGTAATTGTTAAATATTGCCTGAGTAGCACTAGCAATTGCTGATCATATAATCTACGATTCATGCCAAGTGGATCGATGTAAATAGTGGTTGCCGACGTCATTCGCGTATCAGCCGCTGGTGTATGTCGCATATCTACTGCCAAAAGTGTGATATATGGCCTTGACACGCCATTTGGGCGGATTTATTCAAATGCCAGCAACATTGGCAGAACAGGAGATGGCCGCTGCTTCATTTTATCGCTTTGCATAGTCTTCAAGGAAAATCGGTGCAATCTACCGCACTCATGTTAAATTGCAATGATAGAAACAGAAAAACAACCAATCATATACGCTATCATATGCTATCCCATGCCACATATGCTAGGAAAGCCACAAAAATATTAAAAAAAAAAAAAAAATACTTGCTCTTATGAATAAAAATCAGTCATCCTGCAAAATGTTTGACGCCCAATGAGCATGAAACTGTCACCGTTATGACATTTCATAGTCAAAAATGGGTACTAGACCAGTTTTAGACGTATTAGTCGTTAGTACGGTTGATAAATTTAGCTCCGGTACTAGCAATGTGAAGAAATACAAAAGTACTAACTTTTCGTTAGTACCGAGTATCAGAGCTAGTACCAGGTCTAGCTAGACATTTTTTACCAGGTCTAGCTAGACCGGGTACTAGTACTCATGTGAAGAAATCGGCCGTAAGTATTCTGAACACGGCCATTTTTTACGAAGTACACATATATAATAATAATAAAACGTTATTCATTAATCATTACCATTAATATCTCCAACTAAAAATCTGCACAAATGCTCTTTTGTGACAGCATAAAATAATTTATAGATATTTAAAAAAAAAAGTTTCCAAACTCCAAAGACCATCATTGGTGTTCATTTATACTTTTGACGCTCACTGTACCTACCTACGCTTTCTGAACTCTGTCTTTTATACGTTATATTTGTGGTTCGTAGATACCAACCTTGCTATCGTCTTCGGTTATCGGGGAAAACCAGGGTCTCTTATTCACCTATAGATACCTACAGCTTTCCTAAACTAACACTTGTATATCTACCTATAAATAGTAAGTAGTTGGTATAAATATTTTTTTTTTATTTAAGTACCTTTCAGTAAATCCAAGGTTAAAAGATAATACATAGGCACTGTGACCATCCGTCCCATATTTCAATCGACTGCCCCGATTTTTTTTTTATGAAATACGAATGACAGGTATTTAATTTTTTGTTCCGTATTTACATTTTAACTTTTTTTTAATTATTATTCAAAAATTTTATTATTTTACAAAAATTGCATTTCTAACTAACTAACTAAGGTCTATCGAACATTCAACATAAAAGGCACAATATGTCTTGTCTACGACATTTTGTTCCCAAAACGCAATTACTTACTCATCGCCAAAGATCTTCAATCGCGGTCCGCACACGACATAATAAATGTATGCAGCATGTCTAAAGGTGCTAGTACACGGAATGTAGCGCGCCACATATATATGTGACCACAAGCACAGCTTTTGTGTTGAGCGATGTCTTTTGTTAAATGTTTGGTTTGACTCTAGTATAGAATGTTAGAAATAATTTTGACAGGACAACTGTCGGATCAGCTAGTAGGGAGTAACAGGGCACAGGCTTGATAATTAAGTCCCCAGTTTCTATTTAAAGTCACGACGTGAATACAGATACATAATTTCTCTTGAGATGTAAAAATTAAGTTAAGAAAATTGTATAATCCAATTATTTGTATCTTTGAATGGGGACTTAATTTTAGTGCGGACAGGGTACCAGGTTTACAGAAAATCGATTTTAGGACCTTGTACAGGGTGGTGTTGCGGATCGGAGAGTCTTTCTACTCATAGTCTATGAAAAAGTATTAAAAGGGTAATTTGGTTCCTCTTTTTTTTGTGAATATTTACAAATAAATATGTAGCCATCCTCGCTTGATTCAGGAGAAATACGAGTATACTATTGAGTGACACTTATTACTTTAAAAAAATTGAGAAGTGACTGACCTGACCGGCATTTGAGCATTTGTCGTAGACATGTGTAAGACAAATATTTGCAAAATGTTTTGTGCCTTTTATGTTGAGTCATTGGGTCTTATTTTGTACGTCATAAAGGAATTCTTTTTGTAGTTTTTGCCCTCCCTTCAATAAATAATAAACTATGGATATGGAATAATCCAATACAAGAGTTCTAACTTTTTTCTTTTTGTTGTTATAATTTTCATTTTTTTTTTCTCGGGTTTGGCTCCTAGGAATATATCTACAACATAAGTGTTAATTTCTTTCAAAAGTTTATGGCGACGGAAACTCGCAATAAAAATGTTTATAATTCATATCTGTTAATGCACTGTTCGTATACACAGTGAGTGTCAAAAGTGAATCAACACCAATGCTGTTTTTATTTTAGTCTTTGCAGTCTAGGAATATTTTTTGTTTTTAAATATTTATAAAGTGTTTTATGCTGTCGAAATGAAATATATTTTGTCATCAAACTCTTAACATATTGTTGGTTTTCTTAGAGACATTTTAAGGCTTAGAAGATCATCGGTGTTGTAAACACAAACCGAATGTGTTTGATTGAATGCACATGATGTAGTGAATACACAATTAAATAAGCTTACAAGAAATAATGTAGTTCAATACCTAAACAGGAAATTTTACTTACTAACTTACTTACTTAGGTGGCGCCACAGTCCGGGGTGGACCTGGGCCTCAACCAACACGCCTCTCCAGTTAGCCCGATCTTTGGCTAACCGCCTCCAGTTGCACACTCCAAGTTGGTTGAGTTCCCCTTCCACTTGTGCGCGCCACCTAAGGCGAGGTCTTCCTCTACTAAGTTGTCCCACCGGATTGGAATTGAAGACTCTTTGGGCCGGAGCGTTGGTGTCCATTCGCCCTACATGTCTCAGCCATCTTAGTCGACTGATGCGTACTTTTCCGACCAGATCGATGTCGCTGTACAGCTCGAAGAGTTCGTTGTTAAATCTCCTCCTCCAAAGCCTATCAACGCAAAGGGGGCCGAAAATCACTCGCAGAATTTTGCGTTCGTAGCGACCAAGGAGATCTTTATCCGCCTTTGATAACGTCCATGCTTCTGCGCCATAAAGCAAGGCTGGGATGATGAGGGTCTTATGTAGAGTGAGTCTCCTTGGTGTTTCTCGACAAGGCCTTACTAATCAATTGCCTTCTTAGGCCAAAGTAACAGCGCGCGGTTAAAAATAAATAAATAGGTGGCGCAACAGGCAGTAGACACCTTAGACACCTTCTCGCAACCATTCGTTTGTGTGTGTTTCTATTTTTGGGACGAATGGAAGGGACCTATAATTTTATGCCTAGTCCGAACGGCTGAATTGAGAAGCTTTTTCAGGACAGTCATACTCTCGGATGTTTGTCAGACGTTCGCGAGAGGTGGCGCAGTAGAAAAAACCTTAAGATGTAATTTGTGTTTTTCCGGGGATCGAACCTGAGATCCCTCGCACAGTAGTCCAGCACACTAACCACTGCGATTAGTCGATGTTGTCTGTCCCTTCTAGTTGACATATATTTTGTTTTGCACTCATTCACCGCACTAAACCCATTTTTTCCGCCTCTCTACTGATACTTCCAAACGCACCAGTGACAGCTCGCTGTGTTCTTAATGATGTCGATGTCGTCAGCTTATGCAAGTAGTTGGACAGACTTTTGGAAATTTGTGGATCTGGTGTTGGCCTGCGAGTTTCGCACAATTTTTTCAGGAATAATGTTGATAAAGTCACAGAACGCGCTGTTCACCTTGTCTAAATCCTTTTTTTTAAATAAGGAAATATAGGCAGTCTTATTAAGATCGACTTGGTAACGGTCAGAGAAAAGGCAAGTTTGTTGTAATTGATTGCTCTTCAAATTGACGTTTGGTAGAAGAAAATTCTCAAAACATTCCTCAAAAATACAAAAAAAAAAATAATTTATGATAATATGACGACGACGACCTATATTGAATTCAACAAGACTAGACTATACCTTTATCTAAAGGTAGCAATTTCGCTTCTTTGATTTTTAAGATAACAATGAAAACTAATGCCAAACAATGTATTACTCAGTTTATTATTTTTACCACAAACTACTTGATTTTTGTTACCTAGTATGTGGAAATAGTCACTCCCTAAAGAACGTACATATAGAAATATACATACATAAGTATTTCCTAACCTATTCAGGTAGATACATAGCATACAATATACATACTCGTAGTGTAACAATCCCACATTGTAAATATTTCTAGTATGTATTCCACGAAAACGTTTTGTGTTTACTTTTTGATAAGTCGATGAGTAACAATTGATATGATAACGTTACTGAGTTGGGTACTTTTGGTTTTTATATCTAAAAAAAAATACTTATCAGTAATTTGCAATGTGTATTAGTATTGTGTATGTGTATAGCAGGTGCTCAATCTGACAGGTTTTTATTCTTTTAGGTCATGGGCGGTGAGGAATTTATTTTGTAATAGTAGTAGTTTCTGTTATCAAAACTTAATCAGTTGTTTATTGATTCTGCTTGCAACTTTAGGGCGGATAATTTCGTATTGAAGCGATTCATGAAATGACTTAAGTACCTATGACATTGTATATCCTGCCGGCGCGGCGGTGCGGATATTACACAACTCGTGTAAATGAAATCGTCGTGATGAGCTTACGAAGAATGTTCCATTGACAAATTCAATTCTTTATTTTAGTCAGTGTATTATTATTTCAGGAAGGGATATGTTGGACTGCGACCTTTTTATCCATTGTATAGGTAGAGGTCCTTATGGAAAAGTGTGTTTCCTCATACGAATTCCTCTCGCATTAACATTTCTTTCGAAATCATTTTGAGGGACGTATACTTTTACTACGCCTTAGCAGTAAAAAGCTGTCCCACAACACTCTCTTTAATCCAGTAAACAATTATTTCCTTTAAGAATGTAGCAATGTGAGCTTGATCCAGTGACCCAGTGGGTCAGTGCACCATTGGACATCAACACATGTTCTGGGATTTCACTGGACTCATGGGTGAATCTAATGCAGATTGGCCTTCTTTAGATATGTTTTCTTAATTTCCTGAGGTGCTCCTTGAGGAGGAAGCCGGTTAGAAATTGAAAGTTATTCCTGCTCCTTTCTTTTTCGGTTCGGCCCTACAAGCTTCTTGGATTGCCTCGTACTCTGAGTGTTATTACAGGTTCTAGCCCCGTTTCCCTTATCTAGTTTTCTGAATTCTTAAGCTAGTATTAGACGATATGTTGAATCATCATACGTATGCTGACTATCATTTGCTAACAATTCTAAGCATAAGTATATGCATATTTTCGTCTGTCGTATGATGCCCTATTACACGATATGCTGAATTACTCCGAAAGCAGCAAATTGTTTGCTGTCAGCATATGCTAGCATGCGGTTTGCTATCATATTTTTTCAGGACGTATGATGCCATATTAGACGATATGTTGAATTTGGTATGCTTACAAATTTGAAGACTGGTATGATTATATGCTGATAAATTAACAAATCGGGATTTTAGCACACGGGCGCGTTGTATTTATCGATTTTCTGCGATTCTGGTGAAGTGTACGCGTTCGACGTACAACGAAATGAAAAGACAACAGACTCAGAGTAGGGCACTAGCTCCTATATGGTTTTGGGCATAAGCTGTAAAGGGGTCGTCGGTAAGGGGTGCTTGTTATACCCTCTACACTGTACATGAAGGTATATTCACTTTGCCATTACATTTTTAACGCCAAGAAGGAGACATCGGAGACCCCATATATTCTGAATCAGGATCAAATTCTGAATCTATTTAGCTATGTCCATCTGTATGTCTGTCTGTTGAAAACACCATAGCGTTAGAAACGAATCGACCTAGGCGAATGAAACTTTGTGAGAGGACTTGTTTTTAGCGTCGTCAGGTTAGTTTGGTGGTATATCGGTAAAGTAGTTATGGTACCTCCCATACAAAACCAATATTAGAATACAATATTATAACCATGTGTTGTGTACGTACTCAAATGCCTCACATTTTGCCTCACTTGTATGCAGTGGAGGGTATGAAAGCATCAGCCAGGCCGATGATAATACTTTTACTTGTTTTGTCTTGGCTTGTCATCGTGGTCATTTTTAATATGTTACAAATATATTAAAAATGACCACGACGATAGGAAGAAGGAAAAAGAAACGAATGAATTTTTTTATTATTAACTTTTTATTGAAGAAAATGATAATATGCACGAGACAATTTACGTTTCGCAAATATCATTTATGCGGCTCGAAGGCTCCGCAATTTACCTGCAATAGAATGCTGCATTTCCGGCACACCCAAGTCATTCAAAATTGACTTGTCACTGACTGCGGATGGCTAAAAAATGCACAACAAAAACAGCCTATAAGCTGCGAACGAACAACTGAGCCATTTTTTTCTTTTAAAAGTAAAAATCAAGGCAATATAAATACAAAAAACATGTCCGGCGCGTTCAAAATGAATCGAAACTTCAAAAATAACAAACCCGTATGCTGAAAAATGTGGTGTATGCTGATGAGCCTACTTTAGCTCGTCAGCATATATCATACGATCATACACCGAAAATTTGTCCGAATGTTAGCATACGGGTATTACACGATATGTTTAATTCGTCAACATACGTATGCTGACTAGCCAACAAATTTGTCAACAAACGCCTTTCAGCATACACATGATGACAGAAATTTGCCTATTACACGATATGTTGCGATTCGGAATCAATTTTCAGCATACGTATGCTGATTCAACATATCGTCTAATACTAGCTTTACATATAAAATTATTATTAATCAAGTGCCATATAATGGCAGGTTCTAGATATACTTTTACTCATAGGTATGCGGATTCAGAATTTCAGGTGGGAACTCTATTTCTACCTGCAAATTTATTTTAGAGAGAGGCATCTCCGTGCATCTTACTCTGCTAGGAGGTCATAATGATGGCTGAAACAGTCAAACTCAGTTGGTTTGGTTATAAATGTTTGAATTTAGCATCTCCTGGTGGCGGTTTGTCTTCGGGTAGAGACGGAGGCTAACCGTAGCAGTTTAGCCCCCGTTTATTTCTTTTGACAACCCGTCCACGAGACAAAGACTGGTGCTGACCAGAAGAGCTTGATTGAAACAAACCATCATACTGCTTGGTACCGAAAAAAGGGTTAGAGTTTGTTCTTCAGGGAAAGCAAAGACGACGGGTAACCGAAACAGTCTAGCCCCCGTCTATTGCCTCTAACGAGATGTGAAGAGTGTCGAAATGAAGTTGACTGATGTAGTCAGCTCCTCCAGGAAGAAGTGACCGAATCAGTCTAACCCCCCCATGGCTGGTAGCCTCTAATAGTCCACTTCGCTTGTAAGGAGGGTGGCAAAGATCTTTTAAAAATTAAGTCCTTTCTTACGAAAGAGTGGTTATTTGGGTAGTTCATGGAATTGCTTCAACGTGACGCACTTCGTTTTATTTGCAAATTCTGAAACCCGAAGATACAAATGAGTAAGTTCCAGTAGCAGCTCTATGGCTGCAATTTGGAAAGCTTTCATAGCCAAATTATATCATTCCAGTCTTTGCATTTTATTGAGAGTCTTCGGTTGCCAGGTTGGTTCTTTATCATTTAGTACATTTTAGGACAGCCGTTTATCATGATCAGTTCGAGAATCGCATTAGGATTCTCGAATATACCTTCCTGTGGAGGGTATACAAAAAGGACATCTCTTCTTCTTGACGTTTTAGATCTGTCTCTCCCCGAAAAACGAAAAAAGAAACATATCGAGCTATCGGCCGGATGTATGAATAAGTTAATTTTGGATGTGTGTAGTGTATGTCACAAAAGACCAATGCGTCCACCTCAACCGATTAAAAACATTTTTTTAGCTAGATATCTAGATTATTTTGATAAAGAGACGAAGTGAGTATAGATTTTTGAGGTCTGTGGTTCCCTTTCCCTTCTATTTAATCGATTTAAGTAGATATGGTGTGATATAGACAATTGAAATGAGATAACATGCCTAATCGCTTTTTTTAGGAATGAATAACTTTTTTCTCCGAAATGGTTTCACTGACTTACATTAAAATGAGTATACAATGTAATATGGGTCTTCTCTTTAAAATGACGCAGTCAATTTCAGCATTTGTCATAGAGTTATATAAACTGCTATAGTTTTTTTATGACTCGAATTTAAGTTTGATTTAATGTTCTACCAGTAGGTTTACCTTCTCGTTTTATGATCCTCAGGGAGTAATGAAATATACTAATGAAAATATAATATAAAAATAATGCTTATTGTCCGAGTGGCTAATTTTTTTTCTGTCAAAAAAAAGTTGTTCATGTGAGGTCATTATGGTCATTATGACACTATTCTAACTATGTCAAATGGTCATTATATGGCTACTTGACATGCAGTCTTATCTTACCTGTTATAATGTTATGTAATTTTATTTTGCGTCGATGATGATATAAAAAATATTCTACAAAGCAAACTTTTTCTAGTTAAGACGGCATTCGGGCACATTTTTTCATTCTCAAATTACCTAATTGTGTACCTACCTAAGGATAGACTTGATTAAACATTTAAATGAATGAAAAAAAAAACACTAGTATTCGATGCATTTTGGAATATGTATTCAAGAAAAGAAATTAGGAAAAAAATAAATTAAAGAAAGACAATGGACTAATTTCGCCAATATTTGTACCAAGTGGATAATCAAATTAGCAACAAATATCGCAAATTCATAAAAATATATTGGTACAGTAAGATTCAAATACTATTCCAAATTAGCGCAGCACATATCTTCGGTTGTGAGATAAAATAAATTACAGTGACATCTGAACATCATCTCACGCAGCGGGAATCAAAGCTAACCACCAAATACTAAAACCTTAAAACCAAGCAAAACATAATCAGCGCCATCCTTGATCTGAAGAACCAAGCCGTCAGAAACAGAAAGGGTTGCTGAAAAGAATGTAGACGAAAAGCTCTGAACAAGATATCCCATACTCCCATCCCAATGCTTCTAATAAATATTTTATATGATAGACCCGCCATCTATGTTTTGAGACCGAAATGTATTTAAAGCACTAGTTCAGAGTACAACTACTGCCAACAACACTATCGGTCAAAAGAAGCCGCCTCAAACGAATGGTAGACGGGCGACGTGAATAAAAATTTAGTGGGAGTGTTCGTAAAGAAACGGGTGATGTGATTAAAAATTTAGTGGGAGTGTGCGTATGAAAATCCTCCCCTCACATATTCTGACAGTTGAGTTTTCCCTTTGGTGTGAATAAAGACGGAATTCTATCAAGTACACACTTGAGGAAGTTGAATCTGCATAGAAGATCAATCAAAATTGGAAAAAAATTAAAATTGTAAATAACTTCCGCAAAAAAAAAAAATTATATACCTACAGAAAAAAATCCTCGAAATGAAAAAGATTTGGTATATGAACGAAAAGTTTTTGCTGACATTTTTTCCTGCATGAAAATTAAAAAGTAAGCAGCACTGAAACCGGGAAAAAATAACAAAAATATCATGGCATTGATCAGAAAAGAAAAATACAAAAAACATTAAAGATGCGCAATCAATAGGGAATATAAATAAGATGGACAATAGGTCCATACTTTTGTCTCCTCGATCGATGGTAAAAATTTGATCAATTGATTTCCTTTTGCACACATAATATAGTATACAACATACTTGCCAAACTGTTTTCATTATAGTGGATCCCTGTGAATCCCTCACCAACTTGGTATTCCGGGTTATTAGTCCCGTGTGCAGTCGAAGTATGTATGCGCATATAGGTGTTTTGCGTTTTTGACTGATATTTTTGACAGCTTCATACGAATTTTCTTCCGATATCCTCCGACAGGAATTGATTGCGGAATTTGTCTACGATTTGCACTGAAGTATTGATAAATGAAAGCAATAAAGAAAAAAACATTTTAGCAACGTAATTTTTTGTATTTATTGCTTAAATTTGTGTTTCCAGTGCAAATGCAAACGTAAAAACAAGCACTAAATAGGAAAACCTCGATGTAGCACGAAACAACATCATGTCAAATCAATGCGTTGCCGCATTGACGGATATCTACCTCGAATGTAATTTGAGTCTCCGACGGAGTAGATATGCGTTGCGGAAAATTCTTCGTTCCGACGGATACATACCTCGCTAGGGCTGATTTTTTCAGGAAAGCAATAAGCGAATGCGCAATAAAATAAACGAAAGGGCAATAAACTGGTATATTGCTGTATGTTTCGACATTTGATGGGTTGACTCAACCAGCTTGCTGAAAGTGAATGGTTTTGAAGGCAGTTTACAGGCAGGGTGAAAATCGTGTCGACATGAACTATTCATAATACATTTAGCCAAACCCTCAGAAATTAGCTGCTCCCATGTCCAAAGTCACTTCTCTTCTGGGGATAATTTAACTTTAGGCCAATTTATCCATGGGAATTTCTCTCAACTTTGACTATTGAGTAGGAAAATTTTTTAATGAAAAATGTGTGTCCGAGCGAGCTTCACAACCGAAAATTATGGTGTATGAAATGTCCGATGATGAATAGGGATACGTTCTATGGAGGCTCTCAAAAGTAGCACCAGATGGTTTGATACAATCTTGCTTCCTCAGAGAATCATTCGTTTGTGCGAATTTTTCTTTGTGGGATGGACAGAAGGGCCATGTAAGCCGAATCCAAACGGCTGAATTGAGAAGCTTCGTTAGCACCGTTATAATAATATTGAATGTTTGTCTGTCGTTCGCGACAAGTGTCGCATTAAAAAATAACAGACGCTTTCAAAAGCGAAATAAGATATTCTTGGTTGTTTCGAGACCCGAGAGACATTTCGTCCCGTTTGGGTTGACAGGTTTTTAAGGAGACACCTTAACGACGAACTATAAGTATACATGTATACAAGCTATACAGCTACTTCAACCTATAGTCAAAAAACTACGCATTGGGCGTTTGAGATGAACGCTCCGAACACAAAGTCAACTCAGTACGGAACCACTTTGGCTAAGGTGACGGGCACAAGTAGAAATGGACCTCAACCGACATGGAGTGTCTAACTACAGGCAGAGTCCTAAGTAACGTACTGTAGAGGATTTTTTTTTGAGTCCTTTGTTCACTATGAATTGTAGAGCCACCTAAGTACGTAAGTAAGGTAATAGTAATTAAGAACCAAGACCAACTATTGTAGCTTTACCCTTTCACATTGCACCTTTTACACATATAAGTACATTTTCTACCATAGATTAATTTCATCATCCTTCTTTCAGATAATAATGAAACATCGTCTACTAAAAAGTCAATTAATTGCCGCAGTGAGTCTTCTTCTCTGTGTGGCAGTTCCATCGGGATGGGCGCAGGAGAATGCTCAACTACAAATTCCACCCTCTCTAGTAGAGTGCTACAATACAAGTTACTACATGAACCGAGATAACCGACTACCATCTACTATCAATACCCTCATTGATCTTATCCGAAAAGTGGAGAATAGTCCCAACTTCAATATGGACATGCGTACATTAGCCGTAAGTTTATTGCATCGCTTCCGGCAGGATGGTATCCAACGAGCACCTGGGGTTCAAGCTGCTCCTGGTGTTATACCTTACAGTCCAACTGGCTTTCAGTTCCCCAAGTTCCGTATACTATTAACACGCCTTATACAGGGAAATGCAAATACTTTCCCAAATTCTTCGCTGACGCAAGAGGAACGCTGCTCAATGCATTTTATGCTCTCCAGTTCGTTTAATCTCCGAGTTCGTGGTGATGAGGGAACAGTATGTAATCAGCTTTCCCAGTACCGTTCTAACAGATTGCCACGCAATGTTGGTGATAATCCATACAAATCGAATTTTTTGGGCGATGTGGAGTTTCTTGAAACTCACAAGAAATCGAATCAGAGATCAACGGATAAAATTATGGTCAGCCCCTTTCAAGACCTTGACTACTGGGGTGATTCTGATGTTACAAGCTATGGTAACCAAGACCAGGTGAGCCAGTGTCCTGTAGAGAATGGAGTGATCTGGACACCTTGGGGTTCGGTGACAGCTGGCAATCTTATTGCTGGAATTGCTGCAGGCCTGCAACCGCAGACTATTCAACTCAGACAATTGTTGGCACTATCGCGGCGTCCAGGTCAAGTTGGAGCTAGACAGAGTACGCTCACTGTCGACAATCGCTGGGCTGCGACGTTATCTGGTGATCTTTCTGAGGTGGCTCTGGTCCAGGTGCCTATGTCACCGACAAACACTGCTTCGGTTGGAGCTGGCGGAGCATGGAACGATACTGTAATGGCCAAGTGGTATTTCCTAACGCAACGAGACAATTTGGAAATGACAGACGCCGAGATCCGTGGCGATTTAGATGGACTTATAATTGCTATGAACATTGCTCAGTGGAAGAACCAAGCATCAAATATGAAACTCAGTCAATTGCTTTCGATGTACTACTCTTTAGATGGTGTTCTCAATACGGGCATAAGGGCTTGCAACAGACAAGCGCAATTCAATACAGTGGCTTCTCAAAGCGATATGATAAGTCAAACAGCCGCGTTTTCTCAGGTTTTGGATGCAGAGATGCAACTTAGGGTGACCCTGCAACCAGCGGCAATTCAACAGTTCTCACAAGCGGCCGCAAACCAATTGGGTGTTTATGTTCGTAAGTTACACTAGAATCTGTTGTTCGAACGTTTTCTAATGATTCCTCTCTCACAGCCCAATATCTAAATGATATATCGTGCCAAGCTTCAAATCCTCAGACAGGCAGCATTTCAGAGAATACGACAATTATAACCGATATTTATGTCTTCCTCGATGTATCATGGCAGTACAACACAATAGTAGACATACTAGGGTACGATTTTAAAATTGGTTCTGAGGTCCTTTTTTAAATTTTTATTTTTCCAACTTTAGTTACGTCTTAGATCGTATCAACGTTGCTCCGTATGCAAGCACTGTAACACTGCTAGGTGCAGGGGACTGTCAAATTATTGCCAATACAACTCATCACATGAGCGATGTCTACCAACAATGGAACGTGACCACACAAGCGAATTGTACGTTAAAATAGGAGTCCTATTTATTGAATATCCACAATAAACTCTAATTACAGATAGTCCTGGTTTCAATCTACCGCTCATTCTGAAGACTGTCCAAAATCTTACCCAAAACTATATGAATGTCCAGCAGCAAAATTCATCAGTCGGAGGACGGTCTATGTTGGCCCTAATGGTACCCAATATGGCGACAGTGAACGAAGGAGACTCAAACTATGTGCAGATTCAGCTCCAGTACATCTACGAACAAATTCCTGATCTTCGAATGATTTACTATAGTGGCGGATCGGCTATTCGCTTTAACTCTTTTGTTGTCGATCCCAACCACGACATCTTTCCTATTAATTTGGGTCAAAATAACGCTGCATCCCAAGGCAGACCAGTTGTCCAGCGTATCAGGCAATGTAAGAACATTTACTTATCCACTGAAAGACACTTTGAAAATATATGTTTTTGGTTTCGTTGCAGTTCAACGTCGTATAATTAATCCACGTTGTGGATCCAGCTGGGTTGCTGCCTCTTGGGGACAAAACCAAATGTACCAGTACATTCGTCCTAATTTTATCACCTTCTACCGCATGGTACCGAATTATTTCTTTGGAGCCGGCACAAGCCGCACAGTCAGCATCACCGGAACAGGTGGAATTACTCTTACAGTGTGTACTTCGCGTTACACAGAACGCCCAATGCAAAATGCCACGACAATATCTGGACAAACTGATGTAACCTGTCAACAGTTAACGGGTTCAGGCAACAGTATGACATATGACCTCTCAAATGCTTGCAACGGATACTATACAATTGGTCAATGCCCTCCTCTTTATATATCCGTGCAAGCTGTATCGACGTATGGCAATGCTCAGGCGTCCTGCATCGATGCGGCTTGTCAGTATCCTGATCAAATCAAATACCAAGTCTCAGTACAAAATTTGGGCTGTTACAGTGGTGTTGGAAGGATGGTAGTGAACATAGCTTTAGTTCTTATAGCAGCCGTTCTAGGACAAATTGTCTTGTAGAGTACCTTAAATTTAAAAACAATCAAAAACATCGACAAATCATTTAAACATTGATGATGAAGCAAACGATTTGTCACAATGCCGCCATGAAATCGTTTCCAGAACAAAACATAACAATTATTACATTACTTTTAGTTTAAACCTACAGTTTTAGTGCCACTCTTGTTTTCCTAACTTATTTTGCATAAGAAGAATACATATAATAAAAAATTTCAAGTGGGATTTCGTGGTTATTAGACTTAATTCCATTTTCATCAGACGGCACCCACATAAGATGCGTTTTCTTATTAAACCATAGAAAGGACAAAATAATAAAAACTACATTTGAGAATTTTGTTTTCAGAAACAAAATTTAACAATTATATTGCCAGTTTAAGTGCCACAATTTTGTCCTCATCTCGCAAAAAATATAAAAACAATACATAAGCGGGATGTAATTTTTAGTTTTATTTTACACAATTTATTACTTAATTAAATTTGTATTTACAATATTTTTACAATAATTTGTTTATATTGAATTTTTTAAGATTATTCGTGTCTTTTACACGCCATCGTGTTTGTACTTTATATCATCCCAACTCTTTCTTAATAGCCGTGATTTCTTCGCAACTGTCCTGTGCCATATTTTTCTCGGTGGACTTGTAAAAATAAATAGTTGACGCAACAGGACACCGTTGGGTACCCTAGCCCTAGTTCTCGCAACCATTGTGTGAGTTTCTATTTTTGGGACGAATGGAAGGGACCTACAATTTTATGCCGGGTCCGAACGGATGAATTGAGAAGCTTTTTCAGGACAGTCATACTCTCGTTGTCAGACGTTCGCGAGAGGTGGCGCAGTAGAAAACACCTTAAGATGTAGAGGGGTTTTTCCGGGGATCGAACCTGGGATCCCTCGCACAGTCGTCCAGCACACTAACCACTGCGGTACTTACTAAATGCATAGTGGACAATGCGCACGCTTAGCTACGTTTTGGCCATCCTGTTCACTTAATTTTACAGTTTGCCAGCTTGCTGATAACTTTCTCTCCCAGCGAGAGTCTGCGCTCTGGCATCCGCGATGGCTTGGTCTTTGAAACGGAGGTTCGGTCTTCCTTGTCTTCTCGAACCTGGGGGCTGGGATTCGAAGATCCTCTTAGCTGGAGCATTATTGTCCATTCGCTCGATGTGGCCGAGCCAATGTAGTCGACGTGTTTTGGCTTTTTGGACTACATCCACATCTTGGTACAGCTCATAGAGTTCGCGGTTATATCTTCTTCTCCATTCGCCCTCCTCGCACACAGGACCAAAAATCCGCCGAAGTATTTTTCTTTCGAAGGAGCCCAGTATCAGCTCTCCCTTCTTGCTTATCGTCCAGCACTCGGCGCCATAAAGCAGAACTGGCAAGATAAGGGTTTTGTAGAGCACACATTTCGTCCTTCGGGTTAGGAGTTTTGAACCCAGTTGTTTTGCCAAACCGAAGTAGCAACGGTTTCCTAGGGTAATTCTTCGCCGGATCTCCACTAAGGTGTCATTCGTGGAGTTCATGTTTACTCCGAGGTAGGTGAACTCCTTAATTACCTCGAAGTTGTTGCTATCAATAGTGACGTTTTGTCCTAATCGGTGGACAGATGCTTGTTTGTTTGTTGATAGCATGTATTTAGTCTTGTCCTCATTTACTTCAAGGCCAACGGATTTCGCCTGTTCTTCAATCGTCGTAAACGCTTCTATCACGGCACACTGGGAGCGACCGATGATGTCAATATCGTCCGCATAGCCCAGCAGGTAGACGGATCTGTTAAAGATAGTGCCTTCCGTGTTGACACCTGCCCTGCGCACTATCTGCTCCAGTACGAGTTTGAAGAAATCGCATGATAGCGCGTCTCCGCGTGCCGAAATCCGGTGCAAGTTTGAAATAGATCGGAGGAGCTGCTTCCAAACTGCACATTGCAGCGCGTGTTTTCCAGCGTCACGCGACACAGCTGAATCAGTTTTGCCGGGATTCCGAATTCGGCCATCGCCACATAGAGCTCCTGACGATGTATGCTATCATACGCGGCTTTGAAGACGATGAATAGGTGGTGAGTTTCGACTTGAAATTCGTTGGTCTTTTCCAGGATTTGCCTCAGTGTGAAAATTTGGTCTATAGTCGATCTGCCGGGCCGGAAGCCACACTGGTACGTGCCGATTAGTGTGTTGCAGAACGGTTTAAGACGTTCACACAGTACGTTGGATAGGATCTTGTATGCGACATTAAGCAGGGATATGCCTCGATAGTTCTTGCAAGACATAGGATCGCCCTTTTTGTAGATGGGGCATATGGAGCTGATAGTCCAGTCATCGGGCATGTTTTCTTCCACCCATACTTGGTTGATGATTCGGTGCATGCTCCCTACCAAAACATCACCACCGTATAAAGAACTCCGCTGGTAAACCATCAGAGCCTGCGGCCTTTTTGTTCTTAAGCTTTTTTATAGCTAGGCCAACTTCTTCTATACTAGGTGGTGGAACTAGTTCTTCATTGACTGGACGTGGGATCTCTTCTTGCCCTATCACTCTCTCTACATGATGCCCATTAAGCAACTGCTGGAAATGCTGCTTAAACACATCTACTATTCCCTGTGCTTCGTTGACTAGGTTTCCTTCGCTGTCTCGAAGAGCCTGCGTTCCGGTTTTGTAGCCAGCAGCCAGTTGCTTGGCTTTTTTATAAAACCTCCGGATGTTATTACGATCGCGCGACTCTTCGATCTCCTTGAGCTGGGAAGCTGCGTAAGCCCTCTTCTTTCTACGCAGGATCTTCTTTTCCTCCCTTCTCCTGGCTCGATACTCTTCTCTCGCTGCCCTTGTTTTGCGCTGCAGCGCTTTCTTGTGTGCATCTTCTGTCACCTTTTTCCTGTACACGCATTCATCATCATACCACGGGCTCTTTCTCTGGGGTGGCTGGTACCCTACAGTGGTTTCGGCTACCTCCTTGATGATGTCGCGATACTGGCACCACTGATTGTTGACGTTTGTGGTAGGTGAGTGCACAGAGGAGAGTTTCATGCTCAGGCGCTCGCTGTAGGCTCTGGCCACTCCAGGTGTGCTAAGGCGTCCAACGTCGAATTTCTTCTTCTGGGCGGTTCGCAGCTTCTTCTCGTTGGACAGTCGAGCTCTGAATTTAGCCGCGACAAGGAAATGGTCAGAGTTGACGTTTGCCCCTCGGAATGTGTGCACGTCGAGGATGTTGGATGCGTGCCTCGCATCGATTAGCACATTGCATCATAAATCCCATCAGCTGACGAGATAACAACATGATGCACGGGGCGGGAGCAGCTTAGCGGTGAAAATGGATTGTGGACAATACGGCAAAACGCATAGCAATCGGGAAGATCCGCAACCCCAAGTCAATGACCAGGAGAAAAGTTTGGACAACTGGATGCAAGGTTTCTTTCAAAACACAAATTTGTCATTCCTTACAGTAGTAAACCAACTTGTTGGTATCTTTTTTTTTTCTTTGATTCCTCTGTCGGTTGTTTGTTGTTTTGATCGTTGTGCTATGCCAATAACGGTATTTACTAAAATTGAATCTTTAGCCTGTGGATTCAATTTACGAATACATTTGTGCTAATGTCCTTGCGACAAATTTCACTTTTTTAAATATCCAAACTGACACAATAAACAAAACTGATGGAAATTTCAAAAACACACGAGTTCCACGTTTACAGTGGTGTACAAAACAGACGAGAAAAGTTAAACCGAAGTTCGTTCAAATTCCACTGTAATACACTGACGGTTTAAGTAGGTACTTGGTTTAAACTTACTTGCGAATTTAACTAAACCTGATTTTAAACATGCAAAAACGGCCCTTATATATATTGTGACTATTACTTTCGAAATTGAATTTTTAAAAATCAAATGTTGCAATTTTTTAGCCATATTTTAATATTATTCTGAATGGTTCAACAATGATCTGGTTCGTTCTCATATTGTATATTCACAATAAATCAATTTAATGTAAGCCGCTGAATACTTCCATCCCTGTATAGTATTCAACACTCTATTTTCCGATAGAAGGCGCTAATGGCATTTAATAGAAATACAATGCGCACTACCTTTCCTACCAGATCGTAGTATAGGATGTGCATGAGAGGTAGCCGAGAAAAGATGCAATTTTCCGTTTCCATAAAAGAAATAACTTCTGGAAGTGGTGAAGACAACACTTTCTTTATTTCGTTGAAATTATTAATGTTAAATTGGTAAAATTTACTTTAAAGAAATTACTACACACCGCTTCTAAATGAATAATGAAAATGTTTGTAGTTGAGTGCAAAAACGTTATTTCCGGGAACTTGTGTTTCCTTCCGTTTTATCAACAATTGCTTGTTCTGTTCACCTGCTGTTCACCAATGACACTGCGATCTGCTTTTATTAATTGAATGCGAAAAAAGCTGTTCTCTCTCTCTCGCTCTCTCATCGTGTGCAAGAAATTGCATCATTCATTGCATTTTTGACTGTAGCATAAAAAATGGATTTATTTTAACGGATAGGTACAAAGCGGACATAACGGTCACCCAGGAAGTGCGATGGAATGGAGAAGGGACAAGAACTTGTACTTGAATATGTGTCCCTAAAGGAGTGAGTTTGTCACATATCCGTCTTTCCACAAAAATCGTTAAGCAACTGAGAAAAATGTTTCTTAAATGAATTCGTTTGTTTGTTTGTTTATGTATGTAGGTAGGTAGGTATAAGACTTTATTTATGTAAGGAATTGTCGTTCGGTTTCTGCAAAGTTCACCTCCCTACCTCACAGCAGAAAAATTAAGAGCGCGCGAATTTGATTTCAAAATTTGCTGCTGGCGGTATGTCAGTCTATTTCAAACAAGTGATTTGTTGTAACGAAATCTAGAAAAAGCAATATGAATGCTATCCATAGTTTTGGAATCAATTTTTCTATACGTCATATGTCATATCAGATGTGCTTAATCTATTACAACAGCGCTTTAACCTATCTAAAAAAGAAAAAACCGTCAATCTATATAGCGCAGCATACACACGTTGAGCCAAATATCCTCCGAATACCTCTGTGATGTGGAATCTGCTTCAAATATTGTCACAATGATATTGAATTTTCAAATACTCTCACACTGACTCTATCTTAATCGTTTCATTACGCATAAACAATAGTTAACGATTTGGCAGAATTCTTTGCGCGCAAGCTATCTTGTTTCCCATTCTATAGCGCTGCTGTCGGCCGCATACGTAAACGTTCATCTCATTCTCACATTTTCACAAACCAAAACAAAATTCGACCAAAAAATATAAAGCTAAATAACTTCAGTCCGATTTATCTATCGATTTTCCACACACTTTTCCCAACATACACAGTCGGAAAATCGGCAAGTGCGGGTCGACGTTGTTTGTTCGCTGACAAAAAATGTTGCCTCTGTTAAAAAATTAAAATAATGAAAACATATTTCTTTTGCCAATGAACATTTGGATAACTTAGCTACCTACTTTAGTAGCGAAAAGTCGTGTGTAGCTGTGAAAATAAAGAGTACTTTTAAAAGGGGCTTTGAGCCTAAAACTACAAAGTGGACATTTTTAAGAAGGCGATAACAGTTAAATCAGTGAAAATGTATTTGTTGGTGGTATGTACGAATGATTGAATTCAATTAAATTGGAGAGTAAATTATTGATTAGTCAGTGCATTACAATGTGTATAGGACGATTTAACTTTTTTGTTCAATAACTGCATACCAAGGTGTGTATCCAAGTCCAGGGGTAGAAGAAGCTCAATTATGCGCCCCGTCATTGTTGCACCCATAAACTACCAATGTGTGCGTTAGTTTTATGGATGCTTTTCGTGCTTGCACTTCTTGTGGTGGATTTAATTAAATATGTATTTTATATGTTTTTTTTCGGCTTATCCTTACACAAAATGTTATTTTTTATAGTTTTCGTTGGTATTTTTGTTTATGCCTGCTTAGCGGGAAAGTCTGAAATATTATTCCAATCAACCGCATTTTATCGCCAACGACATGCGCCCTTTAATAGTGCTATATAAAATCTATTTGTCAAGAGATAAATAGGCGCAGGTATTGTAAAAGTCCTCAATATCAATTTTCAGTAGGGTCTGATTTAAGTTGGATGTTATAATAGCTCATAACTGATAGGGATCAAGCTGGCTGGAGGGGTTTGTTGGTTAAGTAAACGCCATCTAAAAGGAAAAAACCTACGAAGGATAGCTGTATAAAATTGTTTGTTGTTGTTGTTGTTAAAAATTGTATACTATGAAGTCTAGTATCAATTGATTCGTAGATACTTTTATCAAATTTTCGATGAGGAATCCTTTGAAAGTGATAAATTTGAGATCAAGAAATAGCAATTCGCCCGTTCATTTTGACAGATTTTGTACTGAACTGACGTTTACCGATGTTCGGGGCACGACTACGTAATCAACATAACGTAATCCTATTTTCATTAAAAACTCTTTATAAATATAAAAGTTGGATCCTAAACGTACGGCATAATGTCCGAAAATATATCCCGAAAAAAAAATCTCGAAAGCAAAAATCTCGAGTGTAAAAATCTCGAAAAAAAAATCTCGATGCGTATGAGGGGCATGATGCCCCCCCTGCAACCCCCCTGCTTGGGTTTACTGTGTGGCTATGGGATGGGCAAAGAAAAAATCACGAATTTACTTTTTGTTTTCGAGATTTTTTTCGAGATAGAGTCTTTCGAGATTTTTGTACTTTCTAGATTTTGACCCATTCGAGAATTTTGCATTCGAGATTTATCAAATTCATTTTCGAGACTTTTGACCATTTTAGATTTTAGTCGTTCTAGTTAACGTCATGATCCCGTTAAAAAGCGAGATGCGTATGGGGGGATCATGGCGTTAACTAAAATCTAGAATGGTCAAAAGTCTCGAAAATGAATTTGATAAATCTCGAATGGGTAAAAACCTAGAAAGTACAAAAATCTCGAAAGACTCTATCTCGAAAAAATCTCGAAAATAAAAATTAAATTCGAGATTTTTTTTTTTTGCACCCACCCCATATTCAAACAGTAAACCCAAGCAGGGGGGTTGCAGGGGGCAGCATGCCCCCCATACGTATCGAGATTTTTGTCATTCGAGATTATGTTTTCTAGAATTTTTTTTTCGAGATTATTTAAATTCGAGATTTTTTTTTCGAGATTTTTACATTCGAAATTTTTGCTTTCAAGATATCGGGGTAGACCCGCGTACCTGCTTGGGTTTACTGTTTGCCTATGGGATAGGTGCAAAAAAAAAATCTCGAATTTACTTTTTATTTTCGAGATTTTTTCGGGATATAGTCTTTCGAGATTTTTGTACATTCGAGATTTTTGCTTTCGAGATTAAAAAAAAACAACTTTTCGAGACGTTTAGCCTTCGAGATTTTTATCATTCGAGATTACGTCCCACTTGACGCATTATAAACTTTGACATTTCGTCACGTCCCCGTGTCCCGAACACGGGCGAATAGCAACACCCGACTAGTAATCATTATGTATACGTTACGTAATATGATTTTAAAAACCTACAACCTCTGACGCTCATAGGACTAGGCGCAAACCTGTGCAGATGTTCAGACTTCAGAATAACTTAACGAAACTATTTTTCGAAATAACGACGACCTATGAGCACCACATTAGCCACAAACACAACCAGCGCACATCGCTTATTATCAACTGCGAGCACAATCTTTTGCAAAAATCTTATGGCAATAAATTTGTAAATATGTAATCGGCAGTAATTGGTCTTTTACTAAAGTCTTAAACGACATAAAACGCCTTAAAACACTCTACATGTTACATTGTAATACCGATTTAAAAAAAAAAAAAAACGCCATCTGCCGTTTAATACATATAAACGCCCATGTAGAATGTAGGGTGATTATTAACAAAAATTATTCCAAATTATAGTACTTTTAGTTAACAATAAAAATAAGGAATGAGTTAAATTTTTAACTGCCAGTTACGTAATACATGAGTTAGAGAATGGTTTGAGATCTTTTATTAATACGGCTGTAAATGACGATTAATCGCCAAATGTGGCATCGCTTGTAAGCAGCGTTCCCATAAGTGCAGATTTGTCTCCATTTTGCAGATTTTCACCCAAGCCGCAGACTTTTAAAATCCCAAAATCTGGGTGGCAGATTTTGTCTGCATAATATTTAGTTTGTTTAGTGATTCTGAACTCCATAGAAGACAAAATGTTGTATAAAACTGTTCTACTGCTGGTTTTATGAGGTTGTACTGAATGCGTTTAGCACTAACCTGTAAAAATTAAAATTTTTGATATCGCAATATTAGGTCTGTTTTCTTCCACATCTATCTCAGTGAAGTAAAGTAAAGTAGGATTTTTAACACGCAATTACAACAACTACGAACTGTTTGACACATTCGAGACTCTATATAGTTGTTGTAATTGCGTGTTAAAAATCCTACTTTACTTTACTTCACTGAGATAGATGTGGAAAAAACGGACCTAATAATGAATCCAGACTTTTTACCATAGAAAATAATCTGAATTGCAGATTTCTTGCAATATTTTCATGGCAACACTGCTTGTAGGTACGTCTGATTTGTTTTCGTTATGTTGCTCAAATTCGAAGGTCGACGTCGAACAAACGAAACTAAACGAAGCACTCTCTCTTCTCTTGCTCTTCATCTTCTTTCTGTTCTTCAATACCTATTCTTCTTCATCGTCTTTTTCTAAAATGTGCTCTTGTACTTTTAGTCCTTGTTCTTGTGTTTTGTGTATAGTAAATGTTTTTTTTTTTTTGTTTTCGTTATCGACCCTCTTTTCATTGTGACCTCCTTAGTTAGCCTGCCTGACTGCCTGTGCCTGGGCGCTACACTATACATCACATCTACAACTACACTACTAAAATACAACCACAGCGGCACAGCCGCCACCGACAATTTGCCTGCCTGCCTGCGTGACTGCTATATGTTATGGGTTGCTCTTTGGCGTCGAATTAACAACAACACGGCGTCAGCGGGTGATGAAGATGAGGCGCAGCGACAATGGTTTGCTTCGCCATTGCCACGATCAGCAGCGGGTGGGTGTTTTTTCGGGTTGGGTATGGCTATGGCTATGCTATGGGTTGAAGTTGAGGCGGAATTGAGATTATAGTTGGGTTTGGGTTGTGTGAGGTTGATTGTCTGACGCCAAAATTCGCTCGGGCAGTGTAAAGGAATTTTTCATTGCGTTCGTTTCGTATTCGTAGGTACGCGGTTAGTGTGTGGAAATTTAAAGACAGGAAGTGTTATTAAACTTTTTTTTTTTTGGTTTTTTGCTTTAAGCAACTAATAATCGTGTGAAAAATTATATCTGTTCTGTGGTGTCGTGATCCTGAGATCCTGCGCAAACTTGAATGCTAAGCAATATTTAAAGGTATGTGGGTGGAATTGCCTACCTATATTATGTTGAGATTTGAGAGTAACAAATACGTATGTATATTAAGTTTTTGTGTTTAATGCTGTCTTCACATAATATAGGTATGTGGGACTTGTAAAGTGGGTGGTATTTTTATTTTTGTATATTTCTTAATGTTTGGATCTGTATTATAAATTGACATCTATTAATATTATTATTTCCACTTGTACATCTATAATGTATTCATTACGATTTCATCCTACCTACCACACAATTTATAAGTGGGTATATAGATGTACGCATTATATTATGAAAGTTATGTGTGTAGGTGTATGTAAGGACAGCCGGCGAAGATTGTTTTGTTCGGTTTCCTTTATCTACTTGTCCGCGAAATGATTCTTGTATTATTTGACTACAGGGTGCCACCGTGCGACCGGCGCGACTTATTTAAAATACGCGATGATAGATATATGAAGAATCAGTTTGCACGTATGTGGGGGAGGTGTATAAAATAAATGAATACATGTAGGTACATCTAGCACCTACATAAAATATTTATTCGTTTTTATATTTCAGCTTATTTTTTTATTCTTGAATATTTTTGTACGAAGCGGCTATTCACATGTTTTTGTTCTAACTGACGTTTGATTGTCAATACAGCTAGGTACTTAGGTAATCTAAAAATCAATCAAATGTCCACTTCACACAAAGTTAATATTATTTTACATTTTACAAAATAAGCAGTTGAAAACTATGGCAATTAAACTTTTTGTTGATGTTTTGTCAAAGAGATATGCGTTCGTCGATTAGTTTTGCAATTACATATTTAAATTTATGCAGACTGGCTAGTTTTCAATATGCGTATGTTAAAAAAAAATGAAACCAGTCCGAGTCCGAGAGCGGTGAGATTTAGAGATTATTAATATGTTAGCGACTAACCACCAACGCTTGAACGAATATCCGCAAGTTTTGACAGTTCGTTCACATGAACACTTCTTGGGCGAGGTAGGTACCTAGTTCGCGATCACTTTCTACCAGTAAAGAACCATTCACATGGGAGCGAACGAACGAATTGATGAAATGCGAACAAATCACTTTTTATGCATTTATAAACAGAAAATTGCACATTTTATTATTCCAAGAGGAGGATAATTAATTACGCCATAAAAATGTATGGAGAAAACAAGTTTATAAACAGTTTAAATAACAAAATTTCGAATTCCAAACTTTTTGTCGCGAATTGTCAAAGTTTATTCGCAATGCATAATGTAATTTAATTCGCGTTCCACAAACTAGCTAATAAAACATTCGTTCGAACTTAACTTCAAACTAGACAAATAATTGCGGACAGAAACCGATGGCTGAAATTCGCGAACTGCCGCGACCTAGAAAAGTGTTCGTATTCGTAAGTAGTTGGTAGTTGGTCGCTCTAGTTTAAATCACGCTTATGTTCAATTGAATTTTGTATTCGCGGATTTTTGAATGGCACCCATATTTTCCGCATTGTGAATAAAGTCTGACAGTTCGTGTAGAGAATGCTACCCCCCCCCTGCTAGGGTTACCAGTCCCCCTTTTTCATACCAAAATATTATTTGTGGCCCATGCTGAAACCACTGTCCCCCTTATGAAGTCAAAATTCAATAAAAGAAAACATTCAATTGAAAACTTTCAAAATACTTCCTTTTAATATTTTTAACAAGACTGTTTTCCTGTAAGTTTTTGTTTTGTACTGTTATCTGTCTGTATTTACTTTTAAAAGAAAAATGGCACGAGTACGATAACTACGGCGCCAAAAATTGATAACGGTATTTTGTAGAGGGGTTAAATACAAGCATTTTTTACTAAGGGAAGGGGCGGTCTATCTGGCTTCGTTTAGGCGAGAGGGGCATTTAAAAAAAAATAATACTTAAAATGAAAAAAAAAATTGAGAAACAATGGCAACACTTACAATAAAGGACTTTAGGATTTTTGGAAGCCAGGAATCTGTTCTTTGATATTATTTTTAAATCAAGTTGTATCTGTTAATAGTTTTTGAAACAAATACTTTCAAACTTGAAATTTAAGGAAAAAAATTTAAAAAAAAATGTTTAATGCTGATTTTGGTCAATATTGAGAAAATATATACTTAATTTTTTTGTAGTTTTTACTGCCTAAATTAATTCTTAATCGAACACTGAAAACCAGATGGATTTATGTCCTCTAATTTTTGAGACAATTGAAAATTACTTTTATATGTCGCTCCGTTTAGAGTACAAATTGCTACCCTTGCGCCTTGAAATGCATCTGGGGGGCATGCTGCCCCCCTGCAACCCCCCCCCCCCCGCTTGGGGTCACTGTTGGATTTTGGGATGGGTGCAAGGCTGAGTATATGCTAACTTTCTTTAAATTATATAAGTTTACCCAATGTCAACAACATTCTTCAGATACAGTCTCTGGCCTGAAATTTCACATTGGTAGACAAAATTTTGCTGATTTGCATTTTAGACAATTTATAACGGATTCCTGGCTTTGAAAAATACTATAGTTCGTTGTTGTAAGTGTTGCCATTGTTTTTTAATATTTTATTTTAATTTTATTTATAATTTTTTTTTAATTACCCCTCCCGCCTAACCGGAGCGAGATAGACCCCCCTTCCCTTAGAGCCCCGAGATGCTTGCCAATAGGTGTTAGTTCTTCACCTAAACTGTTGTAAGTTGTCGTCCTTTAGAACTATGTTTGTCCACAGGAAACAAGTACAAAAATTGGAGTGTCTGTCTGTTAGGGCGATCTGTCGCATTTCGATGAATAATTTCTTTAAGTTATACATAGGTACTTACTACTAATGGAAGCAATATTGGAGCTACTTTATAGAGCTGTAGTCTCATAGAATCACTGCAGTTTTACTTATTCGAATCCGCCCTGCGCACTCCACGCTTAGATTAATAAAGCTCAAGAATAATTTATTTAAACTTATTAAAATTGTTCTTATCGATTTCTCCCATGGTTAGCTTTGTGTTAGCTAGTCAACACTCTACAGTGGCCTCAAAGAAAAATATCCGCTTCTTCCAGCTAACAACTAACTAAAAATGGTAAACATTTTATAGTCCAAAGAATTACAACAAATAGAAAAAAGAATGTAGGTATTTATTTGAAAACTTAAAAAATGATTTGTAAAAATGCGTGCGAATTGCACAAATTCATTTATCGATATAAAAAAATAGTAAAAGATAAAAAATGTATCTCCCCAGCACATTTTCGAACTTGGATGCTTATGCTAATTATACGGAGTGGGCTGTATAAGAAATACCCAACTCCCCACGTATCACACAAATCAATGAGTGTCTGCAAAAAAAAAGAAACAAAAAAACCTATTATAATACATAATAACAAGTTTCACTGTCATGCAGGCAGGCAGAAGATCAGCATCATCAGGGTATGTCCCACCCTCCCATCCCACTTCACCTCAAACTGGTCAGTCAGTCGAAATGGAATATGGAAACGCCATTGACGACCAACTCGCGCCTCAGCCCAACACGAAATTATATTATTTTTTGTGTGTTGTTTCGTGTTCCGGATTAACTCATTTGTTGGTTACCTACCGAAAATCGTTGCTCCATCTTCACTACCGTCATCCACTAAGGGCTTGTTTAAATTTCAATATATTATGACAATAAAATTATGTACTAATAATATCAGGCAAATTGATTTATTTTCTACCGCAATTTGTTGCTGATAAATGATGTACTATTTACGCAATTTTGAAGGTGCAGATAAATAAATTCGGCGATAATTTTACTCATTCACATTGCAAATTGTTTGAAATTTTGTTTTTTTCTCAGTTAAGTAATGTAGGTATAGTAAAAGCAGGGAATCGACATCTATCTACGCTCTATTCAGATTTACACCAACACCATGGGGAACATATCCGCCCGCATTATTAAACACCGAGTATGTGCTATTAGCCTTTATTGACATGTGGTGAAGACGGATTATTTTTAACACATGGGGAGTTAGTCGTCAAAATGGACAGCTAAACTTTCGTTTAACAAATTAATACATTATTTCTAATTAAATTGATATTTAAAATATTGTTAATAATATTATTATGTAGGTAGTCAATTGGCGTACTGATCTTATGACTTTCTTAAGGTTCTAGTACACGATATGTAGCAAGCCACATACGTATGTAGCACTGGCGTCATTTTTACGTCAACGAATGGTCCCAATGTGTACATTCCGTGTACTCTTTGTGCACTCTCGTCAGAGCTACATACGTATGTGGCTTGCTACATGCCGTGTACTAGCACCATAATGCTGGATTTACAACGCCACGCAATTTTGCATGACTTCAGAGAGAAAGATCCATAGTCAAGGCTAATGATGTGTAAGAGTGATATCACAAGCTTAACAGTTGATTTTAGGCTGCCAAGAACCTGAGGCTTGTTGCCATAGACTTGTGACTTCAAAAAATCCCAAAAAAAGAAGTCTGGAACGGTTAAATTCGCGATATTGCGCCAGCTTTCCCCATCCACAGTAGTCATTTGGTCGATACTCTGGGGTTCTCTGCGACATCTTCAACCACAGCGGTATTCGCAGCAGAACGGCTTCTTCGGGTCGGCCGGACCTGGCAACATCTCGTATTGTCCCATACTCCCATACTAGGCGAGCAGCTAAACGTCGTAGTGTTTGCCCACTTGGTGTTGGACGACCGAGAAATCTGCGCCGAAATTAACTCTGCGCACATCACTGACGTATTGAATAATTGTTTTATTTTTTCGATCGAACCTGTTGATTACTCTCTCCGGTTCAGAACCTATAAAGCTGAGAGTGACAGGTCTCAGAGTTACACGTCGAACACAGTTCAATAATATCAGTCTATGGCCCCTATTGTGAGTGACAACTGTCGATCCATCGACAACTATGATTGTCGATTTGACAGTCGCTTGTAGTCGATTACAAATGTCTGGTCGATGCTTTCTCTAGTGAAAAAATGTTGTGCGTACGAATAGTTAAAATCAATCGACGCAATCGACAATTGTCGTGACGATCGCTGATCATCAAACAAACGACATAATTCAACTTTTCAAACAAATCGCCTAAAGCAATCTGATGGAGAATTGGTGTAATTAGAACTAGCTAATGTCGATTTTCATTGGGCAAGAAAAGGCACTTTTTCCAGATTCAGAACAGTTTTTCTGCTCTCGAAATCAGCTGTCTGTCAAATTCGTTTTGCATGGGGCGGAAAAAAGTACTTTTATCAGATTCAGAGCACTTCTGCGAATCTCGATTCGAGAGCGAGATTCACACATAGTTTTCACTAATCCCAAAACAAGTGACATTTGGAAACACAAATTGCAATTTAAAAATGCCTGACTGTCAAATAACACATGCGAAAACACAAGTGATATCATTTCATGTTCCATTGGGCAGCAAAAATTGGAGATCTGAGAGCAAAACGGTAAAAGCCCAATAGCAATCCACATAAGCCAAAATTCCAAACGAAGGGCTTGTTAACAAAGTTGTTGTTCTTAACACAACGTTAAAAAAAAAACTCCACAAAGTTTCCTAACGCACATTAGTCAGAGGGTGCTCCCCAAACTCCAATCGCTTTCCTCCATTCAAATGCAGGTGCTGTTTGAAGCGTTAAGCTCAATTTGCAAATGTCAATAGTACAGATGCAGATGTCAAAAATAAATCGGGAATTCTATTTCCCTTTCAACAATTTGATTTACATTGCTGACATGGGAAGCATTTCCATCGGAATTTATTCATGATACGGATACGGAACGGATACCCCTAATTAAATCGATACGAATAAAACTGATTAGGTTAGGTGCGACAAATGGTGATTCCCGTTGACACAATGAATCGAAAATGTTGCAATAATTTTATACCTATCTGAACATATTCAAAAAAAAATCAAACGAAATTATTTTGTTAACCGCGCTTTATAGGTTCGCTTTGCCGAGACGAGATGTACCTATGTATATATTTAAAAAAAATGTGTGTATGTATATAAATAGGAACTTAATACAAAATAATTTTACCGTACAAAACATTCGCATTTCGAGATCATAAAAGTGGGTGTAAAAATCTCCAAACAGAACACATGTCAGAAACTTGTTTTTATAAAACTGTAATGGAATGAAGGGTTGGTTTGGTTACTACTGATATATAATACTGTGCACAGCAACACAAGTATACCATATTATTTGTAGTGGTAAATTGAGGAATAAGATCACCCATCGTCGACAGAAAATAGGGGTCGTTTTTTTTTTTCTTTGCTTGTTGCTGTTGAGTTTATATATATAACAGGGTGGTGAGGGTATTTCTTTCTAGTGGAGTTTATCGTTCACTTCCATTTTCTGGTGTCCTCTCTTTTCGAAAGCAGGTTTTTCTTTGTTAACGAACAAACACATACATATATCGCATATGCAGGTACTTTGTTGTATAGTGGGATGGCAGGTGGCCGCTTAACCATGTAAGTAGGTAGGTAGGCAGAAAGTTGCTTGCTTTATTGGGTTACCTTCATCCCAAAAACAATTTATGATCTCATATTGCTGGCCTTCAGAAATTTCACCATCATCTCCATCACCCGCACCCGCTTGGTAGATCGTCGTTGTCATCGTCGTCGTCTAAGGCTGTAGAAGAGGCGGGAAAGGAAGTGTAGAATATGCCTCCCTAGTCCCTAACAAGCGGCAAACACGATGTTCAAAACTGTATTTGTGTCAGAAAATTTTCTTGAATTACGTTAAACGTTACTGCATTGCAGTGCGGCGACACGGCCACCTTCTGTCATTTGTATGTTGCGCTATATAGACTTGTTGAATTGAAAGTAACAAAAATGAGGGGCAGATGTGTCTGTATTGGCGAGTGTGGGCATAAGGCATACCATTTTTTTTTATAACATACGTCCGTAGGGGTTATAGTATGGACGCCCGTAGTGGGTGAGTTTGTATTTTGTCTAAAATTCAAAATAAACTTTTTTGGCAATCGCAACGGGTGCTGTTTGGCTTGTTGTTAGCATAGATCATTAATTTGTTTTATTCTTTCATTGCAGAATCTACCGACCTGCAGTCGTACTGAGGTATATGAGACATGGCAGCACTAATACCATCCGCAAATGTGGAGGCTGCATACGAAGATATGTTCAAAGAAATTACACGAAAGCTGTATGGAGAAGAAACCGGAAATGGGTTGCATACGTTGGGTACACCGGTTGCGCAGGTGGCCACTAGTGGACCAACAGCACCAGAAGGCGAACGTTCTTTTACGAATTTGGTAAGATTCATAAGTTTAACTTTTATTTTAAATTCAAATGCGCTTACATAATAATTATGTATAACTATTACATATAGATTGATCGTTCGGTCGCGCCAACGATTGAGTACGAACACAATGGCGGGTCTGCAGGCAATGGTGGCAGTGGAACGGGGAGCAACCCAACAGATACGTCTGCTACAACAACAAATGCCGGAAACTTCAAGCCAGATGATCAACTTAGCACTGCGTTCGGACTGGCTGCGCTAATGCAGACTGGATTTACTGCCGCTGGAACAATTATCGGTGCGCAAACAATACAGAAGGCTGTTAACCCATCCACATCCAATACCAATGTCGGAGGAACCTCTAATGCCGACACAAGATGGAATGGAGCGATTCCTGCTACATTACCCAGTGGCAGCGAGGAGGTTGTTCAATGGCCTACAAGTGGAAAACTGGGCAGTTACAATGGAATACACAAAGCATCAAAGTAAGTTATTAAGAACGTTTGAACAAAAGTATTTCAGGACGATGATATCTATCATTAGTTTAGAGAAGGTTTCAGGAGGGACTTTTACAGGCGCGCACCCAAAGACAGAGGATATAGGGTATTTTCTTTTAGAGTGGGGCAAGGTGATTGGATCAGTTACTGTACATGTTTGCGAGTACTCGAGCAAATCACGATCTCCTGAAAAGCACATGAATCGTTGAAAGGAGTATAGGTCTGGTTTACGAGTTTGATCAAGTTGGATAGCCATATACTCCTGGGTTGTTACAGATCACAGGCTGTAAGTCATTTGAACTTTACTCTTCGTGCGAATTTCGATGATAAAAAACCATCTATTTTGAAAATGGAATAACAATAATCAGCTAGGTTCCAGAAATCAAGTGAAATGAAATCGAAATTGCAAATCGAGTGAATTCGTTTTCAGTGTTCTGCATTCCGACCGATTCGGTAACTCCGAAATTTTTTCGAAATCACTTTTCGTGAAATTGCAAACACCTAACATCTGTCATTTGGGACATCGTAAAAGTGTTTTTATTTTGGAAAATTGTTTGTTAATAAAATTGTGTTGTTCGTGTGGCTTAAAAGATTATTTTTATTATAATTTTATTATAAACGGATCTTATAATGAGTGCTGTGCTAGTTGCTGCACAGGAGAAATAAAAAAATAAAAAGACGAAGGCTGAGAGATATATCAAATCCCTTGGAAATTGCAGATGCTGCGCAAGTTATAAAAGCTAAAAACGAAAGTTTAATTTTGTCAATTATTAGTCGTTTAATAGAGGTTCATTTCATACTAGCGTCTAAATGTGTATTTCTAATGTTGTTGCAAATTGTTGAACCACACCTTTAACAATATTCAATTCCTGACACTTTGATGCAGCTAGCCGCAGTTTTGCGTTTTTGCCGCTCCATAAAATTAATAAATATTCCCTCCTGCGCAGTATTTTTATGTTTACCCCTGTTTTAAACATATTTTTTGTGAAATAAGCCTATCAAGTTTGTTTTAAATTGCATTTTTTACATACATTTTTGATCGCGTCTTTTCGTTTCCACTATTTCACATCGAATGACCAAGATCGATTTGAAATCACAGAAATCGTCATAATCGATTTGTGGAACACAACAATTTCACTTTTTCTCAATTCCGAAAATTTCTAAACCGAAATCGGATAAAGTGAAATGTAGAACACAAAAATTCATTTCCGATCGATTTCGATTTAATTTCGAGTGAAAGTGAAATGTGGAACCTAGCTGAATGTAATTCCGTAAAAGATTTCATTAAAATAAAAACGTTCACATTCTACTTGTCGAATTTGGACGAAGCGCCTGCTATCGATCAGATTTTGGACAATTCATTCGACAATTTAGGGCTCCATTTTACCAATAACACGCCGAACATTGGCCTCTCTGCACCCTAATGAGCACGTAGCGTCATACACTAGAAGAACGTAAAAATCGTTTTCAGTTACTCACTTACTGCTAGGTTCTGAATTTTTGTGACATCGGAAATGCATTTTTGTGTTCTACATTTCACTCTATTCGATTTCGAATTTAAAATTTTCGGAATTGAGACAAAGTGAAATTGTGATTTCGAAAAAATTTCGGAGTTTCCGAATCGCTCGAAATGCAGAACACTGAAAACGAATTCACTCGATTTGCAATTTCGATTTCACTCGATTTCTGGAACCTAACTGTTACATACTTACTCACTTAGCTGAATGAGTTAGTGAGCAAGAGACTCATGCGAGTTAATTATACCCATAAAATGAACAATTTGGTGTGGTCTTCACGCTGGTGTAGTATAATCAGCCCATTTTTCAATAATGGTTTTAGGACTCTTGTTTAAAAATCGTGTGTAAAACTTAACGAACTTTCGGCTTTTTGTAACAAAAAAATTTTGGGGGAAAGTTATGAGAATTTTAACAATATGCGAATGGAAAAAGCATAATTGTACAAGGGACTGACGAGTATACGATCAATTTCAAAAAAATACAACGCCTATCGATGGATTGTTCGAACACGTTTGAACATAGTCACTTTAATAAATACCATTGTTACAACACCGGAAAACGTTAAACGAGTTCGAGCATCCATCTTTCGATCTCTCAGGGCCTCCACTTGGAAATATTCAGGCCTCAGGGGTGTCGTAAATTAATTCCGATGGAAACGTTTCCCTTGTAAATGGAATTGCTGAATAGGAACCCTTTTTGGAGAATCATTATTACAGATAGAAGTGAGTATATCACCTGGGCATTGCAAATACGTTCTCGGATTCTTTTCGGAACTGTTTCAATTGATTTGAATAGACCTTATAGAGCGACTCATCGGCCTAATGGGTGGCGCCCTTCAGTTTTAGTCCGCTGTGATTCTTTCCTATGGGGTTACCAGTCCATTGATTACAAATATCACAAAGAAAGTACACAAACAGATTGTTATGAGAAGCTAAGCCGAACTTATTTTTGCAGTGAAAGAAACGTGTAATAAAACCAATATAATTTCAATGTCTATCGCCAGGCGATAAAGTACCGCATTCAATTGAAGTGATCAGCTTTTTGCGATTTCGTCCTGTAAATATATATTTCATTAATAAATAATGTTAAATTTGATTTCAGATCGTCAAAAACTCGTGATCAACCACATACTGAGATATATACGAGTGGTGGTGCTGCCAGCAATAGTACACCGAACGGCGGAAACTCAAACACTTCAAGTGTAGTCCAGCATTCGCAACAACACACCAATATAACCACATCATCATCCAGCGCTCGTAAAAAGACTACTGCAGCAGCGGCCGCCGTGACTGCAGCTAATCAGCAAAGTGTCCAATTGCAAATACCAAAACGCTATGCCTGCACTCACTGCCCATATTCCACCGATCGCCGAGATCTCTACACTCGCCACGAAAATATTCACAAGGATGAGAAACCATTTCAGTGTTACGCTTGTTTGAAACAATTCAATCGTGCCGATCACGTGAAAAAACATTTCCTACGCATGCATCGTGAAATGGTGTACGACATTAATAAAACGCGTCGCAATGTTTCGAGTACACCCTCAGCGCAGCAACAATCCCACCAGATCGATCAAAAACCTAATATATTTTTGCAACAGCAGCTGCAGGTCGGAGCTCCCGTCGGAGTGCATGGAGAAAATTTCATGACAAGTCAACGACAAGAGACTTCATCTAGTCTAAGTATAACGCAGACAATTGAATCTGTTGCAACTGCATCGCATACTGACACAATGCCCACAATGAAGCAAGAAAAGATTTCTGGCGAGGATGTTGGTAACTTAGGCGGTGCTAAAGTAAAACGTGAAAAGCGATTCACATGTTGCTATTGTCCCTGGTCCGGTGCAGATAAATGGGGGTTAAAGCGACATTTAAATACACATACAAAACCGTTTGTATGCATGCTATGCGACTACAAAGCAGCGCGTTCCGAGCGCTTGGCCACTCACGTACTGAAGGTACACAATAAGAAAGCATGCAACAAGTGTTCATTCTTGGCAGATAACCAGGATGAATATCAGGCGCATATGAATGATGTACAGTAAGTAATGTTGTGTTATTATCTACTAAGCTAAGTCTCACATGTTTAAAAATATTGACTGCAGAAACGTTGAATTTCGAAAGAATTATGCAGTGATCCTTACGGGCATAAAAGGGTTTTATTTTTCTAACTGAGTTAGATGAGAAATTATAGTGCATTAAATACAGTGTTTTACGGATATAAGGAACTCAGAAGATACAAACAATCCGCTCACTAATAAGCATTTTTAGGCTAACTTTTACGAAGTCACAATAGCTTAAATTTCCATATAAAATTATCCATTGTGACCGTCCAAATATTTAAGTAGAAGATTAAAAATGATTATTGGTAAGGCCCAATGTGGATGCAAGGAAAACTATTAAGCAATACTTAAATAAGCAAAAAGTAATGAACATTATTATAATGAAGGTACACATGTAAATCTAGCTCATTCCGTTCGAGTCCTCACCACGCATGTTACCCACGTGTCCCCTTTTCGTTTCTCTACCAAGCCTAATTTTGCACAAACTATCACCACTCGCGCTACCCGCTCCCATTTTCTGTCGCTTTTTCGTTTCTACGAAGTTTGGAATCACTCAAGCGATAAAAAAATAAAGGTTTCTTAAAAGTAACAGCGCCCCTCACAAGCGAGACGTATTTTGGTCGGCCATCTCGTTTACGCTATACGAATTCGGGAATGATGAGGATGTTGATAAAACAAAAATGGCCTCTGAAAGTGGTAAGATGAAAAATTTGTGAAAAATCTCCGGTCAAGTGCCCTGACATGTAAGACGGATACGATCTTTGAAACGAAAATCTAGGTCTTGGATTCGAAGAAAGTTTATTTCGCTTGGGAAAATATGATATATGATATATTTAACCAGGTCGTAAAATCACACTAAAACTAGTGGAGTAGGTATAGGTATTACTACTTTAGTGCCGACAAAATTGATCTATAAATCAAGTTCTCAGTAAGCCAATACATAGTTTGATGCATGGAATTTAGACCGCGAATGATTTTTTGTGAATAAAAATCAATACAGACAAATAGAGCACATGTATATAGCTGTTGCATCTCCAGTCTTTTATATCCTTACCTTTAACTCTTTATAAGTATTTAAGTGTTTCTTATAATAGATTTTCTTATATCCGTTAAATACTATAGTTTACAATGTAGGTGCATACTATGAAAAAACAGTAGACATGATTTTATTTTAGTTAGTTACATACATACATATTGAAATATGTATTTATATCTATGTATGATCATAGATATGAGTATATTCCTACATTTTAATGCATTCGCTTCGAAGACAAGATCACTCACGCTCATATGAACACTATCTCATGCCATTCTCTCATTACGTTGATGTTGATAGGTATTAATATTAAATGCAATTACTATTTCTCATCTACCTCAAACAGACTGACTAAAAACTATATATTTTATTCAATTATTTCCTCTCTCTCTCTCTCCTTTTCGCATGCAGCCCTCATGATAATAAGCCACCAAGAAATAATAGCACTAATAATAATTTAAACGTTCTGAGAACAATTGGCAACACTTTAGTATCAAACGCTCATTTAAATAACTTCCAGAATCCGAGCACCTCTTTTGGGTAAATATACTAAAAGTCGCTATACACGATCATAGGAGGCATATGACGTCGCATATGACATACAAAAAATCACAAATCCTATAATCTACACGCAGACGCAGTTATAGAGCTCATATAATTTCTCAAATGAAAAAAACATAATGCGCGGTACTAATAATAATTTTTAATGTCCAGACTAACTTTTGCGAAGTCACAATTGCGAAAATTTCCATATAAAATTATTCATTGTGACCGTTAAAATATTTAAGTTGAAGGTTAAAAATGATTATTGGTAAGGCTCAATGACCTTTTTCACATTACAGCTGCGTCTATGCCATTTGAGAAGTCATTATCTATGTGTATCTTTTCTTCGGTCTGAAGGAAGCGTTATTTCATATATATTATAAGATCATAGCGGTGCAAAGAAGGATAATATAATATAATGCTGCGGGCTTTAACAAAAAAAAATGGAAAAATCTCATAAAAACCTTATATGCAAAATATGTACATATGCTTTCTATTATTGTGAAATATGATTTTACTTATTTTATCGAGAAGTACATAGATACAAATTTATATTTGCCTATATGCGGCGGGTCAACAGAGTTGCCATGTAGCATGTCATTTAAAATTGTTCGCAAAAGGAAATAAATTAAATTGATCATAAAATTGACAATTTGTTTTCATAAAATGTTAAGGTGCATTCTGGAGCAAATGTGGTTTGATACATGGCATATTGTCAACTAATAATGTAACTGTAAGACATCAATCATGGCTTCCGTTAATCCCCCATAGGGAAAGAAATACCTACGTTTTTCTCCCCCGTATTAATAAACTCTGCCTAAAAGTTATCAAACGGTTACACAGCAATTACGTAAAAATTTAGTAATGCTAGCTAACGTTTGCTAACTGATTTACTTGTGCAAATTTGTTTATTAATAAGGGTGTATAATGACCCCGTTCCATTGACCGCTAGATGTCTAGCGACATGTCAAGCTCCATAAAAAGAAATACAATCTGGCAATTCAGTGCCAGATTGAAAAAAGGAGAAGAATAAAACCAGATGTAAGGTTATTTTCTATTAAAAGTAAATAAATTTGGGAACAAGATGAAGTTTGTCTCAACTAAAAATAATAAAAATGATTTTCCCCATAAACGGAAACAAACCCATAATGTAATTTTCGCTGCGCTGGCTAGATTTACGCGTTCTAGCACATTACGTGGTAGACCTCTAACGGTCAATGGAATGCGGCCTATAAAATGTCTATATTTTTGTGAATTTTATATTCAAAATGTGTTTAAACAAATTTTTCTTCTAATTTGTTTTTTGCTTAAATGAAAACCCAGGAGGACATAAATCAATAAGAAAAAATGATACTCATACAGCACATACAGGACAGTTAACCTATTTACACAAGCAAATTTCTATTAATTAATTCTAACGCACGTCATCCACAAACGCCCAGAATTCACCTTTATTCTTCACGAATATATAAGCGGTAAAAGAGAGAGATTGTATGTGTGACAAGCAGACAAAATATTATGTTTCTCCCAAAAATTCCGTGAATTTTTTGGATACGTCTCTGTCACGTTCTTAACAAAAATAAATAAAAACAAAATTAACGCACTGACAACTTCAATATTTTTAATACTTAAAAAAAAAAAAAACGAGAAAAAACGTCCTTCACATTTACTACCTATTCAAAATCATAGTGGCCAATCAGCAACTAACAATAACAACGGCAACAATAGTGGAGGAATCAACACGTACACAACTAGTGACTTAAACAGCACGAATAACGCTATGAATAACGGCAATACTGGACCACTTCAGGAGATTATGGTTAATCCCACTTCTATGGTCGGTTGGCGTTTAAGTGCTAATGGTTCGTTGATACCGCCACACGATTTAATAACCGGTGGATTAGCGGTAAATGCAAATCAAAAACGTGGCGCCGAAAGACTTTTCCAATATC
The DNA here is from genome assembly GCA_955612985.1 of Cheilosia scutellata. Lineage (NCBI taxonomy): Eukaryota > Metazoa > Arthropoda > Insecta > Diptera > Syrphidae > Cheilosia > Cheilosia scutellata. Next base: position 96,479,173 of record OY015311.1, read on the forward strand.
TTGAGGCAGAAGGGAGCGACCCAGAAGACTATGCGCGGTATAAAATTATAAGCTTTAAATGTTTCGTTTTTTTTTCTCTCGTTTGCTTTTTTTTTTATTGTGGATTATTATAATTTTTTTATATACACAACAATTTGGCTCTATGTAGTGTAATTCAGAAATTGTAGGTTTAACTGAAACATAGCACGTTGCACATACTTGGTCCTTGACGTGCCAGCTCAATCAGTGAAAGGTCTACTTGCGGACATTTCCAATAAGCGGACAATTCCCTTAAATGGACACATTTTTGTTAATCACCTTTTTTTAATTTCCCATACAAAATACGTTCTTAGAAATGGACGCAGACAATTTCTTCTTCATTTCAAATAGAAAGTCTCTCCTAAATGGACGCATTACCTAATTCAATAAAGGTATATTTTTGTGTAAGCAGAGGATCCGTTTTAAGTACAATTTTTATTCCCCGAGTTGTTAGGCTTATTATGCTCTTGTGAATCGACAACATTTTGTTATATTGTGAGTTAATTATGGGATTCTCCTAGTTTTCCTTATCCTTATGTCCAACTTTCTCGCACTGAAGTGATCCTGCACAGCTACTTACTTTTTTCTAACGATTTAGTTGATTATACTATTACACAAAGTTTAGAAAATTTGCGAAGTACTAATATAATCAAAGTGTCCAGGCGAACTTTTACGAAGTCACAATTGCGAACATTTTATATAAAATTATCTATTGTGACTGTCAAAATATTTACCTAAGTTGAAGGTTAAAAATGATTATTGTCAAGGCCCTTTATATACACGCTGGGAGTTGGTTGTCGACATTGACAGCTCAATAATACCGCGCATTGTTTTCGAACTTTCTTTGACATCTACATTGCCTAAAAGTTATATACCTATTTATATATACGAACATGGTAGGGCTGGCAGCAAATCCAGGACCAAGTTTATGCGAACCAGTCCTTTACCTAGTAAAGTTTTTTTTTTTTTAATTTGATTTATTTGCTTTATCTTTATTTGTATTTGTTTGTTATTGTATCTAAAATTCTTTTGTCTTCCTTTTTAGTCTGCTGAAAATGGATGCGCTCAGTCGTAACACAGCATCGGTCGCTCAGGATTTTCATAAGGCGGGAGGCGTTGACTTGAAAGATCACCATCAATTTTTCAACAACACCATAACCTCAAAACAAGTTGCTCTGCTACACCAACAACAACAAGAAAAGCAAAAATTCAGAAGTCATAATCGTAATCTTCGTTCGAAGCAAAAAAGCTTTTCCAGCTGTGGAAACTCATCTGATGAAGACAAGTACGAGAGTTTCGATTTGCTAAGCGACCAGAGAAAGGCGATGTCCGCATTCTTAAGTCGAAATTTCGGTTTGCAAGAGAAAGTACATGCAAACGACAACAGCAACATTAAAATGAATGTAACACCACAAAACCAAAGAATTAACCAATCGTTACTAAAAAATCAAAAAAAAAATACCAAGCAGCAGCAAATAAAATCGCCTCCCGCACAACCAATTAACTTAACAAACAATAATAACCATAAACAACTTAAAACTCACGTGAAAACGAAAAACAACAACAATGAAAACAATTGTCAAAAGACATTCAAAACAACATTGAATAACAATTCGGCCCATAAAGGACATCGCCTTGATCTGATCCGCGACAAGGAGAATTCTAATTCGATTTTCTCTACAGTAGAATATCAAAATCTATCCAAATTTGGCACTCAGTTTCAGAACTATGTCAAGGACATTATAAATAAGTACTATGCTGAGACGCCACTACTATTTCCGATAGTACCTTCGCAACAATTACATTATAATGTACTACAAAGTGAACTGTCAGCGCCAGGTAAACGTCAGAGGCAAAGTGAAACTGAAGAGTACATTGAGTATTTGAAAAATAAGGAAGATATTACACTCACTATAACACCAAAGACCAACAATAATATTAACAAAATGAGTAACAACACAAAGAGTTCAAGAATTCAAAACAACAACAGTTGTGACCCATCACGCCCGGCTTACATTTTTAAGCGATTTCGAACATCATTCGCTGAAGAAGAGCCCAAATGTCAAATAATCCCACTTGGTAATGATAGACCAATTGCTACTGACATTGATTACTCAATATCAGAAAGCGCATCGTTGTTAAACCACAATATGGTTCCAATAGACATGTCTTCAAATTCGTCGGCCTGTGATTCAAGACGTAACATCCGCAAACAATCACAGCCAAAAAAAATTAAAACTCCACCAGAGATTATAATGACGCATATGCGTGACAAATATCTAAAGAAAATGGTAGACCGCAAGAAAAGCTGCGCCATCTGTACGAATAATTCCCGAAAATCAATGCTTGTCTTTCCTTATCACACACCAGCTTCGCTCCTGCTGCATCGAATCTGGAAACATACTGAACGATCGCAAAAATGTTATCTCTGTAGCAAACAATTTAGCAAGGTATACAGCTTAAAGGTCCATTATCGACTCATGCACAGCATATGATTCCAAATGTTTGAATTATATTCGTATACGAGTATTGTCGTGAGCATCATACCTTGTGGTGTTTTATATTTTTATGTATGACTCGAATAAGAAATCGACGAAGCTAACTAAAGGCTTTTTTAAATGTTTATTTAAGTAAATTTGTATATTCCCCAACATTTTTTTATATAACTTTTTATTTTGTTTATTTATCGAGTACCTGAAATATGCTTTAAAATTTTATTTGTCTAAAAATGCGTTTGTTATCACTGAAAGAATTGGTGAAAATGAATAGGACAAAATGCATCTGTTAGCATCTTTTGTCATTATTTGACTAAGCTCTACAAATCTTATTATGATGCCATTTTTGTTTATCGTGTAGGTATGCATATTTGTGTATATTGTTCGTTTATTAATTATTTAAAAAATACATTGCCATTAATTGCTTTAACCATACAACTAGTTAGTTTCTAGGATAAGTTATGAAGTTTTCATTATGTTTACATCTCTGGTCGTAAGCCATAACCACGTTTTTTCCGAAAAAACATAAAATATAGGTGGAGTTGGATAAATGCGCTTTGTGATAACGATAAGAAATAGTTACATTCATAATACACGTAAAGAGAAACAACGGTAGTTGAAGAACTGTCCATGAATGCGTTTGCATTTTAAACAACTTTCTTTTTGCAATTTTGTACCATCATAAATGTTCAGATTACCAGTCAAAGCTAATCAATTCAGAATTCGATGAGTAATTATAAAAGTATGATACATATATGATATTTTTATAGCTAAATTTTGCTTTCCTATAAAAACAAAATGGCTGCCGAAAGATATGAATGGACAATAATTTGTTTATTTCGTTAAATTTATTAATGTATGGTTAGTAAAATTAACTGAATTGTTTACTATTATATGTCGTGTTTTAAATAAATAGAAAATATTTTATTTGATTTGATTGCAGAAATGTTGTTCGCCGAAACTTTCTTTGCTTTAATTTAAGGTCATCTCATTTTTACGCACTGACTGCACAATAACAAATCTCTCTAATCTCTCGTGCAAGAAATTGCATGTGTAACAACGTAAATGTCGCATTATATGCAAAAGCTTTTATCACATTTATTTATTCCAAAAATAACAATAATTTTTTCGGATTCCACTCCAGAATTATGCTGTAGCATTTAAGAGAGATTTACATTATGCCGGGCGGCAATAAGAATTCAAAAAAATAAACACGCTGATTTGAGATACAAAAAATCGTAGAATAGAGTCAAAAATATTACATTAAAAATAATCGTTCTTTCTGTTTTTCTGTCCTTGTTACGCAAGTGCATTTATGTAAATCACTCTTACAAACAAAAGTAAATACATTCTAGGAGTTACTCATCTGTATTATTAATTGCGAGTATTGCTGATTATGGATTATGACCACAGTAGGTATTATATACTTAATTATTACCTCTAAAGAATAGAACTAGTTTTAGAATGTTCTCGAATGTTAAGAAAAGAAGTAATCGACTGAAACATCCAATAACTCCTATACATAAAAACAATTAGTGTAATATGAAAACGTGTGAACATGAACTAGAAAGTCCTTTAATGTTTAGTTTAAATTTCCGAATAAAATTAAATTTGGTTAAAAAATTGGAAATACAAACTGTTTCATTTATTTACTTTATCCGCAGGAGCAAATTATTTATTTTTATTTTGTATGCCGTTAAGAAACTGCTTCTGTTTTTAAAATAAAGTTAAACTTAAATTAATTACAACAAGAAGAAGCTTACAGCTTACTAGGTAGCTTACTTACATAACTTGCACCTACAGTATGGCCTGGATCTGGGCCTCAACCAATAGGTACGCCTTGGAAACAGGTCGTTTGAGCAAGCATTTAAACATTTGTCCTTCTGCCACACGAAGTTGCTCATCACGTCCTATGAATAATTTCACAATTCCTTCCTTCCGCTATCAGCTTCTAGCCAAATTTGAGTACCAAATGATTCTCCTACAGTTGGGCAGGAGGTTTTACTATACAACTTCGTCCTTCGCATGAAACCCGGCAAATGCAAAATGGATCGCCTTCACCACATGGCACGTGCAAGGGCAAATTTGTAAAAAGGCCTAGAATATACGGTTTTCCCAGTTTCAAAAAGTATCTGTTATATTTTAACGCAAAAGAAACTGCTTTTTGATGTATCTAGTCTCATTACTGCAGCTACCAGCACTTGGATCCGTGTTCAGTAAAATATACATTCGATGACTTTTGTTTCAAAATCCGAAGTGTCTATTCGCACGTTCATTTTGACAGATTTTGTACTGAACTGACGTTTCCTATGTTCGGGACACGGGCACGTAACGTAATTCTATTTTCATTAAAAACTCTTTATAAATATAGGCTGTTGCTATTCGCCCGTTGTTCGAGACACGGGTACGTAACGAAATGTCAAAGTTTATATTGCGTCTAGTTGGGGTATGTGGCTCGCTACGCTCGCGGCAAGGACTCTAAACTCCAGTATAATCATTTTCGGACATAAGGCCGTACGTTTAGGATCAAACTTTTATATTTATAAAGAGTTTTTAATGAAAATAGGATTACGTTACGTTGATTACGTACCCGTGTCTCGAACATCGGTAAACGTCAGTTCAGTACAAAATCTGTCAAAATCAATGGGCGAATAGCCACTTCGATAAATATAACTGTTGGATCCTAAATGTACGGCCTTATGTCCGAAAATGATTATACTGGAGTTTAGAGTCCTTGCCGCGAGCGTAGCGAGCCACATACCCCAACTTGACGCAGTCGTGTCCCGAAGCCGTGCCCCGAAGCACAACGTGCGAATAGCAACAGCCTTCAAAATCTCCAATCGCTCCTTCAACTCCCGTGCTGCTCCACAAAATTTGTCTCGTTGTTAGTACGAATGCGAAAACCACCGCCTCACCTGAGATATTCACCCCTATCGTGGAATCCGCCGGGGGGAATTATTCACGGAAAAGAATATTTTGGTATCGTCAAAATCGCAAAGTGAACAGTTCCCCGTGTGGGTAATGTGAATGAGTTTCAATATATCGTTAAAAACGTTCAAATCGAATTTTTCCCGAACGGGGAGCTGTTCACTTTGCGATTTTGTCGATACCAAAATATTCTTTTCCGTGAATAATTCCCCCCGGCGGATTCCACGATAGGGGTGATTCTATGCACGGCAAGGCAAGCGTTGCCAGAAAGGTAAGTGGATATCGCGGACGAAACTTCGCAGAACTGGCAAGTACGAGCTACTGTTTTGACAAGAACCCGTAAGAGAGGAATCAAAAACTGACGATAAGATAATTCTTAACCATTTTTGGAGTTGTAATAAAACAGGCCTTATGTAGATCTCGTTTTGTTAATTATTGGCCCCTATTGTGTGTGTGTTGTAGATAGACAACTTTGATTGTCGATTGCGATTGATATTTGTCGATTTGACAGTCGCTGGTAGTCGATTATAAATGTCTGGTTGATGCTTTCTCTTGGAAGTGAAAAAATGTTGTGCGTACGCATAGCTAGAATCAATCGACGCAATCGACAATTGTCGTAACGATCGCTGATCGACAATCACAATAAGGGCCATTAATTAATTTAATATAAAAATCAAAAAGTTATTTGAAAATATATAAATAAGTGTCGATGGCTACACATATTCCAAACACATGAATACCAACAATAAAGAGAACAATTTGGATCTTAAGGTACGTAGATACATATAACAATTACGTTAATAATAATTATTATCTTCGCTAATTTTCTAACATAGTGAGTGTTGAAAAGATAAGTTCACACCGAGATGGTATACTTACGACGAGGTTATTGTGACATTTCACACTTGAAATAAAGGCGCGAAATCAGAAAAAAATTACTTGCATGCATTTATAATACTTTTGATGCAATTATAAAGAGAAAATTGCACATTTTACTATTCCAAGTGTAGGATAATTAGTTAGTCCATCAAATTGTATTAAGAAAACAAGTTTTAAAATGGTTTAAATAACGAAATTTACAATTCCAATCTTTTTGCTGCGAACGAAAACTCACTTTGTTTGGAATTGAAAATTTCTATATTTAATCTATTTTAAATCTTGTTTTCTTAATACAATTAATACATACTCTCACTAATACCAATATACCTTGCACAGCTGTTTTACGTCATTCAGAATTTGTTTTCAAAACAAAATTACGAAAAACCTCGTGAAAAGCAATTATTCAGAACAAAAACGTAAATAATTTACATGGACTTAATTTTGGAGCAATTACTATCATCTTCGCCATCTTCTTCTTCTTCTTCGGCATCTATGGATCTCGATTCTTCGTCGTCAGAAGAAGAAAATGAATATCCATATTAGTTCATATTTTTCGTATTTTTGCACCGCCAAACGAAAACAATTTGCACAGCTGATGTACTGTCAAATAACGCACTAATACCTACCTTTACAAAAGCAGATCAATCTGCTTTCATGTTCCATTCGCCACGAAAAATCTGAGATCTGAAATAAAAATCTGATGGTCCCAATGGAAAACGACATTAGATAGCGCTCAATATGATGCGCCCAAGAGATCCCATACGATGTCGCGAATACAGTTACAGAATTGTGTAGAAGAAACGTATGTTTTTCACCACTGTAGTTTGACACATAATGTGAATGTTGAAAGAGAAGTTCACCAAACTCGAATCTTAAATCAGAGATGCATCATGCTTACAGTTGAACAATTTTCCCGCAATTGACAAACGGACTGAGAATCAATCGAATACCACATGTTAGCGAAGGAATGATCATGTAGGTATGCGTGAGTCCATAAATTTGTCTGGAAGGCAGTTTGTGTAGCAGCGGCCTTTCCAGTGGAAAGTCATATATCTGTTCAACTCCGTTTACCAACTACCATGCCGATGCCATTTCACTGACAATTCTATATCCCACCAAGTGACTCGTGAAGGCTTTATAAAATCGTGTTTATATAGAGCTAGAAATAAGTAAAAGAAATATAAAATGTCTGAGACAAGCTCTAAGGACACTGTTTTGAAGACAGCAATGACTTATATTTGTGGTGGTTCGTTGTGCTATCTTTTATTTGTTTTTCTTTATTCTAATTCAATTACATGCCAAATTTTAGAATGTCACCATGAAAACGAGATGCGACCAAGAGATCCCATACGATGTCGCGAATGCGGTTACAGAATTATGTACAAGAAACGTACTAAACGATGTAAGTGCTGCGTCTTGAGATTTATATTTGTTAATATTAATATTTTATTTTTTCAGTGGTTGTCTTCGATGCTCGCTAATAAGAACAGTTTTCAAATACCTATAAGTTTGTTATTTTCTAATTAAAAACTGTAAGAAGAGTAGATATATACGTATTTTTAATTGAATAGTACTTTGTGTTTTTAATTTGAGCGATTGAAAGTGATTTCTAAAATTGGGGCCAATAGCTTAAGAAGTCGATTGGCTATTGTGATTTCAGTTACCAGCCTCAATGTCGCAATTAGGACAGGAGAATCTATGTTGATACCTTAGTTCTGATCACGTTATTTGTTGGACGTATTCCATAATATATCGCCATAAGGTAAATAAAAGGAATCAATTCTGTAGAAGTAATATGCTTATGGAGTGGAGTAGATACCTATACGTATATGTTGCCGGCCAAACCCGATTTCAGACCAAACTGGTCCATGGAAAAGCTCATTCGAAACATCGCCGTCGCGTCGTCAAGTGAGTTCTTATTTGTCGTATACAGATATATCGTTCTGCTCAAAATTGTGTCTTTAATGCCATCTTAAGGTTTTAGCCATGCAGCCATGCTCTATCGATTGCTGCAATATGAAATATCGTATCTCTTAGTTATCGAGCTACTGAGATATCGGTCCAACGAACTTAGTTCCACAAAATTTGGGATTTGGTTCATATGAACTAACTAACTAACGGTAGCTGCCTTATTAATACGTTTATGAAAGTTTAGTTTCCAGAACCACCCCTTGGTATTTGGAGAAGCTGAGACGGATTGCTTTCAATTTAGGCGGATCGTTTTAATTCGATGATTCTTTCGTGAATAGCATTTGTTAGCCCATTTGACCAAGCATAAAGTTTAAAATACGCCACCTAAACCGTACCCCATACTGGCATAGGGAAATGTTCTGTTTGTAGGCCAAGAGGAAAAAATATATTTTTTAGATGTAAATGATTTTTTTCTCAACTATTTATGATATCGTATGAAATAAAGTCTGAACTACATATTTCAAAATTGTAATAATTAATATGATTTAACAAAATATGTTCATTGGAAATAACGGACGATATTGTATCGAGATGAAGAAATCTATGCCCTCAATATTTAAAAACTTTCTTTCTAAAACGACATTTTACTAAGCTCAATCCTACGCAAATGTTTTGTAAATGCGAATGCGAATCCCACCTATGTACATATTCGATTGGACAGAAAAAATCAAATTTTCTATCAACTCGACATTCTTTTGCAGTTCTGTATCTTAAGCACTCTGATGATCAACATGATAACTATGCTGATTTAGACAGATAAATTATGGTGAACACATAGAAAAGGAAATAAAATTGTCAACAAAAGTTTAAAAAAAAATCTGAACATAGTTTTTGCAACAACGCGAAACATGGGCATAGGGAATAGGGCCATATTAAAGTAGGGTTTCAATACGCTACCGGAGAGGGTTTGCGTAGATTTTTTTTTTTTGAAAACCGAGTAGCCGGTACCGGTTTACTGGACGCCGGGTATGTGTGAAATGGATCTAAGGACATCACGCGGTCAGATCTCCTACTTTATACTAAAACATTTAAAGCTAATAACACTTACTCCCATTGTCATTTGTCGTATACAACTCATGTGTCGTGTCGTTGTTAAAACGATATTGAAATGTTGTTTAAAATGTTTGCTAACGATTTTAGTTCCTTTTTATACCCGGTACCACACTGTGGTGAGGGTATATTCACTTTGTCATTCCATTTGTAACGCCCATAAGGAGGCGTTGTAGGTATGACAAACAATATATATATTATTGATCAGCATCACTTTCTTAGTCGATCTAGCTATGTCCGTCTGTCTGTCCGTCTGTCCGTCTGTCCGCACGATTACGGCCGTAATTTAAGAGCTATCGACTTGAAATTTGGTATGTAAGCTTTTATCTACCAAACTGAGGCTAAGTTCGAAGATGAGCAAGATCGGATGAAAACTACTACTACCTCCCATACAAAAATATCAGATTTATATAGCTTTTTATGTTAAAAATTAAATTTAAATAGCTACAGTAAAGATAGCAAGTTTAAACTTTGCACATATTGTTTTAATAATATTTAAAAATTTTTGACAAAAAATGAGCTTGGTCGAATAAAAAGTACCCATACCTCCCATACAAATATATAATTTTTTAATACTAAAATATTTTTTTTATTTTACAATAATATAGTACCGGGTATTTGAGCTTCGGCATAGTCGAAGATAATTGTCTTACTGGTTTTTATGTGTTAATTATCATTTCAAAACTTTTGTCTCAAATAAGTTACAAACACCAACTTAAAAACGAAATTAAATAAATATTATTCGTTGACGACAAACGACAAGAGAATAACGGCAGTTTTGTAGACAGGTTTTGAGGTGGCACACAATTTTATTTTATTGGCTAAGTAGAAAAAACTTTTTTGTATGATTTAAAGGTATTATGTATGTATGTGGTATAGTAATCAAATCATTAAAAAAATGTGGACCAAGTCTTGTGACATGGTAACATAATTTCTCAGCATAACATAACGTTCGAGTTGGTAACTTTTAACGAAACCTATACCTTCACCTTTAGAGCAACCAAAAATATATAGGCAAATACATTTTATCATACGGGTCGATATCATACCTAATTTACAATCGCAGATTAAATTATAAAAGTACGAAACGTTTTTAATACACGCACAAAGGTGTGTTGAGTGTTACAACATGGGTGTGGATCATGGAATGGACAGTGACAGGCAAACTTGTTCCATAGGGACAATGGTTCTATAGTTTGTACTACATACCTGCGTACATACGTTCTAACTATAGTTAGCAAAATAAAAAAAAAAATCATTTGGTGAGTTTTCCTTTCTTTGAACCAACAGTTGTGTAAATGCTCAGACTTCGTTACTATGTTAGCACAAGAGTAACTTTCGCCCGAAGAACTAATCATTGTGCCGACAAACCGTTTACGGTTTAAGTTCGGATTAAATATTTTCTTATCGACCCTATCAGTTTTTCTTAAGTGTTTTGTAAATTACTCTCTCCTCGGATTGTTTGTGTAAACGGTTTTAAGTATAGTTAATAGCTGAAATCTATTAAATTTTGATTGGCAAGAATACCAAGCGCAGATACTGGCCCAATTGATTAAACTTTTTGCATGTTACCCTGGTAATTCGCAGGTGGTTATTACGAAACCATTCAGTAAATAGTACATAAATAGCAAGTAATTCATCTATAACGGATGCTATAAATAAAAGTGAAATTATCATACCGTAACGTATTTAAAAATAGTTTTCATTTTACTGAGTAATAAAATGGGCTGTAACAATAGCCAGGATCTAAATGCACAAAAATATAAGAATGACTCTGAAGGAGTCAATGATAAAAACGAAAGTGAGCAAAATGCATCGGTCATCGAATATTGCAACAATTTACCTTCAGCGGACGAAAGTTGTGTAGAAAAAAATGTGATGCCTTCACCAGCAACACCCAAAAGTGAAAATCAGAGTGTGCAAGAGGGGACAAACGATTGTGGTCATCAACAGGGACGATTTCCAAGAGAGGAAATCACCACCAATAAGGCCCAAAATAATGATTTAGAAAAAAGTGATAATAATAATGAGAACTGCAATCTGAAAAGATGTACCAAAGCAAATATAAATGAATTGAATGTTATTGATACAAACGAGTATGAAAACAGCGAGAATGATAACGGTAAGGCTATAGTATTAGAATAACATACTTGTTATTAAATTACACCTTAAGATTTGGCCCACTTCTAGCGAAAGTCTTGCAAGCATTGGGCAGTATAAGTGTCCTGCGAAAGTTTCTCAATACATCCGTTCGAAAAGGGCATACATTGCAAGTCTAAAAAATCAAAAAAATAATAACAGATAATAGTTGTGAAGTTGTGACTTTTGACTTTATAGGGACCTGTTGCGCCAATTATTTATTTATTAGATCATAATTTGAGTCCTATTTGATTACACTTCTGGGGTTACATCGATGTTGGAGAATGAGACAAGCCTTAAAATCCGCTTATATGAAGTAAGTCCCAAATGGAACTAGCTCCCAAACACTAGCCAAAATGAAGTCCCACCAAATATGCAGTGGGATTTAGTTTATTTATTTGGGAGATAGTTCATTTGGGACGTTATTAATTATGAAGTAATTCCCAACGAATGGGAATGGGCGCAGTAGCGCAGTGGTTAGTGTGCTGGACTACTGTGCGAGGGATCCCAGGTTCGATCCCCGGAAAAACACAAATTACATCTTAAGGTTTTTTCTACTGCGCCACCTCTCGCGAACGTCTGACAAACATCCGAGAGTATTACTGTCCTGAAAAAGCTTCTCAATTCAGCCGTTCGGACTCGGCATAAAATTGTAGGTCCCTTATATTCTTCCCAAAATTTCAGAAAAACAAATCACACAAACGAATGGTTATGAGAATTTAGGCCCATTCGTTCCAAAAATAGAAACTCACACAAAACGAATGGTAGCGAGAAGCAAGGCCTTGGGTGTCTACCGCCTGTTGCGCCGCCTATTTATTTATTTATTTTTTAATTCCCAACGAAGTAATAGTTTACAATGCATGAACAGAATGTCTATGGGGGCGCCATACAAAAAAAATAGTTGGCGCAACAGGCGTGTAGACACCCTAGGCCTAGCTTCTCACAATTCTGAGTTTTTTCTTTATTATTTATTGAACTATTAACTGATAATAAATTAAAAGTTAATACTAAAAAACTTACAGCGCTAAATACCAGGTATTTCGGCCCCCAGACAAGAAACGATTTTGAAAAAGTCGTAAAAATCTAAGCACTGTACAATAATGCCAAAGTCTATTCATTAAATCTAGTTAAACTGAGTTCAATTGAACTGAAGTTCAGATTAGACTGTGATTGTTCAGGTTCAGTTGAACTTTAGTTACTTCCAGTGTGAAACTGGGGGTAAGGAAATCTAATGAGAATAGTAGAGAATAAACCTGTTTTGATGTTGGGTAGGGAAGGAATGGAAAGAAGTTGGGATAGTTGGGAATGGTTGGGAATTCGGAGATAGACTACGAACTGGGACCCCTAGCTCATGACACTAACCACTGAGCCACTGCGATGCGACTGCGCCAGTGTGTTCATGCTACAGTTTAAATAACGCTATTTCGCATTCCAAACTTTTTGCCGCGGCGAGCGAATTGTCAAAATTTATTCGCAATCGCAATCCACATCATTAAACCGCGTTCCACAAACTATCGTATAAAACATTCGTTCGAACTTAACTAAAATTATAAACTGCTGGTAGAAACTGATGGCTTCGCGAACTGCCGCGACCATAAAAATTGTTCATGTGAACGGACTGTCAAAACTCGCGAATATTCGTTCGTTCATAGGTAGTTGGTCGCTCTCATGTGAATATTCCTTAAAGCCTATGTAAACAATTGTAGACGCACTCATCAAAGCAGAGTGGCGTGGCGACGACTTAGCATTGGCGACTGGCGTGATGCCAGTCTAGCTCAACTTTTCTCGAACAAGTTTAATTTTCGAGTGGCAAGCGGGTGGTGGCGATGTGGAATTGTAGAGACATATCCCTAGTTGAGGCTATCCTATTGTAGAGGCTGGTGACGACGTGGATTTTGGCATTACAACTGCGAATTTTTGTTTATCCGGAAACTAAAAACATGCCAGACAACCAAGAATTCAACATAGGACGATATTTTAAAAACTGATGAATCGGTGGCGGGTCTACCCCGATATCTCGAGAAAAAAAATCTCGAAAGCAAAAATCTCAAATGTAAAAATCTCGAAAAAAAAATCTCGAATTTAAAAAATCTAGAAATCATAATCTCGAATAACAAAAATCTCGAAAAAAAAAAAATTTCGATACGTATGGGGGGCATGCTGCCCCCTGCAACCCCCCTGCTTGGGTTTACTGTTTGGATATGGGGTGAGTGCAAAAAAAAAAATCTCGAATTTACTTTTTATTTTCGAGATTTTTTTCGAGATAGAGTCTTTCGAGATTTTTGTACTTTCTAGATTTTAGTCGTTCTAGTTAACGTCATGATCCCCTCGGTGGCACCTTACGCTATTTGCTGAAAATCAGAAATAAAATCTTGCTGGAAGTAGCGCGTTTATTCCACCCCTGGGCAATAATGTCCGACAGTCCTGTGTATTTTTTCTGAGTTTACTAATAAGAAGCACTATTAGTTTGTTCTTTTGCCAACTCCCTCCAGTGTCTTAGAACCGTCTGGAAATATTGACAGTGATTTGTCGTGTATGACATTTGATTTTCGTAGGCAGGTAATCGGTAGTAATGGGCAGGCGGATCGTCTGTAGAAGGTTTTCCTCCAGTGTTTCCCTTCCCTTAATCTGATTGCCATACGTTAGTGGCGTATTCTTTACAGATGATATCTAGTGGAAGTAAGTTGAGTATGGCGGTTGGAGATGTCCTCAGTGTGCCCGTGATGCAAAAGCATGCCAAGCGATGAGTTTTCTCTAAAACATTTAGATTGGAACTTATGTTCAAGGCCGGCCACCACACAACGATGTCGTATAGAATAATCGGTCTTATAACCGCAGTATAAAGACCCCATCTAGAGCCGATAGCCCTTTACAGGAATATAGAGCCACTAGAGATTTCCTTGCGCGTTCGGCAATATTTTCTCTCCATAAAACCTTTCTGTCCATCCTCAGCCCCAAATATTTAGCAACAGAAACCAGATTCGTATGTGGCTTTCTACATGCTGTGTACTATGTGTACTACTCCTTTACACAGACACTTCCAAAACTGAGAGTTGGCCGGCCGGCGGCGAAAGGAATTTAGAGTCCGAGAAAATTGGAGTCATAAAAAAGAACTTTAAACTTCTGCTATATCCATTTACTAAGTTTTGTCCACATCCGTTCAGCTATTAGCCCTGATTAAGTGACAAGCATTCATACTTTCGATAATAGAATAGAATATTGTTTAAGGGGCTTAGCAATAATCATTTTTAACCTTCAACTTAAATATTTTGACGGTCACAATGGATAATTTTATATGGAAATTTTCGCCATTGTGACTTCGTAAAGGTTAGCCTGGACATTAAAAATGATTATTAGTACCGCGCTAAGAGTAAGATATAAAATAAGGACATACAGGATGTTCAAACGAACAGACTCGACATTAAAAGCTCTATGGAATAAAAGGAGTTAAGCACGACGCGAAATGCGACTGTCTAAATAAATACCACAGAGTAAAAACGTACGTGAAAAATGGACACATGCGTACATTTATTCAAAAAAGTAACGTTTTAAAAACCAGGCAAAGTTGTATAATAGTCAAGGGATGACCTTCATTCCTCGCTCTAATATCAGTTACGAGAATCCATTCTAAGAGAGCAAAAGAGACAATTATTGCATTCATTGCATCCGTTCCGTGTGTCTTGTCGTCGCTGTCGGATACAAGTATTTCCTTAAGATTATGAGAGAAGGCGACTTATTTTTGTATAGTACACCTACACGTATACCAGATAAGTGGATTCTCAAAAAAAAAAAAGAAAAGCTCTCGCTTGTATCGTAAGCTCCGATTATTTTTGCAAAGAGACCAAACATTGATGCTTTCGTTCACCTGCACACGCTCCTTGCATTCAAATACAGAATTGAATTCGTTTCGACAGGATATAAATTCATGTTGCTCTTGCTCTAAGCCCACCTAAACAAGTGCTAGTGCTGTATAAATGATAATTAATTGTTAAATTAACTAAAAAACGAAAAATATGTTCAGTGGTTGTTAAAATAAATAATTTGCTGAACTTGCTTTACGGCAATTGCGCGATTTTTATTTCGAATAAGAAACAACAAAACAAGGCGTAAGTCTATACATAATTAATTTTGGCTAAAGAATCGATATTAGATAACTATACATAATATGGTATTAATATATAAACTCGCAAACATTCATAATTTATTAGAAAAATGATTTTATTGATAAATTGATGCGCTTGTTCCCAACCCATTTTTCTTTGACCCAGATTTATCCAATTACATAACCACTTTAGAAATACTAAATAAATTATGTGGTTACATTAATGCATAAATAATTATTTATATGTATATACATTATACGTACTTATATTTAAATTTTGCGAGAGTGCATTATGACTTTAATTATGCAGTTTTTATCTATGTATATTGGCGCGAATTTAGAAGGTTATGCTAGGTGTTAGATACCTCACTAAGAGAAAAGTGGGAAATGCAAATGGGTACATACATTTCACATTTTCACGTAAACGCCTTGTTTGAGTGAAATAAATTCACCTATGTCATGATGAGGGATGTACAGTGTAGAAATCGATTATTTATTCAAATGCTTTTCTCTTCCTTGTATCTATATACATATGTATCTGTCTTCAGGTGGCAGGTGTGGAAGAGCTGGATTTATATTTATTATCTATGTACTTTTATTTATTTACTAACATTGTTATAATGGATTCCTAAATGTCTGTACGTCTACACCCAGTTTCGTTAGACCTTTATTAAATCAACTTTATTAAAGTTTAGTTTAGTTAAAATTAAAAAAAAAAAAAACTAAATTAATGTTGGGCAATAAAAAAAAGGACATACATTGTGGAAACACGAATCGTGCAAACGTGGGCGCATAAAGCTTTTCCACCCCAGTTTTACTCTCGGATATTTGTAATTTTAAGACATGTGTGTGCTTTTTTTGTTATGGATATAATATACTTCTATTTACAACTATGTATCTCCGAGCTCAACCCCCAACCCAGTCCCCAGCATTCCCACAATGAACAATGTAAAAGGTATATCGATTGTGATGACACAAACTACCTTCGATCAATAACAGATTATCGACGGTTTCTAATTTTAAATGATAGTTTCACGCAGATAGATTCCACTCCGATGAACACCCCAATTAAAAAGAATGCTTTGTAACTATGTAGGTAGGTATGTAAATTATAGTTTTGCGAGAAGCTTAATGTTTGATGTCATATTTGATAATAAAATAAATTTCTTTATGTACAATAACATATAAACATGAGCGCAGCTACAACTTAAGGCTTTTTCAACTGCGCCACCCTGACGTGTCTAAGACATCGAGAGATTACTGTCCTGGGCCTAGATTACGTCAAATAAAATAGGTTCGAACGACATCATTTCGACAGTAGCGATATCACTTGATCATTTTCATTTTACGTGACCTAGCCCCTGGAAATGCTTCTCAATTCAGTCGTTCAGACTCGGCATTAAATTGTAGTTCCCTTCCATTCGCTAAAAAATTAAAACTAACACAAACGAATGGTTGTGAAAAACTAAACCTAAGGTATAGGCTCGACCTGTTGCGCCAAGTATTTATTTATTTATATGTACATATATAAATCTACTACGTTTTACCGGTTTTTAATCGAACTAGTTGAACTTTTAATTTAAACTCAAGTTCAGGTTCAGTTGAGCTTTAGTTAAAAATTTCCACTGTGAAACTGGGGGTTAAGTAGTGTTGTCTAAGGTCATCCGCAGACGGCTCGTATCCTCCTCATAGCGTCAAGTCACGGCATATATTTGCCTTGAATACGCCTCAGCCATCAGGGCCACCAAAGACATTAGGAAGGTAGGACAAATAAGTTTGCGCGAAAATACAAGAATTTCAATTAGTAAAAGATAGTCCGCTAGGGACCTTGAAAAACCTATAGTTCATGAAATTTTAAAGAAAGGGTTGAGATTCCATCCGCTCAAAATGCAATTGGTGCAGGACTTGGAACAAAATTACTTCACTTTACACAAAAAACTTTTGGGAAACAATGTTGGAGATTCAGCGCAATGAATTGCATCTGCAACATACTTCAACCTAAACAAGAACTTATCAAAACCGTCGACGTCGCGTCGCTACTAATCTCAACGATATAGTGAGGCGGCATAGTATAAAATTGTATAACAATAATTGTGCACTTTTTGATGAAAGCATGAAATTTGTACCATGGAGGACACATTATATGAAAATGATTTTAATATATTGGGGCACTTCAGATTGCGCCCTAAAGGGGTAAAAGAGGGGGGTCGAAGTTTGTATGAGGCCATTTTTATTTTTCATCCGATTGACTTCAAACTCGGTTTGTGTACTCTCTATGAAAAATAAAGAAAACTATTTTCTTCGATTTTGGAAATTCAACCCTTAAAGGGGTAAAAGGGGGGACAATGTTTGTTCATGTTTTTAAGGGGTGTAAGCTTGCTTTACCGCCCGGGTGCCACTGCTTCTTAGTCCGCCCCTGTCTCAACATATTTTATACCACAATAGGTACATTAAAATGTATACCTATGTATATTTGAATTTAAGCTTTGACCCCCTTTTTACCTCTTTAAGAGTTGAATTTCCAAAATCGAAGATAATAGTATTGTTTATTTTTCATAGAGAGTACATAAACCGAGTTTGAAGTCAATCGGATGAAAAATAAAAATGTTCCCATACAAACTTTGACCCCCCTCTTTTACCCCTTTAAGGCGCAATCTGAAGTGCCCCAATATCTTAAAATCATTTTCATATAATGTGTCCTCCATGGTAAAAATTTCATGCTTTCATCACAAAGTGCACAATTTTTTTACTATGCCGCCTCACTAATAAATATAGTGTTTGGTGCGACGACGAACGAACGGAATCACAGGGAATTTTCTTAATTTTAGAAAGAATAAATAAGTTTAAACAGCAATAATTATAGACACATAATCCCAGATTATTTTTTAACATAGTAAGTCTTCCCACACATCGCTATGCCTACATGAGCTTACTGCTTGAAAACTTCTCAGGAAAACTGATCAGCCGCATTGGAAATGTCCCGTAGACACCGAGTTCTATAGACTTAATCCCCTTGAATTTATTTAAGGAAGGATCAAAGTTACATTCAAATGGTTTTAGATGTACATTATACATAGTAACGAAAAGGAATATGAGTATACCGCGTACATATCTATTTATCAAGCACGACCAAACAAATTGCAATTAAAATTTTTAGCATCGAGTGCTGAAGGAAAAGTTCAACGATTAAGGGAAAGAAAACAGCATAATTAAATAAATAGTTGGTACAAAAGGTGTGTAGCTGTAGACACCGTAGGCCTAAATTCTCATAACCATTCGTTTGTGTGATTTTTTTTTCTGAAATTTTGGGAAAAATTAAAGAGACTTGCAATTTTATGCCGAGTCCAAAGCCAAACGGCTGAGTAGAGTAGCTTTTTCAGGGCAGTTATATACTCTCCGATGTTTGTCGGAAGACGTTCGCGAGAGGTGGCGCAGTGGAAAAAACCTTAAGATGTAATTTCTGCTTTTCCGGGGATCGAACCTGGGATCCCTCGCACCCAAAAAAAAAAAAACACGAGCCACTCAAAAAAAAAAAAAAAAGAACCAATATCTAACAATAATCAAAAACAAGAGTACATTGCAAGTTGTTAATTGTTAACTAAAATAGCAATAATTGTCCATATTAAGTTACTTTTGGAACACATTTTTGTTACTATTCGAATTCTTTATGTGCATGTGTACGAATTTTTATGTGTGGGTGGACTGTGGTGTCCAAAGACAAAAAAGTTTTTTTTTAATACTTCCGTAATACTTCCGTAACGTTCCCACGTTCTACCAAAAGCCACGCTACTTGGTGATGGTGGTGAGCTGCATAGAGATCAGCTTTGATCAGTTATGTCTAGCTCATATATAGATCTCTGAGGTCACCAGGTATCCACTCCAGTTGCAGCTTTGGGACCAGTATATAGGTTATTTAAATACCACTCTACAAGTGTACATGTAATCAGGCGGATAGTTATTATAGATACTCCTTAGATTGATCCTATTTGTATATGATTAACGCAAAATCTTTTTTCAGCTAAATTGTATTGAATAGTTTTATTATATAATTTATTTTGTTTTATTTATTTCAGCTGCAATAAAAATCCAAGCCCTATTTCGTGGTCACAAGGTACGAGCAAATATGAAGAAATCTGCAGACACTTCAGTATCAGCTGCTGCCACCAGCCAAAAGACCGCAATAGATGCCAATACGAAGGAAGCGGAAGCCTCAGCGACGATTGAAAATATCGATCCAACTAAGGAGGAACTGGAGGCGGAATTTGACCCCAATGACAAAGGTATGAATTGTTATTAATAGACAAAAATTGCAGCAACAAATTGTTTCTCCCCTAAATATAACTAACACCTGCAAGGTCGCTTTCGGATTTGTCGGTGCGGAATCGTTCCTCTCTGATGGAAATCGAACGAATGCATTTCAAAGAGTTCCTTTCCTCGTGATTTGCTCAGATATGTGCTGGCGCGTTTTGAGGGGCGGTAAAGGGGCGAAATACAGAGCCTCGGTACAAGCAATCCCTCGTCAGTGTCAGTGTCAGTGGTACTTTCAGTTTTGCGAAAACATACCGATAAAAGAGGCGATGTATGCTGCATCCTTGAGAAAGCCGCAAATACCGAATACGGGTACGTCACCAACAAAATAGGTAGCGGTCTTAATCTCTCAAAGGTCGGAAATAATTTCCCCGATAGCTTTGATGTCAATAAAAGGTTTTAGGAAGCGGCAAAAATGGGTTTAGGCCATCCCTTCAGCAAAGTATATAATAATGTTAATGACATTTGTTCAATCGACTTAAACCGCAATCCCGCATAACTTTTCGGTCATCGTACACTGAAATTTTCTACATTTGCAGGCACATCATCCAATCAGAGACTGTAATTTGTATGTATATTGTGTAGGGCCTAACGCATTGAACTCCGCCAATGTGAATAGCCAAAGGTTAAAGCATACAAATGAATATTAGTAAGGGCAGAACACTTTTCAAATATTTTGGGTGGACTGTGGACGAGTTGGATTTACTTTTTCCAAATACAAGTCCTTTTCAGTTGCCTACTCTTTTTCCTCGAAAAACAAAACAGCAGAGAGAGTTTTATTGGGAAAGAGTTAACCTTCCAAATTTGAAGCTACTTTCAAAACCAAATACATATGTAATAATAAATCTGTGCTTACATATTAGTATTCTTTTTAGTTGTATGAAAAAATCAATTCGCTTTGTGGACCAAGTGGAGTGGCGCAGTAGATTTGAAACATTTTGCGAAAAGCGAAGTGGATCTACGTAGAAAGGAGTAAAGTCCGAACCCTGGTGACACATCGTATAAATGAATGAACCGCTATTTGCCAGTTTGCTATTGTCACTGTACTCGATTAGCGACTTATGCAGTTTATGTAGTTTGTTGTCAGGTTCATTTTGGGTTTTAACCATATAAACTGTAATATATAGGACAGTGTGCCATATAAACCAATCTAAAACGAAAATCTTAAAATCAGTCGCTTATTTTTATTTATATAATTACAGAGCTATGCGATGCCGCTTTGAAAATTCAAGCAACATTCCGAGGTCATTTATCACGAAAACTAGCCGGAAACAAAGATGCCGACGATGTTGACATCCAAGAGATAACTAAGAAAGTTGCTGAAGAATTGGATATCGATCTAACTGATCCAGAGCTAAATAAAGCAGCTACAAAAATTCAAGCTTCATTCCGAGGTCATAAGAGTCGCAAAGACGCTAATTAGAATTTGTCAAACTAAATTAGAATAGTAGTAACCAAAATAGTTGAATATTAGAAAAACATAAATTCTGCCTAAATTCCTAAAAATAAATACATATTATTAACAGCTATGTGAATCATGTAACTTTTCCTAAATTTTGTAGGTTATAATTTATTTTTCTCAAAACAAAACAAAAGTCACATCTTTTGCTTTAGAGCAGGCGGGAAAAAAATAATTGGCAAAATAAATAATTATACATAACACAAAACAATCAACGTGTTTGTAAGCAAAAGTCTTCAAATGTAAACAATTGATTGTACTTGAACAATACGTATATATTTTATGAAGCAGGTATCTACACTTATTTTGTATTAATTGGTATAAGAAGCACAAACACGCTATTCCAGAAATACATAAACCCATACAAAATAAAATTCAACTTTAGTATCTAAGAAAATAGCCTATATATTAAAAACGTCGTTTATAAGTTGTTGTTTAATGAAATTTCTAAAAAAAAATCCATGAAACAGTAAGAGAACACCAATTCTAATCATAATTATAAAAAATTATTATAAAAGATGCCGTTCCATGTCAATTCTCAGTTTTAAAATCATGTCAAATCTTTCGCATAGTCACTGGACCCAACATATTATAGCTGTAAGTAATTTATGCATTTTACAGTTTTGCACTTTCGCTAAATGAGATTAAAACAAAATACGTAATTCTAAAAAATAGTAAAGGATGTTTTCTATATTTTTCCAAAAAAAATGTTTACTTTAGGTTTTCCTTAAAGCTTTTGTTTATATATGTTATAACAAGTTAAATAATTTAATATAAATACATAAATACAAAAAAAAATAAATTTACGTAGGTACCTATATAAATACAAACAAAGGAAGACAGTAGTAATGCTAAATGGTCATTCCTTATAAAACAGCCCTTTTTTGATTATTAGATCTTTTCTTAAATTACTAGGTATACAAGACCGATTCGCAAGTGTTCTTGAGCGGTACACGGTCTGGTCAGTAATATTATCATTATTAAGTTCTCAAAAAACCGGTCAATTATATTTATTACCTTGCAGTATTTCAACGCCATTATTAATGCTAGTAAAAAATGTTAGTGCGGCTTGATTGAGCACACAAGTTACAAATGGTAATAATAATCAAAACTGAAAATCCATATTTGAACTATCACAGTTCATTTATAACGTTTTCCCTGAGGCAACTGCCTAGTTATTTTAGAAAAATGAATTCCCAAATCATAAATTAAAAATTCGATCTATAAAATGCACACTTATGTACGTTTTTGTATTTACAAATTCGCAACTCAAACATAGTATTTGTGCAAAACCATGATTAAAAAATTGAGTACCTTAACAAAAAAATATACTAGAGACAAAACAGATGGTACTGGAATTACAGTATCCACATCCAAAAAATACACTTTTATTTTATGTTACTATATCTTATATTGATATCGATATGGGAGCCTGTATCTGAGACTTGAAAGATTAAGATAGTGGCTGAATAAAGATTTCTTAAGCGAATAAACTTGCGTTATTTATTAAATCTACAATTGGAAGACTGTCAGACTTTTCGCCGATCTCGTAACCCCATACCTACCACAACAACAACTAGTACAGAGCACATGGGCTACATTTGAAAGGCAAACTTCCGTCCACTTGATCAAAGCGCCAGTAAGAATAGCAATATGCAATCTAAAGACCAACAAAGCAACTGAGTATATCGGTTTCCCAGACGAGCTTTTTAGACCAGCTGGAGATGACTTGGTAGATGGCATACATAAACACATTTCCAAAATTTGGTCAGATAGGAATCTCAGCATCGTTTGCCAAGTAAATCATAATAGTTGACATATTTTGTGAACGGATTGGACAACGAGGCGTGGCAACTCACGTACAAAAAAAAATTCTACAATCGCGATTTCCCGAAACTCATGGGTCCTACTGACTACTAAGGCCTTGTCAAGAAATACTAAGGAGACTCTAGGTATATAAGACCCTCATCATCCCAGTCCTGCTCTATGGCGCAAAAGAATGGACGTTAGGAAAGGCTGATGAAGATCTTCTTGGTCGATTCGAACGCAAAATTCTTTGAGTGTTTTCGGTCCCGTTTACGTCGACTGGCTGGAGGAGATTTAACAGCGAACTCTAAGATCTGCACAGCGACATCGACCTGGTCAGAGAAGTACGTATCAGTATCACTTGGAGTGCGCGACTGGAGGCGGTTAGCCAAAAAGATAGGGGGAAACTGAAGAGGCGTGTTGGTTGAGGCCCAGGTCCACCCGTAAGTAAGTCTCTCAAATTAAGAAAAAAAAACTATAAGAAATAGCAAGTGGTTGGCAGCGAAACACCAGTGGGAATACAGTGGAACTTCCGTAAGTCGAACTCTCAAAATGAAAGAAAATAAATTCGAGTTATAGAAACTTCGAGTTTTGGAGGCCAAAAGTTGAAAAGTTGAAAACGCAGAGTTCTCAATATAACTTCGAGTAATAGAGAAATTCGACTCAAAGAAGTTCGAGTTATGGAAGTTTGACTGTAGTAGGGGTAAATAATGTCAATAAATATGTACATATATGCATATTGAAGTTGCATACTGTGATGAATTTTTAACCTTCCCGTAAGAGAAATGTATGTTTTCGGTCAACAAATTTTAAATAGAGATTGTTTCCAATCCAGAGAGAAACAGGTGGACGTATTTATTTGAATACTTTTAATATTTGGGTCAATATTTCAAAACATTAATATTTTGGACCTCGAAATGGACATTTACTAAAATAATCAAATTTAATATTTTTTTGGTTACTCTGTATTTAAGAAACATTATTAAATATTTTAAGCCAATGGGCCACCAAATTTTGTTAATTTTAAATAATTTTTTTCACGGGAATGACAGAACTAACATGGAAATGACAAAATCCTATCTTGGTAACGACGAGACATTTTCGGTTTTTTTATTTACACTTTTGAGAGGCGCCATGATAAGCACAGATGACCTTTTATATCAATTTGAAATAAAAAGTGGAAATATTTGAACATTTTTTGCAATATGATTGAGTATGTCATTTCCGTGCCCAAATTGTCATTACCGTGTATGCCACGGGAACCATGGAAATGACGACATGGAAATGACATCGAAAGGTATTTCTCTAAAATAAAACCGAACTTTACTGAATATTTTCCTAAAAACGCATACAATTAATTAAGTACATAAAAAAGGCATGCATTGGAAAAAATATTTGATTTAATTATTTCAGTATTACATTCAAAAACACTAACCACGGTAATGACAACTTTGGATAACGAAAACATGAAACGCCTTAACCACATGAAAGAAAAGTCACTTCTGATATATATATGGGCTTATTGCGAAATGTTCCAAAAACAATCAATATGTCCCGTTATTAATGTGAAATCCGCCGCCTAGTTTGCGGCCGTTAATTCAATTTTTTTTAATATTTACTTTTTGTCAAGGGAATGACCATTTTTTTGGGGACAATCACTAAATACCTTCCACGTAATTTTTTAAATTTCCTTAAAATAAATTGACTGGGCCCCAGTCCTCATTGTCCTTTCTTCTTCAAGGCTTCATCAATAAAAATTGCAAACCGGCTTACATTTTACAAATAAAATACATTTGTTGAATGAAGGTACAACTTAGGACATGCCATGGTAATGACATTTTGGGTGTTTAAGTTAAAATTTCGGCATTACTATGCATTTTTATTTTTATTTTTTTATGTGTACATGTTAAAAGAGTTTCTGCAGAAACTAGTCTTAGGCGAATATTTAAAAAAATAATGTTTTTTAGCCTATAAATGCCTGACCGCAAAATATTAATATTTTGAAATATTGACCCATTTATGCGGTTTGTTGACTCACATTGTGCGGCATTTTTTTTAAATTCTCATTTTATAAGTAACATGAAACCGTATTGTCGCTCATTGAGAAGTTGCACCAAATGCCGAGAGTTTTATGGATCGGCAGTTGGTAGGAGATCAAGATTTGTGTTTTAGGGGCTGGATAAAGGACAGTTAAAAAGCTTACGGAGTGGTTTTGCCAGCGAAAATATCTTCAGATAGAAAAACGTGTATTTTTAAAATAAAATCAAAAAGTTACTCACCTCATTCGTTATAAGTACGTTAGCATTACATCCAATGATGAGACCAGATTTCTTCATCTCTGATTCTGGGATCAGTAGCTCTAGATTTTTAATAGAAATTTGAATAATGCGGACGATATTCAGAACTTGGGAGTTCAGTTCAGCTGGAGTTATATAAGGACCGCTGAAATTAGGGAACAACCAAACAGGGTGGTTTACATATTGCACTTTTTATGCATTTAAAATTTGTTTTTTTTGTTCGTTATTGCTTGTCGTGCCAATCAAATAACACCCAAATTGTCGAACAATTTTGCGAGATTTTTTGGGGCGTTATTTCCAAATTGATTTGGGAGTTTTTATATCAGAGTTCACAGCGACAGATGCGCGGTAGATAACATTTCTCGCCCGCATCAAAATAGAAAAATGAAAAATGCCAAATCTCAAAAAACTCGCGAGAAATCTCAACATTTACAGAGAAGTACCTTTTCTTACAAAAAGTTTAAGAAATGTCATTTCGACATTCGTAAAATAAACGTTAACGGCAGAATCTACAAAATAAGTTGGATTTGAATATTTTATAAGCTAAAATACTTATTAAATCTACCATTTTGAATGCGCTGATAAGTTCTAGGAGAACATTCAATTACAACTTCTTCCCCCGACATCGTTGAAGACGAAAAAATAGAGTTTTATTTGTCAAACTTTTGAGCTGCCACTTAAATGACAGTTTTCATTTTTCAGTAAGTCGCAATTCGGCTAGTAGAAAATTACGAAAAAATTAAAAGAGGGGAAATGGATTTTTCTCTCATTTTTATCAACTTACTCAGTACGTGGTCGCATTCGCACAGTTTCTTAGCAAATTTTTAATAATTATACGTTTGCAAAAATGTACCCGAACGAACCTCTTTATTTTAAGAAAATGTACACAACAAAACAGCTGCTTTATTAAGCCACACATTTCTAATAAATCTGTGCAATATTGAACGTCATTAAAATCAAAAAATAAGCATTCTAAAAACAATTGTTCATCCGATCTTCATGAAATCATTCAATGCTCCTCTTAACCTGTCTCGTATTGTTCTCTGAGAACACCGCTCATTTCGTTCCTCCTCTTATGCTTCCAAAAATAGACCTGTCGTATCCATTATTATATCAAGCACTTTATTTTTTATTTAAATCACTTTTAAAACAAACGTTTCATATGCCTCCGGCGAATGCAGCTACACAGATTTGTGTTGACAAATGAAAGACAGTGAAACTACCTTTCCCAAAAACGTGTCGATAAGGAGACGTTTCCGGCGGATTCCACGATAGCAGTAGAAAGTGAAAGGGAATCGAATAGGTGAAGTGAAACTCAATTCCGACGGAGAATCTCTTCTTTTCGAAGCACTTAAAATCGACCTTAATCGCCCGACACGACATTCATGGGAAGGCCTGTAGCTGTATGTCCACGCACATTGTTCGCATTGACAATGAAAACCTGCGTTCGAGGTAAGGAGTTAAGGACTGATGCGCCCTAGTTAAGCACTGAGCAGGCAGGTATTTAGTCAGGGCAAGAGTTTACTTCTGCATTTTACTGTCAGTAGATGTTTTTTGGGTGAATTCTTATTTTACCGTTAAGGCAGCGTTCGTAAGAAACGCATTCGTGCGACCGTTCTTCCTCAATTTGCGTTGCAAAATTGGACTCCACAAATCAGATGTAGATAAAAAGACCACGTCCCCGTCATGAGGCGACTGTCCACGAATGCTTATTAGCTCATATTCCAATGTGTCACCTTTAATCCACAAGCAGTACATCAGACTTTTCTCGTAACTATTCATTACAATCTTTGTTACGTAACTGATTTGAAAAGGCCGTCTTTAACTCTAAAGAAGCATTAACTTGAATATGAACATGCCGCTCCAATCGAAGGGCATACATTTAGGTTGTGATGTGTATGCACTGAAACATGCCCCGATGTGTACAAATACAGTAAAAGAATAAAGTAAAATAACAAATAAAAATAACAAATGGATTTTGGAAAACATATAGCTTTTGTTTCATGGAATTGCTTAAAGTGGTAACTAGTAATGTCGATGTATGTCAATAAAGTACAAGCAATTACATATATACTGACTTATATACTATGCAATTAAAAATAATGAAAAATACAGTTAAACATTTGGAAGAATTAAAATGTACATACATATTTATAATTTTTTTTAAATAATAACATTCTTAATCTATATTGGATTCATAATTCCAAGGTTTCTGCGATATATACAGTACAACTATTGTAGTTAAAGCACTAACTAGAAATATTACATCGAACCAACGGTGATAGAAATTGAAATGCAAACTGCCTAGCACTTCTGTTATAATAACTCTATACTCGGCTGGCATATTCATCCGCATTAGCAAGACTGATGAACAGAAATACATTCCCATTATTTGTGCTAATATCAAAACAATGATATTTGATGATTTGCTAGATGAAATTCTATAAAAAAACTGAAAAACGCAATTATACATTATAAGAGATTTGGGACAACAAATTATCTAACTCTTACCTTTGTTAAGGTCAGTAATAGACCACGAATAGAGGTGACCACGATGCACCCAACCAATAAAAAGGAAATATGTTGATTCCAAAAGGCTAAATCTATATCGAAACCACACCAATGTACAGCAATTTCGAGACCTCGAGTAACCGGATCCTTACGACCCACACGATCGAATATTATATTAACTGTGCACTGCGTCAATTAATTTGTTATTGTATTATTTTTTATTTCATTTTATTTTAGAATATTTTAAATAAAAATTCGTTTTAAAAACTAAAAACGTTCAATATGAACATAGTATTGGAATGAAACAGTGGCGTAAATATGGAACGTATCACTTACATGATGGTTCTCACAACTACGCAACGAGGAAATGGCTTAGATATTTGATATTGATTACCTTAATTCCGCGATTTTCGTATAAAATAAAGCTATGGAGTTGTTGCGCTAGATATTATTTCAAAATTACTCAGTGTAATGAAAGGTATATTTCTCGTTGCTCTCATTTGAATATTCAAAAAAATTACCTAAGACGTCAATCTGACAGACG
This sequence comes from Cheilosia scutellata, assembly GCA_955612985.1. Classification (NCBI taxonomy): domain Eukaryota; kingdom Metazoa; phylum Arthropoda; class Insecta; order Diptera; family Syrphidae; genus Cheilosia; species Cheilosia scutellata. The sequence goes on from OY015311.1 coordinate 96,507,680, forward strand.
CTTTGTAATAAAATACCATGTCATACTTTAGACTTAGTTTTAGTTCACAAAATTGTATTTATGTATGACTTGAAATAATTTAGGCAGACCTTCACAGAGGTAGAAGGAAAAGAAGTAGTGGGCCCCAGTAAACTGAGAGACCGCAATCCTCCACCTCTGGCAATACTGAAATGATCAGTAATATACAGACCACACTCGTAATGAAGAAGAATGCGGTGGACTGGAATATTGTCAATACCCCTTAGGACTCATCTGTGGAAAAATAGAAGAGATCTCTAAGGTATCCAGTCTCGAAAAGATTCTGGCAGCCACTCCTTCCTAGCACGCTACTCCTACTACTACTGCAACTGAGATCTCGGCAATGTCACTTTTAAGCAGCCCTCTGATCTTAATATGTTGAGCTAATCCTTCTTATTCTCAAGTCTTGGATAAATGCGGTTTATACACCCATGACGAGCAAAAGCCGGCATGTAACCCCAAAGATCTTAGACCCATAAGTGCCTTTTGTGTGTGTTTTGCAGACGTTTTAAAAAAGCAAGTGCCTTACTTACATCAGAGCAAAATATCATGTAAATTATAAATTCGGAACTCAAAGAAAAATACTCTGCAACTCTCTTAAAGTTAATATAGTATGTATAGGCAAATATGTACTTACAATAAAAATCTTCCACAAGCAATAGGCGCTGAAAAAATGCCCAATCACATTAAAGTACTTTCCCTTTAGAGTTTGTGACCATTTTTGTCGCTCCTGCATGCTTTTCAGAGAGTTAATCTCAAGAAACACCTGCCTTAGGATTTCCTCACAGCCCGCGATTTCTATTCGAAGTTGACCAATATCTAGAAAGGAATTTATTATTCCCACTCTATAAATTAAACTAGTATTATCTACTCTCTCCTGCCGTGTCTCCCCGATGTGCCACAGAGCTTATAATATTCCACAATCTGGGCTTTGTGTTGTTTTGCTTAGTTCGTTTCAACTCCACTGCAATTCTTTTCTTTTTACCCGTTATCATGTCTACGGTTAGGGCCAAACGCCGTTCGAGATTGATAATATCAATTTGTGACACAGGTCTACAAAAATATGTTATATTGAAATCTTAAATCAACAGAAATAAATATAGCATACCTTATGAAATACGTCATGCTTTGATATGGATAATTCACGGCTCCAAACCCCGAAAGAATGGCCATAACAGTAACTCCAATCACACCTATACGCGATACACCCTATAATTGGAATAACATTTTATAAAATTTTATTTCATTGAAACTAATATTTATGAATGACAACCTGTTCAATGGTGAAAATCCCATGCGATACACTAAGCAAAGGAAATGGATCACCGATTTTCCAAAGTCCATAGAGGAAAACGATATAACACAGCATTGTCATAATTCGTATCCATTTGTCGGATACTTAAAATTTGATCAATTCGTAATTTGAGTGAAATGTTTCCCAAAAACTTTAACTTACCAAACGAAATGCTGTTAATGACTGAATGTATAATATATAATGGGATAACTGCAATTACCATTAGGAGCAAACAAGTTAAACCCAATCGCCAATGGAAATAACGCGATGAGGAATCTAATACACCGAGTATTTCGAATATAATCAGCTCGAACATTGTTATAGAGAGTGCGAATGTTACGGAAAAGATTAATTGCACGGACATATGACGGATTTCATAGTTCTTGAAGAGTTGTTTAACGAAAAACAACCATCCACCGGCAAAATATAGCAGCTGAAATTCAAAAACGATTGTTAACAAAATAAAATAACAAGAAATCATGTTTACCTGAGAAGCAAAAACTATAAGGCAGTCTTCTGGGAAACCCATGTTGTGTTAAAGTTTTATTTTTTAACAAAAACAGAAACATTCATCTTCAAATAATGAATAATAATAGCTCAGTCAGTAACAAGCTACAAATAAATAAAAATAATCTATGCTCAGTAAATGACAAACGTCACATAAACCATAGATCATAAAGACAAGATATCCAACTTTCGTTTTCCTATCGGTATCATACTTTTATAGACCAGCATTGCCAGTGCCACCTCCACTTAATTAAGGTAACGTCCGTACTAGGTACAATTTGATTTGGTCGACCGAAGTATTAAGGCTACAACCCATGATACAACAAGACAAGATAGCGCATTGAAGCTTTCATTTTTGATTTGTTCTGCGCATGTACGTCATAGTTGCGGAATGAGCATTTTGACATTTGGTATTTGCAAGTGTTTTATATGGAACGATTTGTGCTGTTCATATAAAGCGTATTTTTTTGGGAAGTGAGTATAACAAAACTAAAAGTGAGTATATAAGTTTTGCATGTAAAACCAAAAGTGAGTATACCAGGGGGCTTATTCCCAAATGCGCGGCGGATCGCTTTTCATGGCGGATTGGTATTTTTGTATTTCCAAAAAGCGATTCGATTCATTCAAAAGCGATAGCTATTTAGGTGACGGATTGCTGGCGGATTTATTGTGGATAAAAAATAAACTAAATTCTTGTAACTAATGAATCGGATCGCTTTTGGAAATACAAAAATACCAATCCGCCATGAAAAGCGATCCGCCGCGCATTTGGGAATAAGCCCCCAGTTTTGCATGTAAAAGTAAAAGTGAGCTAGCTATAGATTCCCAAAAAAATACGCCCTTAAATGTTTGAATAAATTCTATAATATAAGGCGTATTTTTTTGGGAATCTATAGCTAGCTCACTTTTACTTTTACATGCAAAACTGGTATACTCACTTTTGGTTTTGTTATACTCACTTTTAGTTTTACATGCAAAACTGTTATACTCACTTTTAGTTTTGTTATACTCACTTCCCAAAAAAATACGCCTATAGTAAATATAGTTTCGGAATTGTGTTAAAAATGTTTGGGAAACATTTAACGTTCGTTTGTGTGTTTTTGTTTTGCTGTTCCAATGGATTATAGTCGTAGATTTATTTATTTTCTGCTTTGCTTGGTGCGGCGTATGAAAAAAATGTATAAAAAACCCTGTGTTCAATTAAATGAAAATATGATTAAAAAACGAGTAGTTTAGTTAATTATTTATTATATTTTTGTTTTTGGTACAGATATTGCAGTTAAATAAATTAAGTGGTTCATATAGTTGCGTTAACTGGTATCATCATAGCTCCAGATGGCTTTGGGAGACCACCCATAAGCTGCAGACTCGAAATCCTACCAAAGAAAGTGCATTACAAAGCATAAATGCAACTGCATTAAAATGCCAGTTTACCTATCCATTTCATATTAAATAATATTTATGAAGTCATCTTTCACAAAATGCAGTCCATAAAGTCTTTATGTTTTTATTAATTCGGTCTTATCTTTTTTTTTTTTTCATTGGAAAGTTATGGAGCTGTTTCTAATGTTTCTTTTTGTTTTTCTTTAATTATATTTGCACTCAAATACAGAGCAAATATCCCTTTTACAAATGTACTATTATTTGTTTAATTAATAACAATAATAATTTAACAAAATCGCAAATTTGTACTTTCGCGCCAATAGTACTTCCATTACCTCCGCAAACAGCAAGAATGAACGACATGCGCAATGCCATATCTTGTCTTGTTGTATCATGGGTCCAACCAAGATGCAAGTGACGAAAGCGTGCGTATGAAGTGCAGCTACGTGGAAAGTACCTATGCCTTATAGTTTGTGGGCATTTGTTATTATTTGCGTTATTGTTCCATTTTTTCCATCTGAAAAAGTTGTAGATTTGGATTTAAGGGTGGAAATACCACTTCACTGGTTGAAGTTCCATCACTTCCAGCGCTTTATGCCCAAAATACAAGTGCAGAATATCTGGACGCAGTGACGCGCACAGTACAGCAAGCAGGACACACGAACATAATTTTTGTTTGACGTAATTGCAGTGAGTTCTGTCATACAATACCCAAACGACATGCTTTTGATTACAGCTGTTGTGTTTTGTGAAATTTTGATTTGAATATAAAATATTTCAATGAAACATTATTTTGCAGCTATCTGCTTTCCAATCGTATTGAAATTTTTTTACATCGGTAAATTTCGTATAATTTTCTAACACTATCGTGGTGGAAACGAATTTTCAGCTGTCAAAAAATTATCCTATAGGCAAATTTTTCGACGTTTTCTTTTGCTTGGGTTTGGCTAGACTGTTAAAGAGGAAATATAGCATTGAATTTCAAATAATTAATAGCGTAAGATTCGATAAATTTCTGTTTTAAAATTGGAGTTTGGTGAACTACTCTTTCAACACTTTCATAAGTGTCAAAAAATGATCCGAGGTAATTATTATTTAGCCAAATTGACAGTGACACACGTCCCAAGTTGTGAAATGGAACGCGGTCAATAGGGTAGTTCGAGACAACGTCAGTGTCAAATGAGAACAAAAAAAACAAAGTGACAGCTAAAAAAACTTGTAGGAAAACAAACGAAATTTTATATGGCGGGAGATAGGGTTTAAATTAATTTTGGAATTTTTGAAACAATCTCTACAAATTTATTTATTGAACTTTTGTAAACACTTTTAAACTCTAAATTTCAAGACTGCAATGTTTTCAATTTGTTTTTGGCACTTTATTATAAACTTTTCACAAATAAAATGGGCAAAACCTATCTCCCGCCATGTAAAATTTCGTTTGCTTTCATACAAGTTTTTTTGACATTTCAGTGAAAGAGAAAGCACACTTCTGAAAGGGATAGCTTCGCGAAATACCCTATACCTTTGAAAGTTTGTTCGCCCTCGGCCATATTGACATGAATTCACAAGCCAGATAAAAAATTGAGAGTTTCTGAGAGAGGACTTAATTTCAAAATGACATCGGCTAAGCTGCACGATATCTGGAGGTCTACTATTTGGTAGTTTGTGGTATTTAATATTGATTGTTAAGAATTAGTTCACTCTTTTAAAGTTTTAATACGGAAAAACTGTTTATAGTTTTTTATTATTGAAATGCCGGACAAATTGAATGAACGCAAAGCGGATAAATTGGCCGCGGCTCGTAAAAGGGTACTTCATTAGACTATTTCAGAATCCATAATTTAATAATGACACGTCACGCAAGTTAAAAAAACGAAACTTCAGTTTACGTGTTTTAAGATTGGGAGTTTGGGATTTTCATGTTCTGTTTGGTTTCCGGATATCAGATTTGTTCACTCCAAAACATTAAAGTTATTCTGGTTTATTTTCTTCGTGTTCGTATGTTTCGAACACTTTTTTTTATTCCTCTCATTAGTCTAATACTACTGCTACATTATTGTTATTGTTATCATTGCCTACCGAAGAGATGCGGTTTCAATGTTAGTAAAATTACAAGGCACAAATAAACGGACTCGGCTATCAGCAATCTCTTTGGAATCGAGAACACTGAATCTCGATTCCTTTTCAGAGTTTCTCTGCCTTTGGGTTTGACATGACAACGAGTGGAGTTTGTTTACGTTTTTGTGAATTTTTTAAACTGAATCTAAACGCATTACATCGATGATTTTAAATCAATTTGGGTGTACATAATTACATGTTTCCAAATACACGAATACCAACAATAGAGAGATCAATTTCGGTTTTTTTGCGTTTGATTGGATGCGATAAATTTAAAATCTCAGAATCCCAATCCAATACCACGTAAGTAAATGTGAGCAACTCAAAAATGAATGTTGTTTTGTTGTATCATACAAATTGGATATGCACGTTTTTTTTAACTATTTATGATAGGTACGTTATTTTTATATAGCCTGTTTGCTTAGGAAACTCTTATAAAATATTTAAAAACAACAAAATGCATTCCCTTTGCCAGTCGAAGCGGCCCAGAGTTTTAAAGCCATGTACCCGCGAAGCTCTGTTTCAGCAACAGCTTCTTCATGCATTTTACCGCAAAACTGTCTACCCAAGATGGTGTTTCAAATCTTTGTTAAGAAATGTTAACTCCGGTTTGTTAGTTATTGCAGTCGACGGATCTGCGTCACCGGTTATACCCTTTGGTTTGTCAAAAAAACTTTATTTAAATTTGTTCTAACTAGGTATGTACCACTTAATTGTCCTTGTTAATTTTCGCCATGGGCTTCTATATCGTCGATTGCAACTTCGAAAATTTATGAAGTGTTCTTCCGTAATCCATTCGAATACTTCTAAAGCTTATACATATAAGTTATCAAATCATTAACCTTTGCAGCAATAGCGTCCCTATGGCACTGCCAAGGTCAAGATTGTCCTATCAGACACTCACACTTCCCAAAATCCTCTCCTACAATCCAGTAGTGTAAGAAGCTTTGACCTGTTGATTCTTGCAGCTATTTAAAAAGTGTTGTCATAGAGGGTGTGTGTTGCTTCGTCCCACAGTTGCGACAATACGATGTACAATAATTATACTTACGTTAAATATTTAAAGCTACGCAGCCGCAAAACCTAACAGTTTGACAACTGCCGACTCTTTACGAACAACGATCACCAAAACAAAGAAAGAAAGAAAGCAGAACGGTAAACTGTAAACATGCGTCTTCGTTTCGAAGGACCTTGTGCATACTTCCAGTGTTAATAGTTACAACAATACGAGTACATACTATACACGACCATAATATTAACTATACAGATCATTAAAAAATAACATTTATAAGGTGAACATACTAATAAATAATAAATTCTTTTTTTATAAGCTTAAAGAATATCAAGCCAAAGAAAAACGAGATGGCGAATTGGTACACCAAGAGCAAGTCCCACATAAGGATCTGGAAACCGCATTGACAGAAGATCTTTCAAATAGTTGTTCGTCTGTGGGCCCGAGTAATGCCTCCGATTTTATGAGTGTTCAAGAATTATCAAGCATAGCAGAAGATGAAAACATCAGAGTTTCTCCTCTAGATAACAGCGATGGGAACACCACAGTCGACACTATTCAAATACTCATTACTGAAAAAGCAACTCTGTCATCTGAATTAAATAAATTTCGCAGTGTTTGCCGGGAGAAAGAACTCGAAAATGAAGAGCTTCAAACACAGTTGCAGATTACTTCAAAACGATTGGAAGATATGAAAAAAGAATTTTTACTACAACTTAAATCACAAGAAGAGTTAAAAGCGAATAATCTAAGCCTACAGGTGCAGACGCAAAATATAAAATCTTTATACGACGATCAAGCTGAACACTTGGAAGAGACAAAGAAGTTGCTTGCAATTGAGAAAGCTGAACATACTTTACTTCGAAACCAGCTAAAAGACACGAACAATGAACTAGGTCTCACGAAAATTCGTATTAATCAGTTGTCCGATGAGGCAAATATAACCAATGACAGTCGCGTAGAATCTTTGACACAGACTCAGTTTATGCATGAACAGCAAATACGAGATTTGCAGGTATGTTGTTAGGCACAATGACCTCTTAAAGTCAAAATTGAATGCCAAAAATGTATATGCAAAACTTTAAAATGTAATCAATCCTCTTTTGCGTTAACTTAATCATTTTATCTTGTTTCAGGCAATGGTACAACAGTTAAATAGAGACAAAGAACAAGCTAACCAACAATATCAAACATACGTGCAGCACTTAAGTTCTGAAATCACAAAATTGAATGATCAAAATAGCGACCTAAAAGCCGAATGTTCAAAGCATTTAGATAATGAGAAACAATTTATTGATCATATCAATTCATTAGAAAAGGAGATGCAAAAATGGGTTTCACGAAAGGAGACAGTTCCAGAAAATCTGGTGAGTTCTTGAATATTTCAATAAATAGGCATAACTCTTTTTTATAACTTAAGTTTATACATAGAGAATAGCTAGTGACATCTGCAACTTAAAAAAAAAGTTTTAAATATTTAATCATTAAAGATTGTTGGGTGCAAACATTTTGTTTAGACTGGCTCGTTAGGAAATAATTCCGATCTCGGAATAAAGTTTCTATAGTGATTGGTGCGAAAACCTGGAATTTCATCACCATATTTGACTGCCGCACTTGTAGTGTTGCTTACTCTGCACATTTCTGCAGCACGACAAGTGGCTTTAGATTGTCTATTTAAGCACTCCCAATGTATGTACTGTTTTAAGAGTTAGAACAAAACTTTCTGATACGTTAAAAACCCCGAATGTAAGATCGTAAGTATTAATTGATAAGAAGTATTGACTAATATATAGTAGTAGGAAACATAAGGGTCTTAACGACTTCAATCCGAAAAGCTACCAGATTCAAAGAACTCGTTGAGCCACATGCGATGCCATGGTCATCTGGAAAGCGTATGCAACTTTTTTTGTTTAAGAAAAGCCGTTCAAAATTATTTTAATAATATTTTTTTCCTTAAATACTAAGCAATTTTTTTCTATTTCAGCAAAGTGGTGATAACGTAAAGAACGATAAGGAAATCGAACATCTCAATATGAAGATCTCAGAACTTGAGTCCGAACGTTGCGGTTTCGACACACGAATTAAATCACAAGAAGAGCTCATCGACAATCTTAATAGGGCTGTTTCGGAGAGAGATATAAAAATCACGGATATGGAAGAGCACATGAAAAACATCTTATCCGAAAAGCCAGACAATATAAAACTTCTAGCTACGATGGAGAGTAATAGTATTGCAGCCTCTCGAGCGATGACACAAAACGATATACTGAAAAAGCAACTTGATGAGTTGGAAATTAAATTTGTACAGTTGACAAACGATAAAGTTGACTTGGTGAATAAATTGGATGCCGAAGAATATGCCAATCGTGAAATTCGCACTAACTTTGTCGTTGTAGAGGAACAACTTAATAGCCTTAAAGAAAAACTGCACTATAAAGATGAGGAAATGATTCGTCTTACACATGAAAATAACGATTTAATGTTACAAAATTCTGCACTTCAGGAGCAGATGGATAGACTGCAAAGCTTTCAAGATCATAATTATTCTGCTAAGTGCAATCTTGCGCAAAACGGTTCCCAAAGTAATGAAAACGAAAAGAGTCAGCACAATCACCTTCCTATTTCCGATGGCAATGATAATCATTCTAATTGTAGTGGCAATGGTAGCACACATGATGACAACGATGGCCATGAAGATTCGCTTACAAGCCATAACGAAAGCGACCAACGAAAGGCATCAAATTGTTTACCGTCAGCAGACTTGCCGCATCATTGTGATACCCATTCTCAAAATTGTCTTAAAAATAATAATGACGAACCGCCAATGATTCCGACAATGGAAGCATTACAAAAGCTTCAGAGCCGTTTTACAAAATTGATGGTGCAAGTGGCCGACTTGAGCGAAGAAAAACAGCGACTTGAACACTTGGTTCTTCAACTTCAAGGTGAGACAGAAACAATTGGAGAATATATTGCGTTATATCAAACCCAACGACGGATTCTGAAACAGAGAGAATATGAAAAAGCAGCTCAGTTGGAGCTTCTACTCGCAGAGCGAAAGGAAATGCAAGATAAAATGATAACTCTCAATAAACTAGTGTTGAACTTAAGACTAGAACATTCAAACAACCTACAAATTAATGAAAAATTAAAAAATTCAATGGAACCTTTTTGCATTGAACCGAATGTTTCGGATTACACAGTTAATGAGAAAGATTCTCATGACGTTACTGACAATAAACGACTAAATCCTGATAACTCGGAAGAGATATTGTTAAAAGTTCAAACCATCATAACAGAAATTAAGGAGAATACCAAAAATTTACCTTTGCCAAATACTGTAGATCATTTGACGTGCTGTTCGGGTAAATTTGAAACTGTTTAGGAATTATGCTTATTAAAAAAAATAACACATTATTGTAGAGAAGTAACAAAATCTAAACTTCGAATGAAGTTGAATAAATTGTGCAATCTGATGTCAACCCCAAAAAAAGTGTCGCTTTTTGTATTTAATCTTCACGTTGAGTTTGTGAAGTTGTGCTAAGTTAATCTAAAATAAATTTATAATACTGCACTGTAACAATTTGAACTTTTCGCCCTAAGCATCGACGTCTTACACTACATACACTATTACAGCAAATAAGTGAGTAAACAACTGTCCAAAGAATTTTTTTTTTAAATCCGATTGACTTTAATGCGCTAAGTCAAAAGTCTACATCCATCCCCAAAATGTTGGTACCATTTCATATGGAATTTTTTAAGCTTCGCCACACCCAAAAGGTGAGAGAATGAAAAAATATATTTTTCTAATTTGTGCTTAGGGCACTAAAATCAATCGGACTTTTTGAAAAAACTGTTTTTTTTTTTTTCAAATGGGCAGTTAGAATGTTAAGTTCCGGGCAAACTTTTTCGTAAGGCATGTTTTTTTTTTCTAAACTTTTTTGTCAATATCTGGCGATGAAAGTATAGAGTGGTTGAACTTTAGATGTTGCCTAAAAATGTATTTATGTCTATCTCAGTACTCTCAGAGTTTCTGTAGTCGTTATTAGCCCTACTTTAGAAGCTAAGACTTCCTGTCTGTTTTTTATCACAAAAGTTATTGTAGTTGCCTTGTTGCAGATGACGAGCTTGGTAAATAAATTGAAATCAAAAAGATACTCACCTCTAGTGATTATACTCGTGTTTATATCACTCTTGCCACTATGTGAATGATGTGCGTAATGAGACAATTGCCCCTTGCATCAGCTGCCTCATCTTGTTGAATTAAACTTCCGCCGTGTCTCTTTAGTCTAGTCTTAGTACCAGTTATTGTCGTAATTTCTCTCTCATAATGTTCTCTCTATTTACTGGGGAAATGAAAAGGACAAACATGCACTTACACTGAGACCCAGAACTTCGGCAGATTTACAGTTACTTCTTTACGAGCTAAATTTGACTGACAAGATTAGGTCCGTTTGTATTGTTGCATAATTCGTATTCAAATTCTCCTTTAAAAATACACAATACGCAATTTAAGAGAAAAAAAAAAAAAATAAACAAAAATTGCGGGGACTAACGGTAAGAGGATTGCGAATTGAGGACTCATCTCAGTATATCATACCCCTTTGTTTTGTTCACCTATAATAATAAAGAAAATATCACGCAAATTTGAGCCACATATAAATCTTTATTCGCTTATAGAATGCATATAAAATCAAAAGTTTTTACTTATTCTGTTTCCATGCATTCATCTTGGGAAGCATCATGTGATGGTGTAACCGCCTCAGCCTCTGACTCTGTTACCTGTTCACCATCACGGCGCACTAGTCCCAACAAATCGAGCATGTTTCGCTTTACAGTATTGTCCATAGCCGAAGCTACACTTAAATATGCAGATTTATGACCACAAATTGCTAAATGGCGTGCCATTTTATTGCCAATCGCTGTGGAAAAACCACAAACACAATGCATTTCTTCTTCGGTGGTTAGCTCTATTGCTCCGGGCAAATTGTTACTGCTAGAGTTTTGACACACAGTTGAGTGGATGAACATTGCACGTTCGCAGCAAGTTTTGTACGCACACTTGGTACATTTTAACTGGCCACTACACAAGAAAACAATAACTTTAGAAGGTAAAATGAAAGTGAATCAACTAAAACTTACATGAAATGGTCTTCATTGAGGACTTCGTTGTCGCATTCAGCGCAGATGCTACCTGCCTTCAGGTAGATATACAAATCCTTGAACTTAGATTGAGAAATGTAGGGAAGCTGTTCTTTATTGAGCGAACGATTCTAAAAGAAAATGTTATAAAATTAGTTAGATCACATTAATGTACTCTTCTTATAATACAAACTAATACTGTACATCTTAAAAATCTGGGGTTAATTCTATTCGTTAAGGAAATGCTTCTGAGAGCTTCTTAAAAATAATTAGACAAATGTCCTATAGCGTATTTATTGAAACCATCTGATGCTTTACATGTACTACAAAAAATATAACTTCAGCAATTGTTGACAATACTCTTCAAAATTCCAAGCTCCTAACTTTATTGTGCGTAAACTTGTCAGTAGGTCTTTTTGTTATAAACTATTGCTAGCTTCAAAAATATCTATTCAAGAAAATATGATTTGACAAAACGTTTTTATTTTATTACAATGGAATCCATTGCCACATGACAAGAACCTGCTCGTAAGTTACACTTTGGACCATAATCACCCCTATTCCCGTTGGCGTTTGTCGTAAACGCCTAATATTTCATTTCGGTTTTGAGTCAGTGTTTGTAACTTTTTTGAGACAATCAATTTGAAATTACAGTGAACATATAGAAAAAGAAGCAAAATCGTTAAGATAAGTTCGAAAAATAAAAATTTAGAAACACTGACTAAAAAACGAAGTGAAATAGGAGTCGTTTACGACAAAAGCCAACGGGAATAGGTTTGAATATAATGTACTTGTACCTACGATGTACAAAGTGGTGCAATATTATTGACCCAATTTAATTTTATCCTAACAAAATGCATGCAATTATGTATTTTAATTTAAAGCGATGTATTGTAAGCTTTATTAGAAACTAATATTTACAAAAAACATAGACAATTTATATATGGTCATAGCATTTCAGCCACAGCCAGCGGAATCGGCCGCCTTCGCACGAGTGTTTTATTAAAAAAAGATATTATTCGTTGGCGGCGTTAAATTTAGTTATAAATGCGAGACACGCCTCTCCCCTTTTGTGCCGGCCACCGTTTATTTCATTCTTCATTAAATTTTTATTAATTCAACGCTTTTAACTCTTCGTAAACATTTTTTTAATCAAAATGATTTCCATTAAATAACATTTTTCTGACCTTTTTTTTTTCAAAATAAGTTTGGAAATTAGGCCAGAGTAAGAGTATGTTCTATCTGGTATAATTTCCATTTTATTTGCTGGTGCTTTTTCAACATCATTCTGTCTGGCATATTTTCCAAAGAAAATTCTCCTATTTTTTCCAAATTCGAAAACAAAATTGTGGCATTTTTTTCTAATAAAAAAAGACCTGGCGTAATTTCCGGAAACCGGTAAGAGTCTGGAAGTTGATATTTTGGACATTCGAATTCCAAAAGGGAGATCAAACCGATCCGATTGATTTGAAACTCGGTTTGTGTACTCTATATAAGAAATAAATAAAATCGGTTTCGCCGAGTTTGGAAATTTTGCTTAGGGCCAGAGTTATTAGCGACGGGAAAAGTACGATTCAGTTTGTATAAGAATCTTCTTTTCATTGTATCAAACGCGTAGCAAAGCACACTATAAAACTATATTTAAAATAGGTATGTTATCTTCATATCGTTATCTCCTCCCCATTATTTTATTTTTTCTTCTCATAAATACGTGCATTCTTTAGCTTGTTCAAAAGTGTAACTTAAATAATTGTAATCTTCACTAGTTTATAAGACTCTTTTGTCTTAAGTGTAAGTTTTCTATGAAATAAATCTATATCTAAATGTGTAGTAGTAACTTACCCTAGGTATTTCAATTAAAATTGAGTTGCCTATAAGTGGCCGAATATGTTGAGCGCTCTTCAAGTAACTCTGGTGATGGTATGCAAGGTGCATTTTTAGCAAACCTAACAAAATTAAAAATACAATAAGAATGGGAAAATGTGCCTTTTAAAAACAAAACCTACCTTTTCCATGGAAACTTAGCGCACACTTGGGGCACTTCTTTGAATCATGTTTTGGTAAATGTGCTTTCAAGTGCATGTAGTAAGCTTCGACATTCTGCGGTTTAAGTTCACCTTTCACGGAAATTCGGAAAATCTGCAAATACAAATTTTAGACTGCAACACAAAAACCAAAAGAAAGAACTTACCCCCAAGCACAATGGGCATTGCAAAAAGTTATGTTGCTTGTGGTCATCATAGAAATGCCTCACTAAATCCCTGTGAGATGAAGACCGATATTCACAGGCCTCGCAAGAGTATGGAAGTTCCAACAAATTATGCATTTTCTGAAGATGCATCGTCAAGAAGTGCAAACTATTATGTCTTTGCTGACAGATCAAGCAATAGTACGATGCTGATGACTCCGTCTTCGTTTCCATTGGATGCATAATTAGATTATGTTTTGCCAATACAGTCTCGCTAGGATGTTTCTCCAAACAGAATAAACACTGAAATTGATAATCCTTACCATCGATTGATATGTGAACCACCAAATGGGTTTGTAGCTTGTCGTTCGAATCAAAAGTGTCTCCACAGAGTGGACATTCCAAGGACTTGCCATTAGGAAAGACTTCATAGTTCTTCTGAACGCCGTCTTTGATACCGTAGTACATTTCTTCTAGTCCCTTTAATTCTGCATCCACTGCAACTTGTTCCTTTACTTTTGCTTCTGCAACTTTTTTCACCGAAGGTGTTGTAGTAGTGGCACCCGCTACTACATTTACTTTAGACACCTGTTCTGTTTTACGTTGTTTGATTTGTTCCTTTTTTTCAGCTTTTATTTTAACAACGGTTGGTGTGGCATAGTCTGCTTCATTTATTGCTAAAATCAGTGGATTTATCATCGAATTTATTGATTGATGTTTTGTGTATATATACTTGAATCGCATTCAGTTATTCAACAAAAACAAAAGCAGGAGATTAAGTTAAGAAACAAATAATACTTATTATAAAGAAATATATTGTTACACGTCGGAAGACAAGAAATTTTATTGTCAAATAATGTACGCTTTTGTTCTTGCTGTAAAAATTAAATATTTTTATTATTTGCAAAATGTTGCAATTTTTGTCCAACAAAATACTTTTTGAGAATATGTAGCATATAATATACACCACTATCAGTTTAAACGAAGTATTGGTAAATAGTAACAAAAAATAGTGTTGTACACAAAAAAAATTAATAAATACAAATGTGATTAAAAACTACTAACGTTTTTTCAACCGCTTTGGAGTAGTTGATGTAGAGCTCGAACTTTCAGTTGATGATTGATATACGCTCCAATCTTTGAATGGGTTCGTAGCGACCTGTAAGTAAAAGTAGTTACAGAAGAGATAAAACAAAAATGTGTTAGTTAAAACTAACTTGATACAGTCTCTGTGTTAATGTGTCGCCAGTGTTCATTCTAGTTTGCTCTGCAAGGTGTGCGGTAATATTGTTAAATGCTTGAAGAGCGTATGTACCAAATTGCTCCCTCCAGACCAATTCATCGAGGAATTGCTGAATCATTTGACGTGACAAAAGGCTTAAAGTATTCTGGAACATTCTAGGTACAATGCGACGCAAGTAGTCCATTACAGAAGCATTTGTATGTTTCGCGTTGGTATCGTTGGCCGCTGCTTGGACTATATTTTTGAATCCCATTTGATAGAGTGTCATTTTGTCAACTGTGAGATCAATTGCAACGATACTATCCTTGTTCACCCATCGAGAGAGAGGCTCCAGAATAGTTTGAAACCGTTTCTTGTAATTTCTATCGGCATCCGACACGGGTTCAACCGCCCGAAGACGAATTGTTTTCTCTGTGTAATCTAATACACCCAATACTTCGACCTTAACTTGTCGCTGCTGACCATCTTGACTGGTAGTGCCAAGCGATATCACTCCAACCTTACAAAGAAAAAATCCATTTAGACATGTATATTAGTTCTAAAATGAATGTGACTTCTAAGTTGTTACCTCAACATATTTCTCAGGGCCGCCTAAAAGTTTGCACTTCTGATGGACTGCCAAAGTGCAAGCAGCTCGAAGCCAGGTGTAGACTCCTTTGATATAAACATTATCGACTTTAACCCATTGTACCACATTTTGAATATTTGTCTGGCACGACCAATGGTATATGAGTTTAAGGATACACGATGGTGGATTTGGAGCACCTTCAAAAAGTGAGCCATGGAAAACTGACACAAAGCGAGTGGGGCAGCATTCACTAATCCATACATAGCCCCCTGAATAGGGGAATTTAGTTGCATCCGAATAAACTCCTATTAAAATAGAAAAATTAATATGTAAATAAGCTTATGCGCATATTTTGCGTAGTCTTGAAAGTAACATTTACGAGTACTGTAATTAGTTCAAATTCCAAGTACTTTCTGGTCTGGCACTTAATAAAACGATTTGTTGTTGCTAAAGGCGATTGTGAAGGTTATACAGACGATATAAAAACAAAAGAAGAAATGAGTGCGAGGTGTTTAAATAATTTTCAAAGTTAAGTTAAATAAAAGGATAACCAAGACCACTTATTATAAACAGAAACTTTCAGTCTTTGGTCTGAAATACTCCCTTTACAAAATTTCAAGCGAAACGAACAAATCACAGTCCCGCATCCCAGAGGGACAACGCAAAAAAGGCCTCATCGTAGATGGAAGCGTATAGTGGAAGTGGACACTTGGAAAAAGCAAACGTTCACTAATATCGGGCATAATAATTCCCTGACATGGTTCATATTCAATACTAATATGATTTACACTGCTAAGGAGGGAAACATATCCAATGGAATTTTTTCACCCAATCGAAATATTGGTCCATCGTTCCAGTAAAACTTTTTAACATTAGAGTTTCTACTACTTACCTAACTTGAGCTCGTTACTTTTATGATGAGTACATTTCTGTTCCGACTTTAGCAATCCCTCCTGGATCAACCATTCGGTAAACTTGTTTGGTGTCAACATTAGGACCAATTTTACTTTAGAATCCAATTTGCTACGCGTCGAAGACATATCTTTGACCTTTAACCACGGTTTAGCTAGTACTACCAACGAAGGGAACGTCTTTCCTTGTAATTTGCCCTCCTTTTCAGCGACGGTTGCTTTAATATCGCTTGACTCGGAATCAATTACCAAACCACCCACTGATGTAATCTCCGATGGGCGGAAGTTTTGCGATGAAAGTTTTTCCTTATCCAATGAACTTTTTGTAAGTAGACTATTCTTCGCACCACTAGCTCCTTTTGCGGATGATTTAGTTGGTTTTAGTTGAACTGTCGATGGTCGTGGAGGCGTCGCCTTCCGTTCTGGGGCTATTGGTGACGATTTTGGTAGCATTGGCAAGGTTGGTTGCTTGTTTGTTTGTCCCGGTTGAACTACTTTAGACGGTGGACGTCCGCGTTTACTTGTAGGGACGTTGGTCGGTGTAGGTGTTTGCATCCGTTTAGCCAAAGGAATGTTATCATCTTCGTCTGATGATTCCATGTACACAAAATTTCCCTGGCGTTTTCTGCGACCCAGTCGCTCGAGCGACTGCGAAACAGGTGGAGGCTTCTTTGGTGCTGTAGCCTCCTTTATTTCTTGTAAAACTTTACCTTTGAAAGAATATGCCGAAAACACTTCACCAGTAAAAAGTTCTTTTCCCTCGTTGGTACCCATTACAGCTTTAAGGGAATTCTTGATAGCATTATGCTCCTCTGTGACTTTTTCATATGCGGCCAACTGGGCAGGAGAAAGCTCTTCCACCCAGCAATCAAGCTCAAGCAATATATCAATTTTTGCACTCTTCATTTTGCAATCAGTGTTGCATTTATAGTTTAAAATATGTGGACACAAAAATATTAACACTTCAGAAATTCTTTTATATATGTATCACTTAAAAAGGTACGCGAACGCGCAGCAAGCAATGCCGATGCCGGGGTGGACATAGATTATTAAGGGACTAGATACCAAAGTAAATAATTAAAATGCAGCCAGCTCAGAGTAAACCAACAAGTTGGCAGCGTTTGAAAGAATGAGTGGCTAAAGCCAGAACCACATTTCTAAGGCGTGGTGTGTTGTTGAGTGTTGTGCCAAATCCCTTCTGTTTTGATTGCGCCATTCCGCTCTATGGCGCAATGAAACGAAACAAATGGGTGTATCTGAAATTACAAACATGAAAGAAAGAGAACACATCATTAAAAGCAAAACTGACAGCTGAGAATCGAACATATCAGTGAAACGATTGGGTTCCAAATTAGAGAAACGAAAATCAAATTGAAGTTAAAGAAAAGTTTTATTCAGAATTAAGTTATTTCTTTTGTAAAAAATTCCATTTTTGATTAGCTTTATTTTGATACCAATTAAACCCAATATATTTTGATTAACCGTCTTAAAATCAGAAATCAAGCTATGCATTTCAATGATAGCTAACTGGGGCCTGTCAGTTTTGCTTTCAATGATCAACTCTAACCTCAAAACCTAGACTTGTTTGTTGAAAAGGCAGTGACATGTACTTCCACTGACAGGAATTTTTCAATGATTGCTATAACCGACTTGTCAAAAATATTAAACCACCATTCCACTGATTTGTTCCAATGATGCATTTCAATGATAGCTATAACTAGGGCCTAAAACTTCATTATTTTCATTTCGGTTAAAAAAAAAACTTATCGGAACTGTGAAAATTTTTTTATGCAATCATTTCACCATTTGCGCTAGAGTGTAGAGACAAAACATGTGAAATATCCATTTCAGGGAACGGATGTTCGCAAGCTTTGACAGTCCGTTCCCATGAATACATCTCTTGGTAGCAACAGGTTCGCAAATTTCAGCGATGACTTTCTACAAGCAATTTATAATTTGAGGTGAATTTTGTATTCGGTACCGCCTCCAGTTGCGCTCTCCAAGTTTCATAAAACAGGTGGATTTAGCTTAATCACATCAGTGGGAACATGGTATAAACTGTGACACTTCGCTCTAAGTGTGTTTTTTTTAAGCAAAAAAGTTTGGAATTTTTTATTCAACTTTATTTATTATAATTTTATTTTGTTTTTCGTACAATGAAAATGTCTTTTCTTTATTAATTTTATTCTTATTTTCTTCAACGCACGTCCGAACCGATTTCGCTCTATTCATACTTTGACATGTTACTTCTGCGTTTTTCCAGTCATCTGCGCAAACCCAATAGATCGAGTCATTTCATTGGCCGAATAGAACGAGCCCCCTCATTGGTTGCTTCAGCTGTCAGAATTCGAAGACTCGTTCCAATCTTTCAATGGAATGCCTAACCGAGAGGTTACATTAATCAATGAACAACTGAGAGGTTGGATGAGCCGATTGTATAGTCCTACTACATAACATATTCTATTACAGCTCGGGCAATCTGACAATATTGATTGACCTCGATCATTAACATAAATAGGTAAATAGAGATAATACATTAAATAAATGAAATAAGATAGAAGTATACGCTCCTCTAATATTTACTCTACATCGGTTTCGAGTGACTCACTGTATTCAGTGGCCTCAGCAGACGACATTCCCCTTGGTGTTAACCACTTACGAATTTTGATGGCTTCAACAACGCCATTATATGGCAATTGAGTTAATTGACAATTTTCTACGTCACGCACTACGTAACGATCATTAGGTAATACTTTATGAATAACATACGGTCCGCGGTATTTCTGTACAAATTTTTTGTTTGTCCCAACCGCAGTGTCTATATGCCTAATAACGACAAATTCTCCCACAGAATACGTTCTTGCCGGCCGACTATGCTTTAAGAAATACTGCTGACTATATTCTTGTGATTTCTCAATGGAACTCAGCGCTTTTGATCTGATATTACCTAGAGTGCGGTTTGCACCACTGTCAAATTTTTCTTCCAGATATTCCGTCAGTTCATCTACCACACTACCACGTTGATCTATTCCGAACAACAGCTGACTAGGTGTCTGTTTTGTCGTACTATGGACAGTATTGTTTATGGCATATTCCACTTGAGATAGTTTTAATGACCAATCAGCATGTTGTATGGGCTCAGTTAATTTGCTCAGGATTGCCTTTAGTACCCGGTTGACACGTTCGACCTGACCATTTGCTTGTGGCGATGCAACTGCAACCTTTACATGATCAATATTGTGTTTCAACAAGAAACTACTGAATTCAAGTGACGTAAAACATGTACCTCTATCAGAGATAATGCGCCTAGGACGACTATAATAGCTAAAATATTTATCTAGGGCACAACAAACTTCTTTGGTGCTTGTTGAATTCACTGGGTACAGTCGAACGTATTTTGTAAATGCATCGATGACAACCAGTATATGTTTACGTTTCGAAGTAATTGAGGGCAAGGGACCGAAATGATCAATGTGAATTGTGTCAAAAGGGATTGGCTTTTTCGGTATACTATACAAATTGTGTTCATTTGAACGAGCTGGTGCTGAATAAATTATACACTTAATGCAATTCTGTATAAAATTGCCGATCTTTTTCTTCATGTTTGCAAACCAATAGTTTTTACGGATTTTGTCGTAACATTTGTCAATACCTAAATGCCCTATCTTTTCGTGGACCATGCGGATTACATTTTCCTCCATTTCAGACGGTATTAAAAGCAAATAATTCAAATCAATTCTACGAAAAACCAGACCATCGTACAGTTCGAAACCATCAACAACACCAGCTTGTAATTTATCTCTTATTTCAGCAATCTTTTCGTCACGACTCTGTGCCGCTTGGATTTGAAAATCCAATTGGTCATAATCAATGGCAGCAACAATTTGAGCAGCGCACTCATCTGGATGGCATCTACTTAATGCGTCAGAGTGACCCATAGACACACCACTGCGGTGTTGAATTGAATAGTTATAATTTTCTAATTCCAACGCCCACCGCGCGATTCTTGGATTTACTTGCTTTTTGTTCAGTGTCATAGTGAGAGAGTTACAATCCGTAACAATCTTAAATGGAATTCCATCCAAATAAACACGAAATCGACGGAGGGAATAAATTATAGAAAGAGTCTCCAGCTCAAAGCTGTGATATCTTGACTCAGCGGCAGATGTTGTCTTCGAAAAGTAGGCAACTGGATGGAATCTACTGTCGTCTTGGCGTTGCATTAGTACGGAACCAAAACCATGACTACTAGCGTCGCAGTGTAACTCAGTTTCACGATTCGGGCAATAAATTGCTAATACCGGCGCTTCCATCAGTCGACCTCGCAACTCATAGAATGCGTTTACACAATCGTCAGAAAAATTAAATGGATTCTCTTTATGTAGCAAATTCAACAGTGGCCTAGCGATTTTTGAAAACGATGGCACAAATCTACGGAAATATGAAAACAGACCTATGCATGACTGCAATTCCTTTTGGTTCCTTGGAATAGGGTAGCATTTAATGGCACGAATATGTCCATCACTAGGCCGAATGCCCGATGAATTAACTAAATAGCCCAAATATTCAATCTCGTTGTAACCAAATTTACATTTTTTTAACTTTAATTCCAGACCCCTCATAGCGATCCTTCGTAAGACTTCTTCCATTACTTTCACATGTGACTCAAAATCAACGGAGGCGATCAAAATATCATCGATATAAATGATAATCTTATTAGTATCAATCAAATCTCGAAAAATATTATAAACAAATCTCTGAAAATTCGCAGGCGCATTTTTCAACCCGAATGGCATCCTCAAGTACTCAAATTGTCCATGAGGGGTGACAAATGAAGTTAAGCTAATTGAGTCATCATGCATTAGACACTGGTTGAACCCATCTTTCAAATCAAGTAATGAAAACCATCGTTTACCCGCCATATACTCAACGCAATCCTCAATTAATGGCAATGGGAAATTGTCGCGAATCGTCTTTCTGTTCAATGCACGGTAATCGACACACATACGTGTTTCACCACTTTTCTTCTTGACTAAAACAATAGCCGAAGCGTAAGGCGATTGACTTGGGCGAATAATGTGCCTAGCCATCAAATCATTGGTGATTCTTCGAACTTCGTTTCGATCGTGAAAAGACAAAGGCCGCGGTGAACAATGAAATGGGGTATCATCAGTTAAACGTATTTTCATTTTATAATCGTATTGTTCTCGTTTGACAACTTTCGGTTTCAGATAAGAGTCGTTGATGATTGCTCTCAGTGCATCATATTGGTTTTTTGTCAATTGATTACATAAATCAATTTCTTGATGTGGTGTGTCCACATTAATAGCGCACAATTCTGCAATAAATTCGTCAGCACAACCGGCCGGCAACACACTCTTAGGCGTAGGCACAGGGACAGCAATTTTACTAGTCGGTGAATGAGGGATACATCTGCTAAGGTCACTAACTACTTTACATACTTTTCTACTACTAGTCGAACTAGATGCACGGAAACAAGGATTTAATGTTATAGGTTTATTGAATTCAAATTGTTGTGGTATAACATCTTTAATTTTTGTTTGAATTAAACGAATATTAAATTTTTTCATAAAGTCACGTCCCAGAATTAATGGCGTCGTCATGGTTCCATCAGGCGTAACTATAAAGGAAACAGTTTTGATTTCATTGCGGAATTTTAATAAACACAATATAGTACCGTAAGAATATATATTTTGCTTGCCAAGCCCAAGGAATCTAGTTGGCTTTAAGACTTCTGATACTTTAATGGACGCTGGGACGTTTGAGTATTGAATAATACTAATCGGACTGCCAGAATCAATGAGAGATAAGAAATTTATAAATTCAGTGCATCTCTTTCGACAAACATTTAAAAAAGTCACTCTTACCATTTGTAAAACATGAATAGCTTCACTGTCGCTATCAATGACATCAGGATTGGATTCAGCATCCGATGGACCCGTAGATATAGCAGCAACTGTCTGCATTCTGTTGTGTTTGAGTTTTGGGCACTCCCTGTGCTGGTGTCCCATTTGGTGGCACGTAAAGCATGAACCCATTGGCCGAATGGGTTTAGGACAGGCACTTTTATAATGCCCGAATTGCGAGCAATTATAGCAGCGTATTTCTTCCTTGCTGCTAGCGGCGGTTACAACGGTCGTCCTGGTTTTGTTTACACTTGCGTTTGCTTTGACTGCGGCTGTTGTCTTTGGGCGACGCTGCTCATACCGATCCATTCGGTGTACAAGCTCATCCATGCTGGTGGCACCATACAAAAAGGCAATTCTGTTACTGCTGTCCGGTATACCATCGATGATTATGTCGACCAGCTCCTGTTCATCGATATCAGCTTGTGATGCGATAGATTGCATCGACACGACATAACTTAAACACGTTTCGTTTGGTTTCAAGTAACGGGCCCGCAGTTGTCGATAAATTTCTTGCCGAGTTACTGTACGCTTGAACATCTTAATCAAGCCAGTTTTCATAGTGTCGTATTCGATGTGTCCTAAGTTAAGCACATATTTCTTTGCCGTTCCTTCCAATCGCCGACGAATACCAAGGCACTTCTCCTTTTCGTCATACTCACATGTATTTGAATATTCTTCGAACTGCTCCAACCACTTGTCAACATCATAATAATCATCTCCGCTGAACATCGGCACTGCAGCGTCCAGTTCTTCAAAATTAATGCGTCGGATGTTAGGTACCTGGCGATCGACCCTCGTCATAACACCAATTTGTTGCTGTAACTCGAGCATTTCACAGCGCATACGTAGGATTTTGAGTTGTTCCTCCAATAGATGAACGTCAGCACTCGCACCCATTTTTACACACACATCAGTACCGGCGGGCGCAGTATTTACATCAGCACGTTGCACATTTACGTCAGCGGCGACAGCGGTTATTGCAGTTGGGATGGACACAGCGGCGGCGGGTACTATATTTGCAACAGCGGTGGCATTTACGACATCTACAGCGGGTGTTACATCTAAACTTGGAACAGCGGGTTGTACGTCTTTAATAGGAACTGCAGGTGTTACACTTGGGACGGCGGTTTTGGGCGCTTCATTTCCATCAGCGGCAGCGGGAACTCCTATAACTTCAGCGATGGCATTAATACAGGGCTCGAACTCCTCATCGTTATCCTCCGACTCGTCAATGCAATCATAAGTCGCTTGGTTTGCAATTAGCTCGTCATAGAGTGGCCGTAATTGCATCAGCGTGGCATTTATAGGAAAATAGATTCCTGCTGCGGTGAGAGCGTCTGCGATTTCTTTGCGAGTTGATCGTCGCTCCATATTTAAAACTTGTATTTTTTCTTTTGTATACGAATTTCGGTTATTGGAAAAGAAACACGTTTGGAAACACGATGAATTAATAAGTTTTATTTATTTTGAGTGGAATTTACCCCACATCTGAGATTTTATTCAACTTTATTTATTATAATTTTATTTTGTTTTTCGTACAATGAAAATGTCTTTTCTTTATTAATTTTATTCTTATTTTCTTCAACGCACGTCCGAACCGATTTCGCTCTATTCATACTTTGACATGTTACTTCTGCGTTTTTCCAGTCATCTGCGCAAACCCAATAGATCGAGTCATTTCATTGGCCGAATAGAACGAGCCCCCTCATTGGTTGCTTCAGCTGTCAGAATTCGAAGACTCGTTCCAATCTTTCAATGGAATGCCTAACCGAGAGGTTACATTAATCAATGAACAACTGAGAGGTTGGATGAGCCGATTGTATAGTCCTACTACATAACATATTCTATTACAAATTCTTAACTCTCATGTTCTCTTAATACACTTTGTGGAATAATTAATTTGATATCCTACTGGAATAGTATAATGTACAAATTTCTGTTCATAAATGCATCAAAAGTACCTAGTTTGTTCGCAATTTATCAATTCGTTAGTTCGCTCTCATGTGAACTGTAAAAAAAAGAAGGAAGTAAAAACCAGTCCGTTTCGGCTTTGAGGTAGAATTCTTTTCGATTTCACTATTCCTTCATCTCCTAAATTGTATTGATTATTTATTTTTTGTGTAGCGAATTCGTTCATGGAAATGAAAATCATGCTCATGACGTGTGTCCATGTACATTGGTCCTTATGCCTGAACCAAACTCACAACTTAGCATGTGTGGGTGAGTTAACTCATTTTCGGGAAGGCAGCTTAAAACAGCTGGCTATCCACTGGAAAGTAATTTATCTCTTTTAGTTTATTGTAACTCATCTGTTTTTGTTCTTATCATACTGTCAGTTGAGGTTGAGGAAGAAAATATTATTTTATTCGAAAACTTATTTTATTTCGGCTAAGCAAAATGAATAAAATTATTAATAAAATCGGCAGTTTCAGAATTGGTTCCACAGAAAGATGTTTTCATACGACAGCAACGCGAGAAGGAAAAAGGAATTTCCGGAAATTTCTAACTTTTAACAAAAGGGGAACTAATTCATTAAAAGCGGCGCAAAGAGAAACACTAAACCCTCCGATTCCAATTTACAAACGTGGTGTACGCGATACCGGTCATTACGTGAATGGGGTTTTTGAAATGATACCCCAGAAGATTCCGCAACTAGTTGTGCCAGATCTCGAAAAATGTAAATTTAAACCTTATGTATCATACAGAGTTCCCGATGTTGTGCAATCGGAATTCACTAGTCTGGATCTATATAACGCGGTATATGCACAAAAGGTTATGAATGACTTCAAAGAAGGCAAACTTGCAGAAGATGGAACTCCACTCGAACCATCAGAGGACGAGCTGCTTACTCCTGAAAAAGCCTTAATCAAAGCAAGAAAAACTGGTTCTGATATATTTTAATAATTTAATTCTATGCAATATAAAAATGCTAAATAAGTAAAATGAAGCAGTTTGTTATTTTTTTTTTTTGTTTAAGAAGTTGCTTTGTACGATATACTTGAGAAGTATCGTAACAAACGAAGAACCCTACCCCGGGAGCGAAAACAATCTGGCGCGGGGCCTGTAAACATAAAACGGCACCTTCCTTCCCCGTTGCTGTTCGTTTTAATACGATATGACTCAAATACCAGTTGATCTGTTTTTTCTTTTTTTTTTTTCAACTTGTTTGTCAACCGAAATTTATCTTCAAATTCCACTGTTCTTGGATATGGTAAGATTATTTACACCAAATCACGTCTGGGCCATAGATTAACTAACACAGAGATTAATAACTTTTCGTTTCCCGTGGAAAGTCTTGCTGCATTACAAATTATGAACTCTCAGAGAGTTTTTCATTTTCATTTTTGTGTTAAAGTAGGTGAGTTTGTGTATTCACCGTAAAGATAGGGGCCCACAACCGTCAGTGTCAAATGAGAAAAAAAATGTGACAGCTGAAATACATGTAATACAAACAAAACTTTATGTGGCGGGAGATAGGCTTTACCTAGTTTTTTAGTGAAAAGTTTATGATAAAGAGCAGAATTTATAGCGTTTGCTAAAAGTGTATCTAAACGTTAAATAGTTAAGTTTGTAGAGATTATGACCAAAAATACGAAATAAACTGTTAGTATCCTCTGTTTTTGCTTCCATCAACGCTTGTGAAAGCATTCGATTGGCACTCAACTGACAGTTCTTCTCCTGAAAAGAAGAGAAATTTGCTTCTGGATTTGAATTCAGAGAATAGCGGAGAGTTCTTCCGGACGGATCTGTACGACCAACCGAAAACGACATAAGTATCCTCGGATAATTTTCTGAAACTTATGAAAGTGTTGATAGAAATTCCAATCTTAAAACAGAGATTTATGGAATTTCACGCTATTTAGGCCTATTCGCAAAATCTTCATAAAAGATTTTTGCACGCAGAATCTGGAGATCGTAAAAGAATTTTTTACAGTTCGAACTTTTGTATGGAAATTCATAACAGAATAAAAGATTTTGCCGAATAGGAATTGAATTGAAGTTTTATTTCGTTTTCAACATTTTAATAAAACTCAAGCAATAGAAAACGTAAAACCAGTAAGTCAATTATCTTCGACTATGCCGAAGCTAAAATACCCGGTATATACTATATTATTGTAAAAAATATTTTAGTATTAAAAAAATTATACATTTGTAAGGGAGGTATGGGTAGTTTTTATTCGACCAAGCTCATTTTTTGTCAAAAAATTTTAAATATTATTGAAACAATATGTGTAGTAGTAGTTTTCATCCGTTTTTATTTTCATTCATAATTATTAGTGAGGTAACCATTTTATTGACACTCGGTCATACCGCGTCTAGCGGATTTCGGCGGAACCTTAATCACAGGATAAGTCACTCCATTAACTGTCAAATCGTATGAAAATTTGTGCTTCGAAAAATAAAAAAATTTAATTTAATAAGTAGAGACTGTTATTTACCAAATTTAGTAGTGAATTTAAGAAAAGGAATATTAAAAAGTAAATCTATACCAAAAAATAGCTATAAAAACCAACTAATAAATAGATTTTGATTCTTTTAAATATGTTGCGGTCAAATAAATGTAATTGTACCTTTCCCTCGTGAAAACAAATTGTGAAAAATACGTGATAATTGAAATTAAATATGTTGAAGTTAATATTTTCTATGTTGAATAGATTTTGTGGTCAAGTGCAAGAACGATGGCAGAAGAAACTATACATTAAAAACTGGGGAACTCTGTGGAGTTAAATATTGCACATCGTACAGGAATCCAAATAATGTACATCTATGCACCGAATTCGGTTGGGTGTGTATGAATCGGGTAGGCGCTGACTGGCATCAACTTGGCGGTGCCCAGCTGTTGTAACTTTTTCATACACATCAATTGTGCTTATTTTACCTCCGCGTGGTAACCACCGGGTACTGGCCTCGCCCTTCCGGGCTTGGCTTGCTAAACTTATAAGCGCGAGTGTTGAACACGAAGAAAATAGCAACACTATAATGCTCTGTCGGAATGACTGACTGAACGAGTCTCAGAAGTCTTACATGAGCCCCTCAGAAAGAGGACGTACGGCGGATGAATTCACTAGACTGAATCAACGGTGACGACAACAGTCAATTTGGCAGATACCTTACCTGAGCTACTTCGACATATTTGGAGCTGAGGTCAGTGAGGATTTTTCAGGACTAGTCAGGGTCCTGAAACAGAGATGGTGGCGGATGAACCCTTTATGGGCCAACGGCAGCTCTCACATCCCCGAAGTGGGTTACTGACACCGGAGGAATCCGGCCCCTTTCGTCCAAGGGGTCCAACAAAGGGCCTGGCCCTCCAGGTTGGGGGTTGTACGCCGGGGTAACTGCCCGACTGCGGAAAACAACAATAGTTCCGAAACAACAACAAGCCTCGGATACGGATGATTTTACTGTTGACGAACCTGGCAAACGAATAAAGGACAACGAATTTCGGATCTGCACTTGGAATGTTAGGTCCCTTAACAGACCACGTGCAGCCGAACAACTAGCGGAGGCCCTGAACTGCTATAAAGCAGACCTAACCGCCATCCAAGAAGTGCGATGGGATGGACCGGGCAAGAAGAGGATGAAAAACTGCGACATCTATTATGGCGACTGCTATCGGCAGCAAAAACAGCGCTTATTTGGATGTGGTTTCGTCGTTGGAGGCAGACTTAGGCAAGAAGTCTTAAGTTTCAGCTGTGTGAACGAGCGCCTCGCGACAATCCGCATCAAGGCTAAATTCGCCAACATTAGCCTAATATGCGCCCATGCCCCCACGGAAGAGAAAGACGACGACACCAAAGAGAGGTTCTACGAGCTCTTGGACAAGACATACGAGCAGTGCCCTAACTATGACATTAAAATTGTCCTAGGTGATTTTAATGCAAAGATAGGAAGAGAGGGCATCTTTGGTAGTACTGTCGGAAGGTACAGCCTACACGACACCACCTCCGATAACGGATTTAGGCTGATCGACTTCGCGGCGGGGCGAAATGGTGTCATAGCAAGTACGCGGTTCCCGCATCTCGATATTCATAAAGGCACATGGAGATCTCCCGATCAATCAACCGTCAACCAGATTGACCACATTGCGATCGACGCAAGGCACTCCTCCAGTATTATGGATGTCCGAACGTTCCGAGGGGCCAACATTGACTCGGACCACTACCTTGTTGTAGCCAAGGTACGCCTTCGGATATCCCGAACACCGCCAATACAAGTAAATACTGTGAGGAAGTTTGACGTCGGACGGCTAAAATCGCAAGAGGTCACCAGATCCTTCTCCGATCGAGTCTCTCTCAATCTCTCAAGAGGTTCTATGCAGCCAGCATCAAGCATCGAAGACCAGTGGCAACATTGCCAAAAAGCCATCAGAGACGCCGCCTCTGATGTGCTTGGTTTCACACGACCACCACAACGAAACCCCTGGTTCGACGACGAGTGCCGGCAAGCACATGCAGCGAAACAAGAGGCATACAAAGCGGCGCTGCAAAGAAGGACCAGAGCTGCTCGTGAGCTCTACGCGCAGAAAAGAAGGGATGAACACCGGCTTCTCAGGAGAAAAAAGAAAGAGCACGAGAAGCGCGCGATCGAGGAAATAGAGAGATGCTACAGCAGGAATGAGGTTCGGAAGTTTTACCAAAGGGTAAAAAGAACCTGCCAAGGCTACAGAGCCCGAACCGAAGCCTGCAAGGACGAACAAGGGAACATCATAGTAGAATCGCAGTCGATGCTGAGGATATGGAAGAATTACTTCTGCAGACTGTTTAACGGCGATGACGAACTAAATCCCGCTGTCAGGCAGAATGAACCATTCAACCTGGACGATGAAGACCAACAATTCCGCCCACCCGACCTGGACGAAGTCAAGATAGCTATATCTAAGCTTAAGTCCAACAAAGCCGCTGGAGCAGATGGCCTAACCGCCGAACTATTCAAAGCGGCAGGCGATGACTTGGTTAGGAGCATGCACCAACTCATCTGTAAAATATGGTCGGAGGAAAGTATGCCCGATGAATGGAACCTCAGCATTGTTTGCCCGATCCTCAAGAAAGGAGACCCTCTGAACTGCGCCAACTACAGAGGGATTAGTCTTCTTAACATCGCCTACAAGATCCTATCTGCCGTGTTGTGTGAACGCCTGAAGCCTTTCGTCAACAACCTGATTGGTCCCTATCAGTGTGGCTTCAGGCCAGGAAAGTCTACCATCGACCAAATATTCACACTGCGGCAGATCTTGGAAAAAACCCAGGAAGTCCAAATCGATACCCACCATCTTTTCATCGATTTTAAGGCCGCCTATGACAGCATTTATAGAGACGAGCTATACAGAGCAATGTCTAGTTTTGGCATCCCTGCCAAACTCGTCCGTCTGTGCAGGATGACAATGGAGAATGCACGCTGCTCCATCAAGGTCGGTAAAGAACTCACCGAGACCTTCGATGTCAAAAAAGGATTTAGACAAGGCGATGCGCTGTCATGTGACTTCTTCAACATCGTTCTTGAAAGAATAGTGCAAAACTCAAACGCTAACACCAGAGGCACTATCTTTCAAAAGTCCGTCCACCTACTCGCCTACGCCGACGACATCGACATAATCGGCAGAACGCAGCGTGATGTCACTGGCGCGTTCGTGGGCATTGAGACGGAAGCGGCGAAAATGGGTTTGGCGGTCAATGAGGGCAAGACAAAGTATATGCTGTCATCAAGAAAGGACACCCAACACCGACGTCTTGGACAGAACGTCACTATAGACAGATATAACTTTGAAGTGGTAAAGGACTTTGTCTACCTAGGCTCCGCTATAAACTCAGACAATGACACCAGCGCTGAGATTAAACGAAGAATAACTCTTGCCAATCGCTGTTTCTTTGGGCTAAGAAAGCAATTGAGTAGCAAAGCCCTCTCTCGAACAACTAAAGTGACCCTTTATAAGACCCTAATCATCCCTGTCCTACTTTATGGTGCAGAGGCATGGACTCTATCAAAAGTGGATGAGGCTACTCTTGGCTGCTTCGAGAGGAAAATTCTTCGAGTAATTTTCGGTCCCGTCTGCATAGACGGTGAATGGAGGAGGAGATACAACGACGAACTGTACGGGCTGTACAGCGACATCGACCTAGCCAGAAGAGTGAAGGTCCAACGACTGCGGTGGCTGGGTCATGTAGAGCGAATGGACGTGAATGCTCCGGCCCGGAAGATCTTCGAATCCACACCCGAGGGACGGCGCAGTAGAGGAAGACCGCGACTCAGGTGGCGCACGCAAGTGGAAGGGGACCTCAACCAACTTAGTGTGCGAAACTGGAGGCAGCTGGCCAAAGATCGTGCTGGCTGGAGACGCTTGTTGGTTGAGGCCCAGGTCCACCCCGGACTGTAGCGCCACCTTAAGTAAGTAAGTATGCACCGAATTCCCAAAAAAGTTCGTAATGATCGGAACAATCGAAAGAATTTTCTTATTTGTAGGCGCCACTCGAAAAAGAACAAATTTTAACACCTCTTTCACAAGGATATCTTCTTATATTATTTCCTTTTGGACTAAGCATTCTCAACTAAAAACCTGCCGCAATCTTGTACTGCGTGTGGAGAAAATTAAATCCAAATATGAGTTATATTAAATCCTAAAGGGCAACAGATAACACGATAAAAAAATTGTTCTATAATTGGTAACTTCGAGTGCTTTGTTAACAATTTTTTAAGGCATGATTTTATTCACATCTCTTAGTTTTTCACAAATATTTTACTTGTTTTATATACTTTGACATTTTGTAGAGGCATTTTGATATCAAATTTGTTAATGTCTATACAATAAATTTAAAATAGAATGTTTTGCGCGCGCTTCCAATTTATAATTTCAGTAGGAACTTCTGTGATGAAATCAACTGTCACAAATCTTATCCTGTGATTCGGGTACGTAAAAATCTTGGTAGGTGGCGTGGAAATCAATTTACCGGGTCACAATTCCACGAGGTGGCGCAGTAAACAAAATACTTCCCAACTAACGTTTCTGCACTCCACAGTGCAGCCAGCTTTTTTGCTCTCAGCTGCCGGTCTGTTTATAATAGGCACGACATGACAGCTGGCTCTTTAATTTCTTTAGTTGGTAGTTAGCTAGTAATCTGTGACAATTGCAATTGACAAGTAAGAAGCTTTTAAGATTTCTTAAAGGATTACTTTGCTCGAAATTTTGATATATTTAATTCGGTGGTAATACTGCTACAAAAAATGATGCTAAAGCCAGTTCTAAACACTATTCGTGGTTCGCATATTAGACAGCAAGTTCCCAGCCTCTACTGTTACGCCATAAATGTGAATTTAAATGTAAATGCCTTAGCTTTATTTTACTTCTTCATATTTATGTTTCTTTTAGAATGAAATTCACTACTCAACGCTATTGGCATCATACTCATATAGAAAATGTAATGAATCTAAAGTATTGTTATTGAACACTTTCTGTATAAGAAGAAATCAATTAAAGGTAAGCATAAAGATAAATTATCAAATTATATTGGTTTATTTTAGTTTTCCATTTTGTAGACATTTACATCTTCCGATGGAAATCGATCACCTTCAGGTAAACAAAGTGACTCAAAATCAAATAGTGCATTCAAAAATCTTCAAACCAGAAAAATGGAACTAAAAACTAAAAAGGGCGTGTTATCAGTTACGACTACAATTGAGGATTCCAAATTGAATGAAGTAGTGTTTGAAAAGGAAATTACAAAACTGGAAATGCCTCCAACAGAATCCAAAAAAGTCGATGATGTTAAAGCTGTGACAGAAGTGGTCGCTACCGCGGTTGCAAAAGTGATTCCCGATGATATAACGAATGTTAAAGTAAGTTTGCATTTTAATTTTCGTTCAAATTTTCTTAAACTAAACTTGTCTGTCGCTATTTCTCTATCTGTAATTAGGCTTGCCCTCCAACATTATTTAAAAGTTCTTGTGCAATCATTTTGTTTTAGTTAACATATTTTTAAAAATGCAAATTTTAAGAGTTTTAAACCAAGGTAGGTACTTTTTAATACCTGGACACGGCAACCTCTTATACTGGAGACCAACCGCTTGTTTTGATACAATTACATACTATGTTCTATGCCAAATCTCTGTCGCTGCAATGCGACGTTAAAAGATACAGGCACAAACGTTTTTGTTGCTGCAAAATCAGTGAAGTTCCAGTTGAACAAAGAGGCAAGGCGTGCAAGAGTCGCCGCGAGAAGACAGAAATAAAAACACGTCTGTCGATGACTCAGAAAGTATCGGGGAAGAATTTAAAGAGGCTGCTGAAATGACGAATGTTACAATAAAAAACATTGGTGAATGAAAAAATAAACTGTAACGAGCAGATTTGGTTTCTTCAAGCCGAATTTTGTGGAGGAAGAAGACGAAAGCCTGGGTCGAAAACATTTTCTTTTCTCTTTCATTGTCACTATTTCTTAAATTAATAATTTTCTTAATATCCTTGGTTATTTTATCGAAACTAGTTTCTATTATTATTTTTTATTTTCGTAGAAGCGCACAAAGTTTGATAGCAATCGCTCGTCACTGGAGAGAAATTTTATAACACCCGCTCGCGCTATTACAGACTTTCTTCTAAAACCTTCCGATCTTGAATCTTTGCCTAAAATAAAACGGCGGTCACCTTATGAGCAAGAGCCTCCAATTACAGTCTACTGGAGAAAAGATGTTGAAGCCAAATCGATCGATGTCTGGGGTTCAAAAGAGAATCTGCTACGCGAGTGTCTTAAAAGGGAGATAGAACGAAAGAAGCACCAACAAAGTAAGAAGAAAATAGGTTTGCCTGATGTAAAAAATATATATCTGTTTTTTTTTCAGACATATTTACGGTCAAAAGACGCCTAAGAGACTACCGCAGGGAGATCGGAAGCAGGACAATAGTTTTGGAAGATGAACCAGGATTAAAAGGAAAATCTGCACGTGTCGTATTGATTGCTATTGGAATGTAAAGCCAAAAATACTTTTCTTATTTAACAAACAAATTATTCAATATAACATAGAAATACCGCCAATTTCGTAGTCAAGACGATTGCGTGGATTTCCAGTGGGTCTCATAGTATGTTCGCTGAAGCTATACACTCTTTGGCTGATACGATTAACCAATGTATTCTCGCTTACGGTATTCACAAGTCCACGCAGGTAATGTATACATTTATTTTAATTTACATAATATTGCGTATACATACTAGTTCCGCCAAATTTGCATACGAAAGGGAAAGCAAAAAAAAAAAGTCGGCAACCTTTATCCAATTATATATAGCGCTACAATCCAGTGCGGGTCTTGCGGGTCCTCAAGAACAATGGAATGGAGTGTCCTCTTTTACTTGTTCGAATTGATCGCAAAAGTGATCTCTCATTATCATTCTCATTCTCAAGGCGATGGATCTATCAAAATGTCTTTCTCATTGAAAGAAGTGCACCTTCTTTGGATTTGATTCTTTCAATGTTATTTCTTTTCTTTTTTTTAAAGACTGATAAAGTCTGTCAGAACACCTTGCTTGCAGATCTGTTATCAGTATCAGAGCAAACCTAAAACATATTTTCATTATTCCTCTCAATCACGCTCACGCCGCGCCATGTCATTACATCACCACCCCCCGTGAGCATTGAAGTTGAGATGCTACTTCTAATATGAAAAGTTTTCACCCAAAGGCACCACCAAAGGAGACACCAACTAAAGTTTGTTTTTTCCTGTCTGTTTCATGTGTCTATCTATAGGTAGAAGCTGTTGTGAGACCGTAAGTCAAGTTATGGCCCTATTTATGCCCCTATCTGACCACCATAATGGTTTGCGAGGCCATTGAAAGAAAGCTTGTAGCCGTTTCGACTTAAACCCGCCCGCCTACCGAGCATAACAACCCGACCAAACAGTCCTGGCTCCAAAGGGCGCTCTAATTTGACCAGGCTTTTTTTTTTTTTTTTTTTTTTTTTTTCCTTTTGGGGGGAGGAGAAATGCTTTACGCACCATAAGGTGGCCTGTTTGCGTTGACCATCCCCGTGTGTCCGGCTCTCTCCGTATGCTTTCGGGGAGTACGGACTAAAACTCCTCCCAACCCTATGGTTTCTGACACACCCCCCTGGGACCGCTCTTCGCATTACTTCAAGGGGGCTGTAATCATACACCCTTTCGGGCTCACGTGCTTTCCCGGTATTGTTCTTCTTCTCTTTTCTTACTTCTGAGAATATCTTCCACAAACTGGCAAATTTTTCCCCAATTCGAGTCGCTCGTCAGCATTTTCTCGACTATGTTTTCTGGGTTGAAGGCACCAATGCTGCTTTCCAGGATTGTGCGTTGGGCTTCCCATCTTCTGCAGGCAAAAAACGTGTGTTGTGCGTCGTCTGTTGGAGAGTCGCCGTACTGGCAGGATGGGCTATCCGTTTTGCCAATCTTATGGAGAAAGGCGTTGAAATTTCCGTGTCCGGTGAGGAACTGGGTGACGAAGTAGTTGACTTCACCGTGTTTCCGGTCGTTCCACTCAGCCACATTTCTTATCAGTCTCGCTGTCCACCTTCCTCTGCTTTCAGAGCTCCAGCGCTCTTGCCACTTCCGTATCGTTTCCTGCTCTGCTTGGTCGATTGCCGCATCCAGTCCAATTTCCGCCTTGTTGTCGTGGACGTACTTCCTTTGTGCCGCTAGGAGATCGATGGGAGTCACTCCTGCGACTACAATTTGACCAGGCTTGACAGTATCCGAGACTCACTCAGTTCGTCTTGACAGCTTTGGTGTGCGCTTACCATCTGATATAGGAAAAACACTTCTAATTTCCCCTTTTAATATAAGGGCTTTCATTCAATCGAAAACGACATAACCTTTACACAGCATACTGTAGGTAAACATATTAAAAAATGTGTTTTTTTTTGTATTTTGTAGATGGCTGATACTGATCATCCATATGGATACTCAAATATGAAATATGTATCCTCTTTAATATCGGGAGTTGGAATTTTTTGTGTCGGGACAGGGTTATCCTTCTATCATGGAATTACAGGATTGTTGCATCCGGAACCTGTTCATGATTATTTTTGGGCATTGTGTACTCTTGGTGGATCAATGGTTTCAGAGGGCGCCACACTAATGGTAGCTATCAACGAAATTAAGACTTCGGCGTCTAACTGTGGAATGACATTCAAAGAATACGGTTGTTGTGAACAAAAAACAAAAAAAGAAATAAAATACCTCTAACATTGATATTATTTTACAGTCCTGCGTGGTAAAGACCCTTGTGTAAATGTTGTGCTAACAGAAGATGCTGCTGCGGTTACTAGTGTCGCAGTCGCTGCGGGTTGTATGACTTTGTCATCAATATCGGGATCACATGTTCCAGACGCTGTAGGATCTTTGCTTATCGGTGGAATTTTGGGAGCTGTAGCATCGTTTATAATTTACACTAACGTTGCAGCTTTAGTAGGAAAGTAAGTAATTATAAATTTGTTCTTAAATATTTCTAAATGGGTTTTCATGAGCGCCCAATTAAATAAAAGAGTTTTCATTTTAAAATGCAAAATATGTTGGGTTAAGGTACTATCGACGCCATTTAATTCGTAGGAAAAATGCCTGTACTTCTGTTATGTTTGTATAAACATTTTGCCAAGCAGTAAACATTCACCATTTGCATATTAAAACCATCAGTGGTAGCTATACGCGTTCTTACCTCGTCGTTCGCTTTGTTCTTGAGATTCTACTTGGTGGCAGTAGTAACGGCCACAAGTGTAGAGTGTTTCTAAAGCCCTTGTAAAGCACAAGAACTTTCTTCTTTCAAATCTTCGTCAAGCACTTCAACACGAATCCCTCTCTCCAATATAGTTTGGCAGACCAAGTATTCCAGGTTGACGTTCGAAATACAATTCGTCCGTTAAGTGGTCTTGATTGCAAATTTCAGGAGATGGAATTATATCTTATATTATTACTCGTGTTGTAGTTGTAGAAGAATGTATTTTTATTTATCGACCTATTTTTATGCGAAGGCTTACGATCACTTGATACTGAATCTAACATTGGAATTTTTAGAGTTATTTTACGTATACACATACATAAATATAGAAAATTGTTTCCTTTTCCTTTTATAGATCGATTGCACAAGAGCATCTCAATAAAATAAATTCCGAACTAGAAACCGATGTTATGATAAGAGCTATACATGATGTTAAGGGCATTGATATGGGAAATTCGCTTGTCAGATATAAGGTAAGTGATTTTCTTATAATTAATTCTGTTAACACTATTTGTCCGTCTTTTAGGCCGAAATTGATTTTGATGGACGTGAATTGACTAGGTCTTACCTAGATAAACAAGAACTGAACGAACTCCTAAAGGTAAAAATTCAACTAAAATGTATAAATGTAAATTCCCATCCATAAAGCATGGTCTTGTAGACATAAATACACAATTGAAGTTGTTAACGCATACAATACATATTCCTACTGTACAATTCTTCTATCCTCGTCTAGTTTTCTAATACTCGTATTGTGTTAAACTGTCCAAAAATTATTCTGCTCGGGTAGCTTCTTCTCCTTCTTTAGGTGGCGCTATCGGTGTACTTGACGATAACGAAGTTAACCACGAACAAACGAGAGCCGGCACTCTCCGGACTTATGCCAGATTGTCAGAGGAATTTGGACACAAAAATCAATCACACCACAAGAGACCATAGCCAGCATTTGTTACCTATATTATTAATATTATTATTTTTTTTTCTGTGTTAATCTATGCACATGTATGTTTACTTAACTTACGTATTTTTTAAATTATCGTCTTAGGATGTGAAGTCATTCCAAACACCCGAAGAACTCGAGCTATTTATTCTAAAGCATGGTGAAAATATCGTTGATTTGATGGGAGGAGAAATCGATAGAATAGAAATGAAACTAAGGGTAAGTACATATAACGCACAATATATTACTTATTTCAAATAAAAATGTGTTTTAATTTTCTTATAGAAAAAGTTTCCCGAACTTCGACATTGTGATTTAGAGATATTATAAATTGGACATTTGTTATTGGTTTCTCAAATTTGTAAATGCAAACTTGTATTATATTTAATTATGAAATAAACAGTAAAGTTTGTTGTTACTTAAGAAAACTGCAACAGTACTGTCAGTGTCAGGTAGTGGGGCAGGTTGTAGTTTAAATTCTTTGTTTGTATTAATTTTAGTTAAATAAATAATATTATTGTTCACCACACTTAGATATTTTATAAAATGATATATTTATATTACATATAGATAGATAAAAAGATAAAATCTCTATTTAACAATTAAAAAATTACGTCGTTTAATTCAGATAAAGAATTGCAAGTCTGACGAAGCCAAACTACAAATAAATGGGTCGCCAACTGAGAGCAGAAAAGAATGAAAATCGTAAAATTGTATTTAAAAATCAACAGTAGGTAATTAATTCCAACGCATTTTCATTCATCAAAATGAATCACCATTTTTCAAAAGTGAGAATTTGTCGATTTCAATTGACGGTTCAGCGTGTTCTGCAGTTTTGCGGTTTCCTTTGAGGATACATATCTGGAAGCGTGAATAAACCCGAGACCATGCTTCAACTAAAGAATATTAGAGCGGCAATACCTACAATGTTGCGAAGTGATGGAGAAAGTCTTCGCCTAGAAAGGAGCATAACTTTGCGAAGTGGAGAATGGACACAATCTACGAGTGCTTATTTTTCACATTTGAATTTAACAAATACCCGATTGATGTAGCGAATCAATCAACTCCGAACATTTTTAGACCATTCAAACCCATTTGTTTCCTTTGCGTTTGTATTTCAAAACATAATTGTTTTCTCTATCCTTTTTCCAACAAAGGAAGATATAGGCCCCTATTGTGAGTGTCGATCAGTAGACAACTGTGTTTGTCGATTGCGATTGATATTTGTCGATTTGACAGTCGCTTGTAGTCGATTACAAATGTCTGGTCGATGCTTTCTCTTGGAAGTGAAAAAATGTTGTGCGTACGAATAGCTAAAATAAATCGACGCAATCGACAATAATTGTCGTGACGATCGCTGACCGACAATCACAATAAGGTCCATATTCACCCTTATTGTCGTTGTCGTCTGTAGAAAACGACTGGCGACATTTGTCGTGTTGAGGCGTTTGGAATTTCGTATTGAGAAATGGAGTGTACCCCAGCGGCGATAATTTAAACTCTTCTAGATAGGCAAATTAGACAGTTCAGCGAAAAAATATACGGAAAATAAGAAGTGTTTTGAAGTCATCGAGGATGCATTTATGATCAAACCAGTTACTGTTTGCTGAATCTGGTATCACACCTATAACATAGATCCAACCAGCCTTGACGACCTCTTCCCCTTCGCGAATGAATCGTTTTATGCCGCTAAGATATTCTGCAATATCGCAGATGGTTATCGACAAAGTCTGATATAATGCCCCTATTATGTAAGACAACTCAACTTAGTTGAGTTGAGTTGTTGTGTTTTGACAGACAATTTTTCTATCAATGTTGTGTATACGGACAATACCGAATTTTGAATTAAATAAAACCAAGTGACAACTCAACCTTAGTTGTAGTTGTCTTACATAATAGGGGCATAAATCTCGGTTAGTTGGGTCCGCCATTGGTATTTGCGATAATGGTGAACAATAAATGGAATATTAACAATAATTTAAAGAACTAACAGTTAAAAAAAAATGATCTAATCCAAAAAAACCAAAATCGTTTACCCGAAACCAACACAAGTTTTTCATTCCACTTTTAAATGATTTAAACATATTTTATGGACCCGGGGTTATATTATTTTTCATAAACATAAA
Source organism: Cheilosia scutellata (assembly GCA_955612985.1). NCBI lineage: Eukaryota > Metazoa > Arthropoda > Insecta > Diptera > Syrphidae > Cheilosia > Cheilosia scutellata. The sequence goes on from OY015311.1 coordinate 96,546,781, forward strand.
TTAAAATAGTTTTTCATTTATAAAATAAATAATTTACCTGTACAAAAATACACGTACCGCTTACCGATGACAGATTCCTGAGGTATCCGAGAGCTTTCTTTTCCTCGCCACCAGGGGCCTGTACCACAAAACTACAAGTATTGTACAACAGGCGAATTTTAACAATTAACAAAGGCTTTCTGGTACAAAACCAGTTTTTAATTGTTAAAATTCGCCTGTTGTACAATACTTGTAGTTTTGTGGTACAGGCCCCAGATATCGTAGGCCAACTTGTACTTTCGTCCAGACAAAAATGCAGAAAATTACAATCACATTTAGGAAAACCTGCAGAAGGCACTATGGAAATTTCGGATTCAAAGGAATACCAATAAAATGCAAATTATTGATGTTTGCGCATCTACATTATGCACTTACAACATTTTGAGAAAATCACAAAAGAAACCGCACAACAAACACCAGGATACGTAATGAATTAGCTGCTGTATATGAAATGTCAAAGTTTGCATGTGGAGTTTCACTTCGCTCGTTTTCTACGATGGTGTTAAGCATATTTCACTTTACCGACTGGTGAATCTTTCATTTCGAATGTAATCTAACGTGGCGTTTTCATGGAAAACGACCTCAAACAACTCCGTTTTGAAAACTGCAATATGTATGGGAAAACTTCTGTTTTCGATGAAGTTTTCGACTGTTTTCGCGAAAACCCAGTTTTCGGCTTGGTGTGAATAGGGTATAAGATGCCAAGTATAGAATTTGAAGTGAATCGTTCCACTAGGTGGACTCCACGATAGGGGTGGTTTATGCTACAATCAGGTGAACTCAGAGATACCAAATATGTACATTAGCCAAAGATCGGGCTAACTGGGGAGGCGTGTTGGCTGAGACCCAGGTCCACCCCGGACTGTAGCGCCATCTAAGTAAGGATTTCTAGGATTAGGTGGGAATAATGAAAACAAATCAATATTTTATGCTGCAACATCGTATCTTCAAACGTATTCACAGAAGGATGCTCGACCGGAATAGGATCCCAACGATTAAGGACAAGTCCAAGAAATAAATAAAGCATAGAAATATTTTTAATACAACTTTAGTTTTATATTATTTCATGTACAAAAACTACTACCATATTAAATTATGTGTATACACGCCACTTAACATTAATTTAAATACACATTTAAAAGAAATTATAGCTTATTGTTAAAGCTGCTTTTGATTAAAAATCATACTGTCAATAGACTCCAATTAGGAATTTAACATTAATTTGGCACAACAAAAAATCAAACTGAAAAAAAATTAAGGGATAAGCAGTTTTTTTAGTTTTCATTTTTAAGAGTTCACATTAGGTATATATTTTCCATATAAAAGCAATGGTATCAAAAATGTTGAGCTGACATAAATTTTAAGTCGTAAAAATTATTATTCGATGTTTTTTTTCTTATGCCTACTTATGCAATATAAATATGTATATCAAAATGGATGAAGTGTTGATTTGATTGAAAATACGTCTTCGTATTGAAAATTTTATACAAAAAGTAGACTACCAAATGAAGTAATAATTTATTAAAGAATGATGACATGTTTGTATAATTTACAGAATGAAAAGCAAAAGCAAATATCTTGCTAAATATATGTATAAGAAATAAAAAGCAAAATGTTGAGCGTTATATTTTTTGTTGTTATTCTGTATTCAAATGTTTTTATAATAAAAAATACATTTTACGTTATGAAACAATCGAAGTTATACTTAAATTTTACAGTCTTATTTGTTTATTATATAGTTCATAAAATATATTATAATTTAACTAGTATTCGTTGGATTTTTAGTTGGTAGTATAAATAATTTAATAGGCAATGCAATCTAACAGAAAAGTAACTGTTAATTAATAGAAGTGTGTTTTTTTTTAGTTGCATGTGCTATATTCGAATGTTCTCATAATCTCCATAAAATATGTTTAACAACGTTATATAATAAAAATATAAATTAAGCTTAGATTCTACAGTCTCGTTTTGTTTTTCTTTTATATTCGATGTATTGGGACTTGAATAGTATAAATAAATTAATAAACAAAGCAAAATAAAATAAGTTCCTTTATCAGATAGTGTTCTTGCATGTCATCTACCAATAGGGAAAGTATAAATATAAAGCAACAATAGGAGTAACGTATCCTTCTCTACACAATCGTCAGCATGCACAAGCACATAGAGCGGGTAGATTGACAGATCCTGCCACATAAAGTTGATGGACTTAATTTAAAGCTGTCTCCAGTGCTATCCGCTTTTCGGGGAAAGGAGGAGAAATAAGTCAAGGCAGTCATGGCATATTAAACTAGAAACTACTAGATATAACGTCAACTAGTCAGTGAAGTAAATTAATAAAAAGGAGTGCACCTAGCAAATAAACAGGTATAGCGAAAGCATACGGTAGAGATGTAATAACGGAAAAGTCTCGGCAACAACAGGCCATAAAAAGAGCTTAAAATACTACAGAGATTGGGGTGCCTTAGCACCACCGGAGTAACCCGTCACATGACCACCCGCTGCCATGAAGGTGTTTTACCTGGTTATGGATACGGGATGATTAAATGAAGGAATTGGAAGGAATTAGGAACATCAACTTTTAAAAAATGTCATAAGGAAGATTTAGCAAGAAAAAAAGAAATACCCGCGATATATACAGGATGGACTATCAAAGCTTATGAAGTGACACTCAAATATGTGTCGGTACGTTTAGACCAATCGGGAGAAAAACTATACAAATTGCACTATAGCAATAATGCCAGATAGCCAGGAATACACAAATAAATTAGGCAAGAATAATGACGTAAAAAAAGGGTTGGAGGTTTTCAAAGGTACTATCTTTTTAAAGGAACAATAACCTATTGGCTTTAGCTGTTAAAAAGACAATATTCTAGAAATATGTATGATTTTGTGGAAAAACTATGTTAACAAATGCAAAAACAAAAAAAAAAGGAATTTTGCCAATAAGATTGTTTTCTTGTTATATCTATGTATAACACTACTTTCGTGGCTGACAGACAAGGCACAACCCAAACCCATGAATGGTGTATTCGTATTCCCCTAGCTTTGCAGTCGCACATATCATATTTGCATAGGACCCCCTGCACTTTTAAGGGGGGCTTTTTCATTACTCACGAAAAGTTGGTTGTATTAACTTGAAACTTTGTACGTTGGTAGATAAGTAAACATTATTAAACGGGTGTTTTGAGGTTTTTCAAAATGAAACCACTATCCCCTTTTGGCGGGGTGAAATATTCAAAAAAAAAAAAAAAAAAAGGCTAAATGAGAAGAGATTTTATGTTACTATAAATGCGGAAAATGTGTTTTGTTATTCTACTCTAAATAGAATGGTCAGTTGTTCAACCAATTGAGGGTCGTCATGTGCAACGGAATAAGGGCATGCAGAATTTAGTTCAAGTTGTATGACGTGCATATAGTATGCATATAAGTAGGTGTAGATGTTTTTTTTTTTTTATTATTTTCACAAATATTCTACTAGATGCACAGATGTCTATAATTCATATCTCAAGAAAAAGGTACATTAAAACGCGAGTCCTGCGCGGACGAGGTTAAGCTAGTTATTATACATATATAGAAATTTAATCACAAAGTAACCGAAATAGAAAGCGGAATGTTTAAGGCACAAAATATTTAAACATTTGGTTTTAGTAGGCACATTCCTTTTTCTTATATTTACAAGTACAGTGTTGTACTAGATTTTTTAAAATCATACACAGAATACACTTCTCAACTTCAATCACTTTAAGAAATCTGGAATTGAGTAAATTCTGATAGAAATATTTCCTTCGTCAGTATTGTAAATTGTTCGCGGGCCGTCTATTGTACGCGAGAAACATTTTTTATTCGTCGCTTTCCCTCTTTCAAAGAATATCATACTTTTCCACTCAATTCGGTTGGGATTGAAAATAGGAAAATAGTATTTCTGATTTTGCCTACGAGACCGGACGGTGGTTTCTCAATGTTTCGAGCCTAATGTTTGTAGTCGGGCTGTATCCACTTTGATTATTGTGCTAAGGAATTAAAAATGTCTCCTCCACACCTGCTTTAGGAACCCGTGGGTATCGTTAACTCTTTGATATCTCCGAGTTCGTCTCACTACTATGTAGTGTTATAATGTTTTTTCTTTTTAGTATATAATTCGGTAAATTTCGATAAGTTTAAGTTTATAGAGTTAAAAAGATAGAATAATAAATTATTATTTCAATCGCTTCTTTTCCAATGAAAGTTTCATATTTTTAAGTGGGATGTGTTTTAAAAAACTAAAGTTTTTTAAACAGTGAAACTAAGGCCATGTGCGTGCAAATTGTGAGCAGAAATATAGTTAGTAAAATTTGTAACATAATTGGTGTTAGTTGAACTATTTTAGGAAATTAAAAGTAGGATTTCATTTTATATGGTTTAAAAATATTTTTCAATTCGATCACGTAAAAATAATAACACCATACAATAAATTTGCAGCGTGAAAGTTATTCCTCAATATGTATAGCTTTTCTACTTGGAATGAATTTGAACATTGGTATTTTTTCCAAGTTATCGTCTAATGATTAGGATATTTCCTACTTTTTACATCCAATAAGAACACTTTAGTTTCAATATTATACTAATACTAGGTATATCAAAAAAAAAAGTCTTATATAATTTCAATCTCAATACTTGTCGGCGATTGTTAAAATACTTGCACAGTGTCTAGCATACAGTTTCCATAGGAATCTTCGTCACGTTATCAGAGGCGACTGTGTTATTGGTTATAGTATCGCCAATAGATTGTAGACCATTTGAAGAGCTGGAGTGTTGAATCGCATTTGTGGTATTAGTATTAGTTTCTTTTCTAGTTTTTGATAACCAAATTCGTTTGACAGCTGCCCATACTTGTGGTTGACAGCCAACAACAATGAAAATAAAGACTCCCTGCAAGGCGTTGATTAAATCCGTAAAGTACCAAACATACTTAGGTCCGCCAACAATCCAAGATATAATGTCCGCCATCCATGTAACTCCCATTACTATCACGAGCTTAAGACAGACTTTTCCCAATGCAGTCTTCTCAGTTGTCGATTTAACATCATCGCGCTTCCAAAGGCCACACGTTAATTGACGAGCGGTTGATGCAAACAGAATCAAATTTATGCATAGTAAAATACCAATTGGACCAAAGAAGAATGCAAAAATTTCCAGGTCACCCTTAAACCAACAGCTTTCTCCAAAACCTGGCTTTAAGAAATCCTCACCTGATGTTTGCTCTAGTATCATTGAGATCCCAGCAATAATTACAGATAGTCCCCATGCGTATATTTTGAATAGCCTCAGACGAAATAGTTCTTGGTTTTTTTCCAATGACGACGGTCGAAAATCTCTGAATGTCCACCAAATGTTGAAACACATTGTGTTGAGCCAAAAAAAAGCTGCCAAGTAGAAGAAATGAGTCATAACGGCCAATATTGTACAGGCGCCCTCGTTCAGAGCATTTCGTGATACTTGTATAATTGCTAGCAGAAAATCGGCAACAAGAAGACAGAATATATAGTAAATCTGACACTGCCAATGAAGGACGTAATGGAGGGACGGCATTAGAAACCCGGCAGCTAGCGCAGCTAATAGAAACAAAACAGATATGAATAATCCTGCAGAGAGTACCGCAAAATGGACTTCATCTTTCGTGTCTTTCCACATGTCTAACTCCGATGAGGTGTGATGGGAACAGGTAAATATATCGATGGTTGGTGTGTCTCCTTCATTATTTACAGCATATTCCAAGCAATATTGATCCGAAGAAATTTGTTTTCCCGATCCAATACTCAAATTACCGCTTTCGACATCATACTGTTCAAATTTGAATTTGCTTACTATTGCAAAATTTGAACTATTACAATCAGGAAAGCCAAACACTTTGTCAATTTTAGTGGAATTGAAGATATCTCCTTCTTCAGAAGTCCCGGCAGCTGCGCTTGTTTTGGAGTATTGCTGATATATGCACGTTTTCTGGTTTTTGTCATATTGCGCATTCGGTCCGCAGCACTTTCGAACTTTGCTCAACTTTTTAGGAGCAATCAAAGAATCAGCCGCATGAATGTGACGTGAGCAGACCAAGGCAACTTCCCTGTCAACACAATATTCGTCGATATCAAAAGTTTCGGACTTTTCACTCAGGAATAGAGATCCATTAGAAAATATTACAATATTAGCTCTTCCGAAATACATTTCCAGTTGATGACCTTGGCATTTTTTTGGTTTAGTACTTTCTTCAAATGAAATGAATTTTGGGCTTTCACCTTTAGGATCGAAGTAAACATTACGGTTGATTAAAAATATTAAAGGCACCCAATTACTTGACGTTCCAGCGACACAAACCTGCGACCTATCTAAATAATCCCCGATCCGACAGCATTTGTTTATTTTCACTTTTTGTGGAGGACGCCCAGCCTCCGATATCAACGTACCGAATATGATAATTCCAGCGAATATGTGTAATGTTTTAATTGAAAATAAATGAGTATTCATTGTCCAGGTAATTTTACTTTAATCAGTTCTATTTTAAAACTAAATGCGCAATGAATCGCAATTCGCAAGCAAGATATGCAGGAATCTAATTTTTTGTAACTTTCAATTATGTTTGCGCAAGCGACATAGATCAAATCCAAAACGGAACAGAGAAGACACCAAAGATCATAAAAGAATTGTATGGCTCTCTTCCACCTAGCCTATTTCCCAGCCAATTTTCGAATAAAATCCTCTCACGAGCGCTCTCAATTTTACAGCTGGATCTGGAATTGACATATGGTGTCGTTTCCAAACTCCATCTGGCAGGAAATTATTATAATAGCGAATTTGGTAACTGACCATTTGCACGTACAAGAGGTACAGCAGAAAAATCCATAAATAAATTAGAGAAAAAAAAGTTGAATTAGAAAATCTGACAGCTGGGAATTTACGTGTACTTCCTACAAAAAATATAGGATAATTATGTATGTTGGGAGATTTAAATTATTATTTAATGAATGGAAATTTAATCCGTATACATTTTTTACATTTCACTTTGCTTAAATATGTGCAGTGTTTCCATTACAATAATTGAAAAAGAAAAAAATATATAGAAACCGCTGTGAGACCATTGACACTCGGTCATACCGCGTCTAGCGGATTTCTGCGGAAGCCTGGTCCGTTTCTTTTTGGCGACGATTACCGTCGATTACAAATTTATTAGGGACACTTATGTCGTTTTCGATTGGTCGTCCAGAACCGTCTGGAAGCAATCCGAACGCTTCTGAAAGCGTTTGATTGGCACTCAACTGACAGTTCTTCTATTGAAAAGAAAAGAAATTTGCTTCTGGATTTGAATTCAGAATCGCGGAGAGTTCTTCCGGACGGTTCTGGACGACCAACTGAAAACAAGCTTAAACGACTCGGCTCAGTTTAATATGAACGCCAGTAGGTGTCGTTTAATATGAACTTCACATTGAATAAAAGCGATTATCTGTCAAATCGTATAGTATACAAATTTGTGTGTTTTAAAAATAGAAAACAACATAATATTGTCCACCTTACCAAGTTTAAATGTTTAATTAAGAATACATTTTAAAAAGTAAATTAATACCAAAACCAGTTATGAAAATAAACTAATAAATACATTTTGATTCTTGATTCTTTTGATTGATAGGTTGTAAATTTAATGGTCCCTTTCACTTGTGAAAACAATTTACAAAAATTAGGGAAAAGGCAGGAGGATTTGACACGTTAGCAGTTTTTTTTTATTATTATTTTTAGGTAAAACTATAATTTCAAATTTATAAATTTAACATAAATTACATTGCCATTTTAGTAACAAAGTACCATTATTTATTTTTCATTTTAAATAATTTTCATACAATTATACCACTTTTTCTAAGTAATTTGACTCAAGGACTGGCCCACAAACCACATAGAATAGACCACCGCCAGCTGAGAACAAAAAAGAGAGTTCCATAGGGTCAGTTTTGAAATAAAAAGCTCCTCCCCTTTTTTCTATCTGTGAATACGTGTGAATGAGCAAAAAACAATATTATGGCGGGAGGTGAAATAATTGGCGCTGCGAAATTAAGCCCGAGGAAATAAGGCCAAAAAAAACAAAATGAAATAAGGCCCCAAATTATGCTCACAATACAATAACAACAAAAATATGATATATTTTGGGTGTAACTTCATTTTTTTGGCCCTAATTTCATTTTTCGTATTTGGGTGCTTTTTCATTATGAAATAAGGCCTCAACTTTTGATAATGAAATAAGACCCAAGAAATATTTTTTGGGCCTTATTTCATTATTGTTATTTTTCTGAAACCCAAGAAAGTATTCTACTTTTAAGAAATCAACTTTGATGAAATTAATATGATCAAGTACGAACAAATCTAGCCTGATGAAAATAGAAAAATAGAATATCATTCGAGAAAATATAGTCAAACTGGAAAAAGGTATAAAACTAAAAGCTATGTAGTATTAGACGATATGTTGAATCATCATACGTATGCTGAAAATTGTGTTCCAATCACAACATATCGTGCATACTTTGATGACAGAAATTTTTTTTTACACGATATGTTGTGATTGAAACACAATTTTCAGCATACGTATGCTGATTCAACATATCGTCTAATACTAGCTTAAATATATAAAAAAAAGGAGATTCGTCTATATTAATACTGATTTCGAGGTAGCTATGAGGCAAGCTATCCGAAAAGTTTTTCCACAAGCAAAATCTGTGGGATGCTGGTCGGTATTTTTGTAATTGGTGTCTTTTTTTTATATTTTATTTTAATGTTTTTATATTATTAAAAGGTTTCATTATTGCCAAGCAATAATTAGACGCAATATGTGTAGCAGAAAACCGTTGCTGGGGTATATAAGAGCATCAAAGCCTGCATCTTTGGCTTACCATAAAATAATGGCTCTGGCATTACTGCCTGCATCTTTAATAGAGAGTGCTTTCCGAGACCTTAAGACCAAAATAATGCTAATGGACAGCGAAAACAAATTTTCGTCTTTTCTGCAATATTTTGAAAAGCAATGGATAAAAAAGGTTAGAGCTCTTGATAACTTTTTATTTGTTATGGTTGTTAAACTGGTTTACTTATTAAATTAAGGTGGGATGTCAAAACTTCACAGTTTACGAACAAAACACCCGAACAACTTCAGCTGTTGTAGCATTTAATGGCGTAATAGGAAGTTACGCTATGAAGAATGGAAACTTTTTCAAGTTCGTTAAAGTTATTCGTGACGAAGAGTTCTTCAAAGGCAGACGATTTGCACTATTAACTGAAAGTGGGGGCTGTACTTCTAAGAAAAGAAGAAAATATAATGTTCAAAAGAGCTCCAAAATTGAAGAAGCGAATATGCTATTGGAACAGGGAAAACTGACAGTTACCTCATTTATTTCGCGGATGGTATATGAGAGCAATGGGATTAGCGTTAATATGATACCAAAAGAGGATGTATTCGAAGCTGAAGAATCCTCCGAAGAGGATATTTTAGAGGAAGAACAAAGTGCGCAAGTTATAAGCACTTTCGAAGATTCTCACGTTTGCTTAGTTTGCACTGATTTGCCGGCAAATGTAGTGCTACACTACCATGCAAGTACTTAAAAATTTGCACGGAATGCAACCTAAAACTGCTAGCTGAAGCTATTGGTAAAGGTTTATACAATTTCAAATGTCCTTATTGTAGACAAATTGTAGAAGATACAATGAATGTGTTTATTTAATTTTTTTTGTTTAATATATATTTATTGTTTAATATATGAAAAAATAAAAATGTTCTCTGGGGCCTTATATCATTTATTTTTTGGATGTATTTTCATTTTTTTGGGGTTTATTTCCACATATTAAATGGGGCTTTATTTCGTTATGAAAACATTTATTTCACGGATTGTATATGAGAGCAACGGGATTTGCGTTAATATGATTCCAAAAGAGGATGTATTCGAAGCTAAAGAATGCTCCGAAGAGGAAATTTTAGAGGAAGAACCAAGTGAGCAAGTTACCACCACTTTCGAAGATTCTCACGTTTGCTTAGTTTGCACTGATTTGCCAGCAAATGTAGTGCTACTACCATGCAAGCACTTACAAATTTGCACTGAATGCGACCTAAAACTGCTAGCTGAAGCTATATTGGTAAAGGTTTATCCAATTTCCAATGGGCCTTACCAATAATCATTTTTAACCTTCAACTTAAATATTTTGAGGGTCACAATAGATAATTTTATATGGAAATTTTCGCCATTGTGACTTCGTAAAAGTTAGACTGGACACTAAAAATGATTATTAGTACCGCGGAATGTCCTTATCGTAGACAACTTGTAGAAGATACAATGAATGTGTTTAGGTATTTAAGATATTTGGGCATATTTTCATTTGTTTAAAATTTGAAAAAATAAAAATATACATTGGGGCCTTATTTCATTTTTTTTTTTTGGGGAAATTTAATTTTTTTGGGCTTTATTTCCACATAATAAATTGGGCTCTATTTCGTTATGAAAATTGGCTCAATTTTTGGGGCCTTATTTCATTTTGTTGTTTGGGCCTTATTTCCTCGGGCTTAATTTCGCAGCGCCGAAATAATTGAGCTGTCATAATGCCGTGTTGAATTTTTGGTTGGCAGTAAAAACAATAGAAACTGAGACTAAAGATGCAAAATGCGATATTTTTGCCAAAACATTTTTAATAGTTCAAGGTTGTGCAAATTATCAATAAAAAATTGAAGCGAAACTGCAAAGTTTTTCTGATTTCCCTATGGCTCTATGCCTGTAGCAAAGGTTTTGGACTATACCTCATTGGTTTTGGACTATACATTGCGTTATCCTCCAATACTGTCACTAAATCTCCTCTATTCGCAAAGAACCAAAAAGAACGAAGAACGAACTAGAAGCAAATTTGACAGCTGAAAATTCGTTTTCCACCACGATAGGGTTAGAAAATTATCCGAGGATAATTATTTACCCCAATTGACACACGCCCTCAGAACAGAAAGCAAAATTGAGAGATTCCGAGAGAGGATTTGAATTCATACCTACCAATGATTTTGTGAGATAATCGGATAGGTCCACTGAAGTTGGCAGTCTATTTATAATAGTTATTGATCTTGTTTCTTTTCTTCACGTTCATAATATTTTGGGAACGACGGAAAAATGTCTTGTTACTTTAAAAATGCTGCGTACAGTAAAATTTATGTTCCGAAGTTTATTGATTCGGAAGTAGTTTATTATGAAATCCATGTTAAAATACGTGACGTAGAGTGGTCATTAGAAAGGAGGTACAGAGACTTCGATCAGTTGAATGAGAAATTAGTTTTGAATGGTTTGATTTCTAAAAAACTGTTACCACCTAAAAAGGTTTGTTTTCGTCTTAATTTTTGAGCAGTAACTAAAAAATTATCATTCCTTAGCTTGTAGGTAATAAGAATCTAGCATTTTTGGAACAACGACGAAAACAACTCGAAAATTATCTGCAAAAGTTGCTCGCTCAGTTTTGCTCAACCATTCCAAGCGCTCTTGCGGAATTCCTTGATTTTAATAAGTACGACATCGTTTATGTGATTGAGGACTTAACTAAATGTGTACAACAATTTTCGAAAACCCTCTCAAATGATAAGGAATATAGTTTTTCAGCTTTAGAGGTAAGATAGTTGTTTTAATTTTCCATTTGCTTGTTAATTACCGAATTTACGTTCACAGCTATTCGCAATTAGCGAATGCCTTTGTCTGCCAATGCTTGGCGATTTCTTCACTATACTTCCATTATATGAATTTTGCAGCAAACTAGAAGTAATCAAGGGAACTCTAATAAAAGTAATATTTCTGCATTTCTTGTATCCGGTTATTAATGCAATCATATTTTTAGGAAACTGAGTTTATTGAATGTGATAACAAATCCGTTGATGTGCCTATTGGCCAAAGCAATATTTTTCCTTCAAAATTGACTATCAATTTAACTGCATTCCGGAACTTAAAAATAATTACATTTAATGGTCTATCCACAGAGAATATTATTGATATTGGTAACTTAATTGCTTTTAATTTCATCAGTTTTTGTCTATGCTCGCTTTGCAGGGCTGTTGAAACCGAATATAAAGTCTATATCTGTTCACAATACGACGATAACGCGAATCAATCAAGTACTCATGTGTGACAGTATCAACGCAATTGATATGAACCCAAGCTGTTGTACCGTGTGGGGCAACATAGTGAAGTTAGATTTGTCCAGAAATCTGCTAACAACAATCGATACCAGTATTAAAAGCGCGCCAAACCTCTGCACTCTAATTCTCGATCAAAATCGCATTACCTGCATACAGAATTTATGTGAATTGTCATACCTTCAATCACTTAGTTTGTGCAATAATTCAATCGCCGAGTGTATTGATTGGCATCTACAATTGGGAAACTTGGTAACACTAAATTTGGCTGAAAACAAATTGAAACGGCTTGTTGGTCTAAGAAAGTTGTACTCGCTTGTGAATTTGGACTTAAGTTGCAATCAAATAAACGATTTAGATGAGGTCGATAATGTTGCGTGTTTGCCGATGCTGGAAACACTCCGATTAACGGGAAATCCATTAGCTGCAACTGTTGGTTAGTAGATGGATGTACATACATATTTTGTTTTTGAATTCTTAACAGTTTTTATTTTTAGATTACAGATCCCGCGTACTTGCCAGATTTCATGCGAGAGCTGCAGAAGTTTCCCTCGACAGTGAAAAAGGCTCACACAAGGAGTTAGACACAGCATTGGTGTTGTCAGCGCTACACCAGTCTCAAACTAGTAAAAAAATAGTTACAAAATTGTAAGAGAGATCTTGTGCTCTCAATTCTTAAAGTAAACACCGTATTGGATATAGTGATTTATCAAAACAATTAACAGTATTACTTCTTTTTCTGTTTTCGCTGTCAACAAAAAAAAATGTATTTGAGTGAAATATTTTCCTAAACAGAAACACTGTGCGCTGCTTAGAGTATTGCAGGCAGTTACTCGGCAGTTACCTACGTCAAATATTACTCATCTTCTGACGTACATAAGTTAATCGCGTTTTCGATTGAACAGAAAAGCGCACTGACTTTTTTCAATTGGCACAACAAAATTATTATTTATTTTTTTTTTTTGAAGGCGAGAGCACATCCGAATCTTCTTTTTTTTTATATCACTGACGAATAGAAAAACATTAATTTTGTAAACAAAGAAATAAATTATTCGTATAAATATTAATTGTTGAACTAAAGTTTAAACTTAAAGTGTAGTTTAAACTCACACTGTGAAACTGGGGGTTAAATTATCTTCATATAGCATAGAACTAATGACCTGGCAGGCGTTGTTCTGCCTGCTTATTAGCGTGTCCGGACTATTTCCAACTATGACCAAGATTTCCTTCTCGAAGACGTGGCATAGTTCTGTAGTAAACGCACCAGAAAATCATCACATATACAGGGGCTGTTGTCCCTTGCTTGATAAAATGGTCGAACACTTAACTTCAGTTTCTAGCCAGTCGCGGTGCCGCCCGCCTCAGACAGTAATTACCTAAACAGTCTTTATTTTATTTAAAATTTGTATACATCTAACGAAATACCCTTCCAAAATGACCACTCCTTTCAACCTGCTGTTAGCCTTGCAAGCCAATGCATTCATGATTGGATATTCTGAGGTTGTGGATTTTGGTTTTTGTGACTGGGGATCATGTAACGAAGCCATTTTGAAATAATAAATATTGTAATTGAAAGTAAGAACGGCTTTTATTCACACACTTTTCATGGATAGTAAATCAATAAATTGATGCCTATTTCTAGCGATTACATTTATTACGTTTCTCCTTTCAGTACAGATTAAATTTAAGTATTTCATGCGTATCCATTTATTTTAATACAAAATTGCCGGGAATGAAAGACCTGTCTTAAATCAAACAAATCTTTTGTTACTACTTTTATATTATAGACATTGATCGTGAAGAAATAATACTTTCGACTTTTATTTATCTTTTCGGTTAAGCTTATTTCTTCTTCTTTTTCGATGCTTTCTCTGTAGACATAATTTCAGCTTTACGCTTTTGATTCGACTTTGATACATTTGGGGTTTGCTGCGGTGTTCCTTGCCCTTTAGATGCTTTTTTCTTTTTTTCTTGTCGCTCCTTTTCTTCCAATTCGATATTCTCGCGTTCAATAAGCGTGATCAAAGTATTACAACGTCGTTGAAGTTCAGGAGCGGTACGAGATTTAATGAACCAATCAAAACGAAACTGTGGCGATGAGCTGCGTATATAAAATCAATAAAAACTTTTAAATGGTATTCTGTAGTTATAAAAGAAAGGTGATATATATTTTGTACTACAATAAGTGCTTGAACATTCCTAAATGCTTAGAAAAAGAACCATTAGTTGAATATCGAATATAGGGTTAATAATAAAAAGAATGAAATGATTTTTGGAATTAAGCAGAAGTGAGGTTCGACTATCGGTTCCAATTCGTTATTTCACAGAGTTCCTTAATGTAGCCACATGTTTATTCGGCAGCCAGTTGGCACACGCCATCCAAAACAGTATTTTTCTTATTTAATATACAAAATACACTTACCGAATAGATGCACGAAGCTCTTCATAAACATTTTCTTTATCAAAGCCAAGCTTGTGTAGCATGCATACCAAGAAACGGTCCTCATTTTCCGTATAATTTTTTCCCTTATTATTTCCGTATTGTAAGCGCAACTGATGAAAAGGGGCACGATAACGGGCCATCTAAAAGAAAAACAAAAAAACTAAAAACTGGACTAGGGTGTTATCTTTTTGTACCTTCTGATCCAATGCTTTTTTAATTGATAATCTTCTTTGGATCTTCGTCTCTCCACGTTCAATCTGACCCATAATACGATCAATATCTTGAAGTTCATGGCATCTCTCCCAAAATACCGCATTGTACTCAATGACCTCCTCCGGTGTCTTGCCTTCTACGTCTTTGGCAATATTTTCAATATCATCTCTGCCGTACTTTTCATTCGCTTTGATAAACTGGTTAAAATCACGTTTGGTCCAAGTAGTAAATCCCTGCGTCAATAAAGCCTCTTTTTCGGCAATTTCGTCATCCGACAACGGTTCAGCTTCGTCGATTTTTCGTTGTTCTTCACGCTGTGCCTTTGTAGCTTCCGAACCAAGTTCTGGATTCTTCGGGACTTTGTAGTTTAATGTCTTACGATAGTAATAAATTTCCTGATCCAAAAGCTCAAAAAGTCTTGGGGGAAAAAATTGGAAGTCCTGGACAATAGGCTGTTTTGGTGGACGTGGTGCTTTCGGTGCTTTTGGTTCCGAGACTCGAAGAGCTTCACGGAAATACGCGTCTACGGCATAATTCGCTTTACGTTCTCGTTTAGGTGGTTCAATCCACGCACCCAGAGCATTTAGCTTCTGCTTTTCTCGGTAGTCTTCACCTTCAAATTGGTATAGAGAGCTATTTGCAGCTTCAGCACCATTATTATCAACAGTAAAGTTTCGAAGAGAGCTTTCGCCCATTTCGTCATATTGAGCTTTCTGTTCCATGGTCTTGGCTTCGCCACGTTCGAGTATTGTGTCGATATCTTCATCAGTTAGTTCAGAGTCTTTAGATGCAAAAACATGATTTGCACCAAAACGAATAATGTTCAACATTTCGTCCTTATTCATTTGGGCTGTACGGTTGTCTACTAAACGTCCCTGCTGAATGACTAATTTGTCTAATCTAAGTTTGACTTCTGCCCGCTCCACAATTTTTTCTTCTACAGTGTTTTCCGTTATAAAGCGAAACACGCGCACTTGCTTCTTTTGGCCAATGCGATGAGCACGATCCATAGCCTGCAAGTCCATCTGTGGATTCCAATCAGAATCATAGATGATGACTACATCGGCAGTTGCCAAGTTAATTCCCAGACCGCCAGCACGCGTAGATAACATGAATACGAATTTTGAACTATTATCGGCGTTAAATTCTTGAATTTGCCTGTTTCGGTCTTCATGTGGTGTCTGACCGTCCAATCTGCAATATTGGTATGCCCGCCACAAGCAGTAATCCTCCAGAATATCCAGCATTCGCGTCATTTGACTAAAAACGAGCACTCTGGAACCTTGTTCCTGTAATTTCGGTAGCAATTTGTCCAATATAACCATTTTCCCAGAGTTGAAAACCAAATGTTCATCGGTGGTGTAGGGTGGACCAGGTTCGGCGCCATCAAATAAATACGGGTGATTGGTACACTTACGCAGCTGCATTAGAATGTTTTGAAGTCGCATTTTCTCCACTTTTCCTGCTCCGTTAACTACGTCAATGTCTTTCATAAGAACCTTTGTGTACCACTCACGTTGCATTTTTGAAAGACCTACGAAGATTTTAATTTCTTTTTTCGGCTTAAGACGTTTTTCCACCTCGGACTTAAGACGTCTCAGTAAAAATGGTTTCAGTACAGCATGGAGACGCTCAATCAATGCGTTGTCACCAAAGCATGTGTTTGTATTAAACCAGGCATCGAAATCCTCTGAGCTATTGAAAACATCTGGGAGTAAGAAGTTCAATAGAGCCCACAACTCGTGAAGGTTGTTCTGAAGAGGAGTACCAGTTATAAGCAGACGGTTTGCTGTCTTAAATTCACGCAATATCTCAGAAAGTTTGGATTTTTCGTTTTTAATGCGGTGGGCCTCATCTATGACCATGTAACGCCAGTTGAACTTTTTAAATACGGATTTTTCACGAATGCACATTTCATAAGAGGTCACGCAGACATCCCATTCTCCTGGCATAAGAATATCGCGGATAAAAGTGTTCCGCGCTTCCTGATCGCCTATAAGGCAAACGGCGCGCAAAGATGGACACCATTTTTCGAATTCATTTACCCAGTTCTGAAGAGTTGATTTTGGCACGACGACAATATGCGGTCCAGCTTGGTTTCTGTAATAGTAACGAACGATAATAACTAATAACTTAATTATGGGGAAATATTTGTGGCAAGAAGCTTTAAAAAACGTGGACAAATTATGTACACCCTTTTAGTTCTTTCTTAAATGTTAGATTTCAACTAGCTATCCAAGGTGAGACCCATACATTTGCTTGGCTATGAAAAGCTAAGTTTGTATGTACTACCATTTAGAGAGAGGGACCAATTAACAGAATTTTATATTTCCTATTAAAGTTTGGCAGTCCCGTACTGCCTTTCTGGTAGCTTTTTTTTTTAAATTGTTTAGATCATATTGCTATTGATACATTCTAGGAACGTGTGTTATCCTAGTATGGGTGCAATCTTGCAATTGAAGTCTTCAATCGTACTAATAAGAGATTGTACTTACTTGAAGTGTTTCAAATAACCCAAAAGAGAAATCGTCTGTAGTGTTTTTCCAAGACCCATTTCATCCGCCAGAATACCGTTTATGCCATTTTCATACAGTGATATCATCCAATTTAAGCCCCTTACTTGATAGTCGCGCATCTCTCCATTCTTGATATATGTTGGGGACGATTCGAAGCGGAAAACATCTTTGGAGTGAGAATCTTCAGCAAGCAGTTCTTCATCCTCCTCTTGCTCTGTTTTACGATGTCTATGACTACAAAAATATATAGCTTAGATCATACCTCATCAACATCAATGTAGTAGCAAATACTTACTCTGCCCCTTCTTTATCCTTATCTTTTCCAAGTTCATCCTTAGTTTCTTTTGGTTTAACAGCCTCTTTAGCTTTTTTCGGTCGACCGGCTTTTGATTTTTGCGGACTTTTCGTCGCATTGTTTGTCATAAAATGGGTAAAAATTTCAGTTTGTTTCAGCAAGAAATCGAATCTTTTGCTACGATCAGTTTCGATTTTATTGTCAAACTCAACTTCCTTTTCTGCTGATGAATTCGTTTCCTCGGAAGTTGTTTCATTCTACAAAAATACAATATAGTTTGGAAAAATAACAAAAGATTGAGTTTCTATTTTCTCACCGAATTTTCATTCGCTTCAGCTATTTCCACTGCTTCATTTTCTTTCGACATTTTGTCTTAATTTGTTTTATGTTATAATAATGATTTCTGTTCAGTAAAATAAACCAACGAATCTTTTTTGTTTAATTGATATTTTCATCAGTAAAATAATTGGTCTGTTTGCCTATTTGATGTGAATCCTTCGCACACGGATGAGCAGACTAATAGAGATAAATAACTTTCCAGTGCGAAGGTGGCTATGGCTACCTACAAGCGGCTTTCCCGAAAAATGCATGAACTCACTCATACATGCTCATTTTCTTTTACTAGAAGTAAGCGAGTGTTAAATCACCAGAAAGATGGTGAACAATTCATAAATTCGCCACGATAATTCGTGATTTCACCACGGAAATTCATAAATTTTTTTATCCTGGAAGTCTGGAACTTATTACTAAAATTTGAATTTTGTCAGTTGGTAGTTAATTTATTTATTAACTTATTCCATCTTGTAATTAATCACAATCTTATTTTGAGTACAGCTTTCAAATACTTTTAAATACACATAGGGAGCTTCAACACCAAATGGAACAAAACGCCTTAAACAAACAAAACTGATTTTCTGTGTTTTTGAAATTTAAATACACACGTTTAAATACGAGTGCCCACACTGAATAAGGCAAAACAAAGCTAGAAATCAAAAACATTTTGTTCTACTGCCTAACGTCAAACATTACACGTCGGCTTATGGAGTAACGTACACTGAAATAAACAATAAAGCATTTTAAGCAAAACAATCGAGTTAGGCAACACTAGGGGTATTCATGCAACGTCGGAAACTCATCGTAAACGTCGAAAACGTCGTAAGTTTATGACGTGGTAAATTAATGTCGTTTTCCATTGGGACCATCAGATTTTTATTTCAGATCTCAGATTTTTCGTGGCGAATGGAACATGAAAGCAGATTGATCTGCTTTTGTAAATGTATTAGTGCGTTATTTGACAGTACATCAGCTGTGCAAATTGTTTTCGTTTGTCGATGGAAACATACGAACTTCATATGAATAATCATATCGACGAAGAATCGAAATCCACAGATGACGAGGAAGAAGAAGAAGATGACGAAGATGATAGTAATTGCTCCAAAATTAAGTCCATGTCAATTATTTACGTTTTTGTTCTGAATAATAGCTTTTCACGAGGCTTTTCGTAACATTGTTTTGAAAACAAATTCTGAATGACGTAAAACAGCTGTGCAAGGTATATTGGTATTAGTGAGAGTATGTGTAAATCTCGAAAATTATCGAGATCTGCAAAAAGTGAACCGAATCAAAAAAAGATTGATTTTTTGTCCCAATGGAACATGAAAAGTGATCCGGATCAAAAAAAAGATTGATTTTATGTCCCAATGGAAAACCACATAACTGTCAAAATTTGTATGGAAAATCATTTACGACGAGATGGTAAACTTACTATGCG